>JAVJIX010000037.1:2435000-2780000 GCA_036785185.1 Paratrypauchen microcephalus | reverse complement strand
CCCTTGGTTTCCATGTTCCTTCTGCCAGAAGAGCATTCCAACGTGCAGTTTCATGGTATCATATGACTCCTAAGTGGGATTCAGAATAAACAAAACCAAACTGGACTTTTCAGTTGTAGTCCACACCTATAGGCAGAGCAGGTCACTGTGTTCCTTCACTAAACAAAATGGTGATTTTGTGTTTTTTTTTAAGTCTTAATGGTAGACCCCAACAGTAGATGCAGATAGTCAGCTCGCTCATGTTTCTTATAGGTTAGTAGTGTCACTGGTGTCGTACAGGAGTTTACTCTGCAGATGTCCCAAGACTATAGCCCTTTACACACTTAAGCTCTGGACTGTCAGATCAGGCAATAGCGAAAGTGTAACGCAGTGTAATTTTCTGACCTCCAGGGGGCATCCTCAGGTGTTCTTAGCACACTTGAGTTTCGACATCTGTAAAAGGCTCACAATAAAATGACTGGGAAGCCCCAAGTGCCGCATCATCTTAAGGTGCTATCTTGTACCTGTGTTTGCCACTTTCAATATTACAGAAGTCAATCTGGATAAACTGGAGAAATGATAATAACTCAACAACATTTGGAGTAATGTGTATTTCATAGACTTCTGAAACATATATTGAGGAGGCAGGGGAAGATATATGGGATTTTAAAGTTCTGTTAATTCCATGACGGTGTTTTTACTGTTTGTATATCCAGTTAAGTTAGGAAGATATGTGAGAACTAGGAACCTGAATTTTGCACAGGAAAACAATGGCCTTTACTTATAATATGTAAAAGGTCTTGATAAAAATATGTTGTCAATGTTTTGACACAAACCTGCAGTAACCTCAAATGCCTCTAGGGGGTGCACCATCTAAATTCCAGCTCTACTGTATTTGCTCGCATTAATTTAAGCAGGATTTGTGGTGGTTGACGAAACAAAATTAAAATCTCATTGTCACACTGTAGTGGCTCACTTTGTGGCACATTGTCTAGCATAATGTTGGAACGGCTGATTCAATGACTGTTCAAAAACAATCGTTACATCACGTGTACATGACGTTACTTCACCTGTATGTGTAAATCAAGTTTCTAATGAGAGCCTGATTTTAGACTTAGACAAACTTTATTGCTCCCCAAGGGAAATTATTTGGACACAGTAGCTCACACATCACAAGATATTAATAATAATAATAACAATTTTACTCACACTCACACATACCAGCCTTTAGAATCCAGCTGTTCTGTTTAGTAACCTGGAAGGGTCTGTTGGAACTACAAATCAGACCATAAAATTCAAATGAAGAGTTCTATTGCAAAAACACATCTCAGTATTTGTGATTTTGTTACCACCCTGACAATAATGTACAGTGGTTTTATCAATAAAGGATAAATAATATTTAGATTGCAGTAAAATACATTTATATTTTGACAAACATTCTATACAAAGAGGAAACAGGAAGCCTCCAATCACTTTTTAAAATGGTACTTTAAAATCTGTTTTTGCAAAGACCAGGTTTCCTTGCACGAAAGCTAAGAACTTCCTGAGATGCCCTCTTGATGTTTCACTGTGGATGTGTTTTAGAATAGTCCCAGAACCCTGAGCTTTCTTATGCTGTGATGGCCTTATAGACACCAAGCAGAAGTATTACAATAATGGTCTTAACCCTTATATAGATTAGTAATATTGTTTATTTGTGTAGCACCACCAAAAACAAGATGCTATTACTGTGAAATTTAGCTCAGATAGTCACACCCACAACAGTTGAATTTGTAGCATTGAAGCACCAGTGATACGTTTACAAGTATGTGAAATGTAAATGCTGCAAAACTGGTTTTGTAAAAGTTGACATTAAAGCCACAGGCAGCTTACACAGATTCAAATTAACTATTCTTAGAGACATTTTTTTTTTTAATCAACAGTTGCCTTCATTCTAAACATTTACAAAACACTTTGAAACTTTTGAGAGATTACTTCAGCACAAAAATATTCCTACACAGAGGGAGACAGGATTCTAAGTTTTATTTTGTTGTTTTTTCATGACCGTTACTGGTACAACTTTAGAAAATAGCGATGGTGGATGACTTCTTCTTCCACAAAGATAAAGGCCTATGAACAGGGCTCTCAAGTCTCACGCTTTGAGAGTGTGACACACGCAATTCGACGTGTTCACACGCTCACACGCCACACATGGCATTTCTCACGCTGACTTTTTTTTTTTTTTTTCTGTGCCCAGAAAATCGGTCTGTGTGGCTCAGTTTATGCAGGCACCGCGTGTTTTCAGCAAAAAAAACTCCCCCGCTCCCCAGAAAAAAATCTCAGTTATCAGGCGCCGCGCCCTTTTCAGCCAATCAGAAAATAGATTGTTCTGTTGTTGGGCAGACTGTAGAGTGGGCAGGCCGTAGAGTGTAGTTTCAGCTGCTAAGCGCACTGCACTGTCAGTGATAAGGACAGCGACTGAACACGAGGAACGACAAAACGGTGATGATAAAACAAACTGAGAACCATCAGGTAATAACTTCATTTATATAACTCTCATTAGTTGCTTTGTAGTTTAAGTTTGCTCTTTAGACAAACCAGGGCTCTCAAGTCTCACGCATTGAGAGTGTGACACACGCAATTCAACGTGGTATTTCTCACGCACAGCACCCCCACCCTCGCTCCGTGGAAATTACGCAGTCACGACCCCGCTCAAAACTTGAGAGCCCTGGGGCTCATAGTCAATATTCCAAGCTCCAAGATCATGTTTAGGGAAGGGCTTAAAGGTGCACTATGTAACTTTTTGGTTGGGGGTCCGTCACCTGCTTGTTTCTATGGATGTGTCACTGCTCTGCCTGGAATGTTCCCAGGTATAACATTAAACAGCTGGACTTTACATTAATTCAATCACTCATGATTTTAAAACTCAAAAATATGTTAGACTTTTTTAAGTCTGACTGTGAGTGGGGTCGCCTCTCCCAGATCTGACCTATAACGTGGTCTAGTTTGATCTCCATGAAGATAGAAATGTGTAATGCCATTCCAGGCGAAGCAATAACATTAACATTAAGCATTTAACAGACCCTCCACCAGAAAAGTTACATAATGCAGCTTTAACTGTGTACATAATCTCTAAGGTCACCATAACAACTACACTGGGCATATGAATTTAAGAGATAAATTTTACAGTTTTAACAATTTTATGCATTCTCACAGTGTGGAGGAGTCAAAAACATGTATTTAAAGGTGCATTGTGTAACTTCTCTGGTGGAGCGTCCGTCAAATGCTTTTCTCCGTGGAGATGTTATTACTTTGTCTGGAATGTTTCACAGTATGGTATTAAACCTTTCTACCTTCATGGAGACCAAACTAGACCACGTTACAAATCAGATCTGCAACGTGACAACCCCGCCCACAGTCAGAATGTTTGTTTTTCTAGGTATTTTTAATAATAATAAAAAAAAACACCTGTAATTTAATAAATACAGCTCTGGAAAAAAATAAGGGACCACTGCAAAATCAGTTTTTCTGATTTTACTACTTATAGGTATGTGTTTGGGCAAAAGTTACATTTTTGTTGGAGTCTATAAACTACTGACAACATTTCCCCCAAATTCCAAATAAAAATATTATCGTTTAGAGCATTTATTTGCAGAAAATGACAAATGGTCAAAATAACAAAAAGATACATGTTTTCAGACCTCAAACAATGCAAAGAAACAAGATCAAATTAATTTTAAAACAACATAATACTAATGTTTACACTTAAGAAGAGTTCAGAAATCAATATTTGGTGCAATAACCCTTATTTTTAATCACAGTTTTCATGCGTCTTGGCATGCTCTCCACAAGTCTTTCACATTGTTCTTGGGTGACTTTTTTTCCACTCCTGGCGCAAGAACTGAAGTAGCTCAGCTTTGTGTTTGTGTTGGAATTCAACAGACGCTGGAATGGAATGGCTGTAATACATGTAGAGATGCTGATTTCAGAAAAGTTGTTATTTTATTGTTGTTATTATTTTTTTCCAGAGCTGTATAAGACGGAGCTTATTATTGTCATACTGTGGAACATTCCAGGCAATGTTCCAATGGCATCTCCCTCGAAACAAGCACAAGAAAAGTTACACAATGCACCTTTAACACTAGTACAAATCCCATATTAAACCATGAGACAGTAGCTAGATGTCCTGTGTGCTCTTGACCGTACGCTGGCAAGCTCTCAGGAAGCTGTTTACTCTGTACTGTATTAAAGGCTTGTTGTGAAACCAACAATCATGACTTAAATCTAAGCGTACTCTATTCTGAACTAAAGTATGGGCCTTTAACAGAAGTCTACCGATGCTGTCCATGCACGCTCTGCACAGACTTAGAAAAAACGTGCTCTTGGCTTTTTTCAACCACCGTAGGGTAGGAGTACTGGGCCCTCATTAATACATTTCTACTTTAATCCTACACTAGGCTGGCTGGCCACTCAAATCCGCTAATGGATAGTTGCATTACTTTAACAAAATGAATTTACAACCAGTTGAAGCGATGAACTTCAGTACAGAGATGCAGCCCAAACCTGAAATCTAAATACATTTTCAAAAATGGATAAACAGAATTGTGTTTACAGAATTTCAACAAATTGATATCGCTGAGTGGCTAGCCAGGCTTTCTTAACCAACTTTACAAGATTAAAAAATATATATATATATACATATGATATCTACAGACCTCTTTTACTTGGTATTGCAAGACTTGTTTTTGCTTTTGATATGTTTGTGAGAAAAGGCGTGCACTCGCTGACAGATCAGCATGGGGATTTTTTATACCTGAAGTTTGCATTAACCAATGTCTCTCATATCTCATTATGTATTGTGACTGAAACATCTACAGTGATCCTATAGTGTGTGTCTCTCATATGGAAATACTTTGATGGGCCCAGGACTTATTTTACGAAACTACTGTAAAGGTGTGCGATTGGTCTGGTCTACTCTCTGGGTCTCTGCTCCTGAGGACTTGATGATGAACTTAAAAAAAAAAAAAAAAACCTTAACAAGGAACTTACAATACCTTAACCCTGATGAGCACATCTTTGTACCACAACAGGTGCCTCGAAGAACTCTTGATTTCATTCAGACGTGGTGCAGAACCAGCAAAACAAGTAGTGACACTGTAGTTTTTTCTACTGAAGACTACCACTGAGCTCGGAGTCTAGAGGGAGGTTTTTCTGCAAGATATGAGGTCAATTCAGTGTCAAAAAGTGAAAAGATGTTTTTCCAAATTGTGTTTTTGATATGATGCTAGTTCAAACATTAGCACTTTTTTAAGTAATCGGACCCCAATGCTGAATTCACCTCGATCTCAAACTCTCCAAAAGACATGAAGAATATTTAATAGCAAATACATGGAGTCGATGAGAAGTCATTTTTCAATTTCGAGCAACAAACTCATCCTTGTTGCATATGTAAATGTCATTGATATGTCAATGATTCCATCCATAGTTTTTATCATGTATAAAGACATATTGTTAGGGGTGGGAGTGGGAGGGGTGAAGAAGATTAATGTCCAGTGACTTATGTTATGATACTAGTTGAATTTCTGTTAATTCTCCTACGATGCAGATGTTGCCAAAATACCATCAACTGTCATGTGTTAACCATGAGGAAAAAAAAGAACATTTTTTTGTATCACAAAAGAATGATATACTGATATTTGTCAAGTATTTATGAAGAGACTTTTGTTTTACGTGTTGCTACGGAAACCTTCCTTTCTGTTCTGGATTACTTTGATGTATTTTGGTATGATGTATGATGATTGTTGTTCTGTCACATCAGACTTCTCATCTCCGATTGGATTTTTGACTCACTTCTGAATGACTGCTTTTTGAAGTCTCAACACTCCCCACAAGTCTCTGGAGGAAGTGGCTTGATTGTGGACAGTGGGCCTGGAAATCTGAAACAGGCTTGTTGCTTTTCATGGATTATAATGACATGCTTTTGATTTAATTATTCTATTGCCTAATTAATTTGTGAATAGTATTCCAACTCACCATGATAACAATTTCTGTTACCGAAACATTTTGAGAAGGTCGAAATAAAGATATTTTACATTCAAAATTGTGCCAGTTCTGCAGCCTACTTTACAGGTAGAGGATGTGTGGACCATTACTTTCCACCAGTGTTGTGCAGTAACGCGTTACTAATAACGCGTTACTGTAACGCCGTTACTGTTGACAGTAACTAATACTGTAACGCGTTACTTTTAAAATAAAGGAACTCAATTACCCTTACTAAACGGCGCGTTACCGCGTTACTGAACCTACTCATTTTGAAACTGGCATCATGTGCGCGACTCGCATAGGCACAGGGGAATTTTTTCTCCCTTTGGTAAGGGCGGGATAAGTAATGATGATGGCTAAAGCAGAGTAAGATTTCATGTTGAGCCAATCAGAGACACCCAGTGGGCGGTGGGCAGGTATCTACACACAATCCCAGCACACACATCTGACACACCCTGTGTCAGATGACGAGTCCCGAGTCGAAGACAGAAGTATAGGCAGTATTTTAACCTCGTCGAGGTAAAAGGTAAAAACCTACATGTTACGTGCACATTGTGTCAAAGACCAAAGACTTTGTCCACGTCCAATATAAGCAACTCGAATTTAATGAAGCATCTCTGGACGGCGCAGAGTGGCCCCCAGCAGGCCCCATGATGATAATCTCATGCTCGGTGCCGTTAACAATGAAGGAGACAAATTGAACTTCTCCTTTTATCAATGAAGGAGAGAGGAGTAGGAGGAGAGGAGGAAGAGGAAAGGAGGAGGAAGAGGAGAGGAGAGGAGGAGGAGAGGAAGGGGCAGAAGAAGCAGGCCCCATGATGATAATCGCATGCTCGGTGCCGTTAACAATGAAGGCCACTGTGACAGAGCCACACCAGCCAAGCAGCAAAAGCTGTATAATGCACTGTAAAAAAAAATCCTAATTATTTGACATTTTTTAATTTTAAAAAAAGTAACGCATTAGTTACTTTCCTAGGTAACTAGTTACTTTTATAGTGTAGTAACTCAGTTACTAACTCAGTTACTTTTTTGGGTTAGTAACTAGTAACTGTAACTAATTACTTTTTCAAAGTAACTTGCCCAACACTGCTTTCCACCTACAGTTGAATGTAAAAATGCATAAAGTAATGATTGATTGTAGTCTGGTTAACACCTGACCATATCACAAGTGAGATATGGGTCTGGAAACTCGCTTCGAAAAATCCCGTAGCGGAGGTGTGGTTAGCGATTGCCAACGGCCGTTTATTGGGCGTTATGAATGTCTATCATTGAGCGTATACGTAAGTCCATAGCCAATCATGTCAGCTGTCAGTTCAAACTACAAGCTTCCGTTTGTCATGTAGTACGCGTCACCGTCTTGCCACACCTCCCCCGCTCTCTGATTGGGGCCCTAAATCTGGGACTCTCGCTTGGACAAGTTTCCAGGCCGCCTTCCAGTTCGAAACGAACGGAAGCGGCCTGGGAATTCCCAGGCTAGATTGATTGAGCTTTAGTTCAAATCTAGGGTTATTTAAACTGGACATATGTACAGATCTGGAAAAAAATAAGAGACCACTGCAAAATTATCAGTTTTTCTGATTTTACTATTTATAGGTATGTGTTTGGGCAAAAGGAACATTTTTGTTTGAGTCTATAAACTACTGACAACATTTCCCCCAAATTCCAAATAAAAATATTATCGTTTAGAGCATTTATTTGCAGAAAATGACAAATGGTCAAAATAAAAAAAGATACATGTTTTCAGACCTCAAACAATACAAAGAAACAAGATCAAATTCATTTTAAAACAACATAATACTAATGTTTACACTTAAGAAGAGTTCAGAAATCAATATTTGGTGCAATAACCCTTATTTTTAATCACAGCTTTCATGCGTCTTGGCATGCTCTCCACAAGTCTTTCACATTGTTCTTGGGTGACTTTATTCCACTCCTGGTGCAAGAACTGAAGTAGCTCAGCTTTGTGTTTGTGTTGGAATTCAACAGACGCTGGAATGGAATGGCTTTAATACATGTAGAGATGCTGATTTCTGAAAAGTCGTTTTAGTGTTCTATTAACTTACTTCAGTTGATTCATGAATGTTTCAATAATCCTGCATTGCCTTGTCTTTTCGTGCCTGGAAAATAGCTGTTCTCAACTCCTCCTTATCTTCGCCCACTTGTCTGTACTAAAAAAGTCAGTTTGGAAAAATATGAGTTTAACCAGAGCAAAATGCTAAATAATGACTGACTATGTTATAGTTTCATGCTAAATATCCCCTCCAAAACATCGTATGTTCTCTTTAAAGGGCCCATATTATGTGATTTTCTGATCTGTTCTGATGTTTCCTCATCAAAAACATACCTGGAGTTGTCTTTTGTTTCGTTCACACATGTTCACACGCAAATCCGGCATATTTTCGTGTCTCAAACAGAAAACAGTGTTTCATCTTGTGATGTCATGTGGTAATACAGAAAGTTTTTAAACTCCATACACCTTCACTGGAATAATTTTGATCATTTCAACCCTGGAACAGAGCGTTTTCACGGACTCAAAAAATCTGACCATGACCCGGATGTGCGGCCATGTTGGAGATATTGCTCACTCAAATTAAACACGCTTACTTTAGGTAAACGATAGAACTGTAGGTGTTTTTCTCTGTCCAATCTATTGTGAGAGCCTAGGACCTGACAATAGTTGACCATTTTGCTTTTTTTTTTTTTAAACTTTGTGGCATAAGTGCACTGTTCATTTTGTTTCGAATATCTCCAACATGGCCAACTTCCGGATTATGACGTCATGTGAAAATGCTCTATTGCTAGTCTCTACTGAACTTACGGTAAAAGGTAGCTGTTAACTCGACTAAGGTCGTTTTCACACCTGCCTTGAGTTTGTTTGCTCCTTTAATTCGGACCTTTTGGGCTGGTGTGAATAAAAACCAAAAATCTCGATCCGGAGCAAACAAGTGAACCGAGACCACCTAAAAAGCTCGGTCTCGGCACGGTTCCATTCGAATCCTGGTGTGGTTCGCTTGAGGTGAGAATGCAGACCGGACTCGATCCGACACAAGTTGGCTTTTTGTACTTAACAAGCTCCCGTCGTATGTCGAGGATTATGGGAAACCGAGGCTGACGAAACGAAACTAAATGAAATTAAACGAGGCTTACTTACATTTTGCGTGAAGAGCCAGAGTCAGAAATTGATGTGCGCACATGAGCGTTGTTCTCCGTACCCGTCTTGCCCTGTGTCTTTGTCGTTTGGAAATTGATTGTAAAATAGTGTAAACCTCACGATGCTGCTCAAACATTTGTGCGAACTGTAAAAACTGAGCAAACATATCGCTACGGCTAGATTGAAAACAGCACGTAACACCGTGATTCTCCTTCTTCACGTGTTTGGACACGGTACTTTGACACGGCTCATTTCTGTCCAATGGCTGGACGACCTCAGCACACGTGGTTTTGTTTATAGATGTTGGTCCACTTGGAAAAAACTGCAGTGTGAAAGCGAACCACACCAAAATAAAAAATAAAAAAATTAATTTGGTCCGGACCAAAGCAAGTGAACTATCGAACTTTCCTTATGTGAAAACGACCTAAGACTGTCATGACATCACAATGTGGAACAGAGAATTTTGAACATTTTGATGTAGACAGACATGTGTGAACAAAACAAAGCACAACTCCAGGTATGTTTTTGATGAGGTAGTTCATTCTAACATTCTAACATGACTAAAAGCTCACAAGAGTTAATTTTGCATAATATAGGACCTTTAAATTAATGGGCTTACTATTAGCAGAGATCGATTTGTTTGCATTATACCACTGTCTCTTGAAATCAGCAAAAAAAAAAAAAAAAAAAAAAAAAAATTAAAGCCCCAGTGTGTAGGATTCGTGGCCCATAGGTGGATGGTGCTATTGCACTTTCTGTTTTAGCTACGGCAGACCTCGAGGTCTGCGCGCCGCTACTGTATAAATAAAACGCGGTCCCGTTTTTTTGTTTTTTTTTTTCTCATGAAAACACACATTCCTGATCATGTACCATGACACTCTACACATCAAATGAAACCTTACAGTCTCCTCTTTTTGACTATGCAATTCATTTCCCTGCAAAACAAACACTCCCCGAGCACATGGAGCTTTTATACGGAAAAGCACAAAACGAGGTTAGCTTACCTTAGAATGCTTTGCACAGGTCAAACTCTGTATTTCACCATAAACTTGCTCTCAGTTTGTCCGTAAGGATCCAGCGAATAAAATCCAGTAAAATAATTTAGTCCAAAACACGTGTTGGATCCATTACGACGTCTGATCCGGCAGCATGCTTGTGTTGTTTACCCAAAACCACGAGCCTTGCCGAAGGCGGAGCCCAAATTTCCTTCTGCGGCTCTCGTATTCAAAATGGCTGCCTCTGCATGGGGAAGATCCCTCTTTTATATGACTATATCTAAGTCCAAAAGAATACTTTGATTTCATGATGGAAGTGAAAAGGCTTGGAAAACAATGTATTTTTGAATGGGTATCTTCAATTTCAGTAATTAACGGGTAAAAATCTTACACACTGTCCCTTTAAAACAAAAACACATAGTTCTCACCATTCTCCTCTGGCCACGGTTTGCTAGCGTACTTTCCTGTTGTGTTAATACGTGTGTAATTAGCAGTGAAGCCAGAGCGCCCACTTGAACCGTGCTGAGTTGAGTCACGCACCCAAAAATATCCAGAGATGCTCGCTAACTGGGTGGCATTACACAGACCAGAGCTAATACTAACACAAAGAGCACAGTGCTACTTTCATCACCTGCTTTGTGAACATGTGGACACGTTAGCAGCTAGCACGTACTGCCAGTGACGGAAGAAGTACTCCATTTTAAGCTAAGAAAATACTAAAAATCTACTTAAAGTTGCATTCTTTTTTGGTGGAGGGTCCGTCAAATGCTTTTTTTTGTTTGTTTTGTTATTGTTTTGTCTGAAGATGCGTGAAAAGTCCCTCAGTCGTCCAGGTAGAATCCATGATCAAAGGAGAAGTTCAATTTGTCAACTGGACAAAGTTTGTTTGGTTGAAAACGTTTCGCCGCTCATCCGAGAGGCTTCGTCAGCTCTGGTTATTAAGCAGGGTCTAACCAGTACAATAACCAGAGCTGACGAAGCCTCTCGGATGAGCGGCGAAACGTTTTCAACCAAACAAACTTTGTCCAGTTGACAAATTGAACTTCTCCTTTGATCATTGTTTTGTCTGGTATGTTTCACAGTATGGCATTAAACCTTTCTATCGTCATGGAGACCAAAACCAGACCAAGTTACAGGTCAGATCTGTGGAGAGGCAACCCCAGTCACAGTCAGAATGTTTTTCTAAGTATTTTCGAGCAGTAAAACCACCTGAATAAATATAAGGTAGAGCTGTTTAATGTCATACTGTGGAACTTTCCAGGTAGAGCAATGACATATCCATAGAAACAAGGAGGTAATGGACCCACAACCAAAAAGTTACACAGTGCACCTTTAAGTACCTGTTTAAAATTGTACTTTCAGGGTAGATTTTGCATATTTTGAGGTTTAATAAAGCTTCAAATTAAGTTATTTTGATAAATATTTGTGCTGAACAGAATCAAACTGTTTTTCTTTGTATTTTTTTGTTTTCTCAAATTACAAAGTAAACCCCCCTCAGCCTTTTCAGTTGAATGAAATACTTTTATTTTCAGTCTTGTTCAAAAATGTAGTGGAGTAGAAAGTACATATACCTGCTCTCAGATGTAGTGAAGAATACAGCTCTGGAAAAAAATAAATAAATAAGAGACCACTGCAAAATGATCAGTTTTTCTGATTTTACTACTTATAGGTATGTGTTTGGGCAAAAGGAACATTTTTGTTTGAGTCTATAAACTACTGACAACATTTCCCCCAAATTCCAAACAAAAATATTATTGTTTAGAGCATTTATTTGCAGAAAATTACTAAAAAGATACATGTTTTCAGACCTCAATCAAGGCAAAGAAACAAGATCAAATTCATTTTAAAACAACATAAAACTAATGTTTACACTTAAAGCCCCAGTGTGTAGGATTCGTGGCGCATAGGTGGATGGTGCTATTGCACTTTCTGTTTTAGCTACGGCAGACCTCAAAGGTCACCCGGGCGCGTGCACGAGCCGCGCGCCGCACAGTCCCGTTTTTCTTTTCTCATGAAAACACACATTCCCGATCATGTACCATGACACTCTACACATCAAATGAAACCTTACAGTCTCCTCTTTTTCACTATGCAATTCATTTCCCTGCAAAACAATCACTCCCCGAGCACATGGGGCTTTTATACGGAAAAGCACAAAACAAGGTTAGCTTACCTTAGAATGCTTTGCACAGGTCAAACTCTGTATTTCACCATAAACTTGCTCTCAATTTGTCTGTAAGGATCCAGTGAATAAAATCCAGTAAAACAATTTAGTCCAAAACACGTGTTAGATCCATTACGACGTCTGCTCCGGCAGCATGCTTGTGTTGTTTACCCAAAACCACGAGCCTTGCCGAAGGCGAAGGCGGAGCCCAAATGTCCTTCTGTGGCTCTCGTATTCAAAATGGCTGCCTCTGCATGGGGAAGATCCCCCTTTTATGTGACTATATCTAAGTCCAAAAGAATACTTTGATTTCATGATGGAAGTGAAAAGGCTTGGAAAACAATGTATTTTTGAATGAGTATCTTCAATTTCAGTAATTAACGGGTAAAAATCTTACACACTGTCCCTTTAAAGAAGAGTTCAGAAATCAATATTTGGTGCAATAACCCTTATTTTTAATCTCAGCTTTTATGCGTCTTGGCATGCTCTCCACAAGTCTTTCACATTGTTCTTGGGTGACTTTATTCCACTCCTGGTGCAAGAACTGAAGTAGCTCAGCTTTGTGTTTGTGTTGGAATTCAACAGACGCTGGAATGGAATGGCTGTAATACATGTAGAGATGCTGATTTCAGAAAAAAATGCAGTGGTCTCTTATTTTTTTTCCAGAGCTGTAAGTAAAAAATATTTGCTTTAAAATATCCTTAAGAAAACTACAGATACCTAAAATTCCACCACTGTGTACTGCATTACACACTCTGAATCTGTAATCACACAGAGTTCAAAGGATGTTGTATTTAACTGCCTGGTTTCCCTGATGAGTTTTACCTGTAGGAGTCTGTGTGGTCTTCAAGAGGAAGTGCTTATACAACTTACCTCAAAGACAAAAGCAGAACAGCCAACCTCCCACGTAAGCCAGCTTCTCCCAAACCACAGCCTGCTACGGGAAGTCATTTATCAAGATGTGGCTCTTAGTGTTTACAACTGTTGCTAACCAGAGAATCCAAAACACAAAAAACCTTGATAGAAAATATGCAAAGAATGGAATTTGTTTTATTGAATAATACTTAACGGAATTATATGCATCCTGTGCTTTTACTCTTTTAATAAAGGTAATATGTAGGTGTAGGTTAGGGTGACCAGATGTCCCTATTTACCCGGGACAGTCCCAGTTTTGAGCCCTGTGTCCCCCTTCGCAGCAGATTTATCTAAAACCATTCATTTGTTCCAGTTTAATCTAAGAAATGTCCTTATTTTTGACAAATTTGATACCCACCAACAGTAAAGAGGGGAAAATATTGTCATTTGTTTAGCTAAAATACAAAAAAACATGCTTGAAAATGATTAAAAGGCAAAAAAAATAATAATAATAATCTTTTCACAATTTTATTTATACCAACCATCTCAACCCAGGTTGTTCCATTTTTTTTAATTTTGAAAATCTGGTCGCCCTAATGTAGATGTATGTTTATAGTATTTAAAGGTCCCATGGCATGAAATGAAATTTTCACTTTCTGAGGTTTTTGAACGTTAATGTGAGCTCCCCTACCCTGTTTAGCCCCCCCCATGGTTAAAAGTTGCGAAATGTCTAAACTGAGCATTTGCGATCCTTTTCTGCGTTACAAAAAAACGGGCGATTTTGAACAAGGCACCTTGTTGACGTCAGATCGAAAAAAGAAATGCAAATGCAGTTCCACCCCCGTCTGTCTGAACTCTCTGTAAATCTCTGTAAATCTCTGTAAATCACGCCCAGAGAGTTTGGACTGCGAATGCGCTAGGCAATGTGAAATGCGTTTTTTTTTATTTGCCTGGAGGCACGTCCGAGTGTTTCTAGGCTCGGAAGTCCTTTATCTGAGCCTCTGGACCTTTGAACAGCAGTGGTTTAATTTTATTTTCTGTGGAAATGTGTTTATTTTTCAATGGAACGCTTCAAATCTCTCCCCCTGTGCAAAAACACGGAAATGGATCAGCTGAGGCCTGACAGCGGAGAGCGGAGAGTTTGGCCACGCCCCCACCCTCTACTATAGGCCAGCTCTTCAGTACAGTACAGTATTAGGGAACCATTAAGGAGCCATCAAGAAGTACCATGTCATGGGATCTTTAAAATAAATAAAAAATGACTTACAGTTAACAAAGTGTGACACAAATATTAAAGATTCTCAAACTCTTTTAGCCATGTTGGAATGTTTCCTTATCCAAAACATACCTGGAGTTGTGTTTTGTTTCCTTCACACACATTTGAGTAATGTTTAGGGTGACCAGATGTCCCTATTTACCCGGGACAGTCCCAGTTTTGAGCCCTGTGTCCCCTGTCCCAGCAGATTTTTCCAAAACCACTGATTTGTCCTAGTTTTATACAAAAAAATTTCCCAGGTGTCCTTATTTTTTGACTAGTTTGCTACCCATCAGCAGTAAAGGAGCTGATATATTGTTTTTTGTTTGTTTGTTTTTTTGCTTAAATACAGAAAACCAACCACTGAAAATAAGCATAAGGCAACAACAACAAAAATGCAACGAAAGAAGTTCCACAGATTAAACACTGACCCATATGCGAGTCAAGAATGGACAATGTTAAACAATCTTTCACAATTTTACCATCCATCCAACCATCCCAACCCGGGTGTGTCCCAGTTTTTAATTTTGAATAACTGGTCATCCTAGTAATGTTTTATTATTAGTCTGTCTATACCTTCAAAGTTGAAAATGCTCTGTTTCATCTTGTGATGTCATGAAGCGGTAGTGTTCAAGTTAACAGCTACATTTTACCTTTAGTTTAGTGGAGATTGTAAATGAATTCCAGGGCTGAAATCATCCAAATGATTCTAGTGAAGGTGTACAGAGAACGTCCATGCTCAGACTGTTAGATCGACTGATTGATTGATTTGCATTTATTTCGAGTTTGTGCCAAGACAGAAACAATAATCATATACATAGAACTGACAGAACTGACGAAGCAAGTTGGATGAGCTGCGAAACGACCAAATAAAATTTGTCCAGTTGACAAATTGAATTTCTCCTTTTACCATATACATATTGCATATACATTGTAAACAACAGAAAAGCACATTTCACGAAAAGGAGTGGGAAGAAGAAAAATGTATATTAACCCACCCCTGTTCATTACATAGTTTCAAAATGATGTGGTTGCTTATGTACAGGGGCTCGGAGTAGAGCCGCTGCTCCTCCACGTCGAGAGGAGCCAGCTGAGGTGGCTCGGGCATCTGTTCCGGATGCCTCCTGGTCGCCTCCGTCGGGAGGTGTTCCGGGCATGTCCCACCGGGAGAAGGCCCCGGGGAAGACCCAGGACACGCTGGAGGGACTATGTCTCTGGGGTGGCCTGGGACGCCTTGGGGTCCCTCTGGAGGAGCTGGAGGAAGTGTCCGGTGAGGAAGGAAGTTTGGGAAGAAAATTGATGAATGGATGGATGGATGACTTATGTACATTGATCACATCTTTACAAATATCTATTATACTTAATATCTTTTTTTTTTTTTTTTGATCACCCAGTGCTGTCACTCACCCTTATATCATGAAAGCAAAAACTCTTTATAATTTCTTTTGAAGCTGTGAATATTTGAGCACAACTTCAGGTTTTCTCCCAACCCATTCCACAAACTGACCCCACACACAGATACACACATGCTTTTTGTGGTGGTTCTCACTTTCTTAGTTTTAAATGTACCCCTTCCCCTTAATTCGTAGCGTACTTCTCGTGTACTGTTAGATAAAACTGAGGAAACGCTGCACAAAGCCAGTGTGGCCCTGAGCAGCTGTGCCTGACCACAGTGAGGGGAGAGGAGGCAGCGGTTTCCAGTTGGAGTGCTCCGTTCACCACACACACACACACACACGCGCACACACACACACACACACACACACACACACACACAGCTCCTTCATGTGCTCTTGTCTCACTGCACTCAGAGCTGTCCACGGGCTGTACTCTGCCCTCCGGAAGGAACAGGCAAACCACCAACTCTACGCTACAAAGTTCAGTGAAGAAAAAGAGAGACCACACAGTTTGTAAGATCTGCAGTGGTGGAAGAAATACTCCATGTTCATACTTAAGTAAAAGTACAGATACTAGAGCAAATAAAATACTCAAAAGTAAAAATATCACATGAAAAATCTTTTTAAATAAAAGCATTAAAGTACCCATTTAAACATGTGCTTAAAGAGTTTAAAAAAAAAAAACTTCAAATGTAGAGCTGCTGATAAAGATTTGTGCTGAATATTGTTCAACAGAAACAACTGAATTGATGTGCTCGAATGTGCTCCTCACCTTCCACGGTGGTTGGTCTCTCACCCTCATCCAGCTCGGGTCCTCTACCAGAGGCCTGGGAGCTTGAGAGTTCTGCGCAGTATCTTTGCTGTTCCTAGTACTGCACTTTTCTGGACTTAGAGGTCTGATGTTTTTCCTGGGATCTGTTGTAGCCACTCCTCCAGTTTGGGGGTTACAGCCCCGAGTGCTCCGATCACCACGGGCACCACTGATGCCTTCACCTTCCAGACCTTCTCCAGCTCTTCCTTGAACCCCTGGTATTTCTCTAGTTTCCCGTGTTCCTTTTTCCTGATGTTACCATCGCTTGGTATTGCAATGTCCACCACCACGGCTTTATTCTGTTGTTTATCCACCACCACTATGTCTGGTTGGTTCGCCATCACCAGTCTGTATCTGGGAGTCCCACAGGATCTTGGCTCGGTCATTCTCCGCAACCTTCGGAGGTGTTTCCCACCTTGACCTTGGGGTCTCCAGCCCGTACTCTGCACAGATGTTTCTGTACACTATGCCCGCCACTTGGTTGTGTCGCTCCATGTATGCTTTCCCTGCCAGCATCTTACACCCTGCAGTTATGTGCTGGAGTGTCTCAGGAGCCTCTTTGCACAGCCTACACCTTGGGTCTTGTCTGGGTGCTCAAGGCCTGCTCCTGTGCAGCCAGGATGAGGGCCTCTGTGCTGTCCTTCAGACCAGCCCTCTCCAGCCATTGGTAGGATTTCTTGATATCAGCCACTTCTGTTATATATGTATTGAACTGCATTGAGTGTGGTAGCTATAGGTACAGTATTAGCAGAACCATTCAGGGCCATAATGGCCGTTTTCACACCTCTGGACCTGACCTGCTGCCCTATTGTTTTCTTTGTTTTGATTTAGGTCTGATGATGGAGTTGTAAATGGGAGACAGTCTGAGCCCTCCATTTCTGTTCAAAGAAGGATTCTCTTTCTTGACAAAAATAGCCTCTTTAACTCCGCTCTCAAACCAGTTCTTTTCTCTGGCCAAGAGGCCAGAGAAAAGAACCTCGCTGTCCTCAAAGGAGTGGCCCATGGCTTCTAGGTGGAGATGTACGGCAGATGAAGGTCCACTCTGGCTCTCACGTCTGTGTTGGTACATCCTCTTGTGAAGTGGCTGTTTTGTTTCTCCAATATAGCGCTCACTGCAGTCTTCACTACACTGGATGGAGTAGACCACATTGCTTTGTTTGTGGTCCGGTGTTTTGTCCTTTGTGTGGACCAGTTTTTGTCTTAAAGTGTTTGTGGGTTTGAAATAGACTGGGATTTCATGTTGTCTGAAAATCCTCTGTAGTTTAGGAATAAAAGGTAAGGAATAATGGGTTCTGATTCTCTGTTATCCTGTTTTTAGCTCTCTTTGGGGAGGTCCTGGGGAATACCCAGGACACGCTGGAGGGACTATGTCTCTCGGCTGGCCTGGGAACGCCTTGGGGTTCCCCTGGAGGAGCTGGAGGAAGCGTCCGGGGTGAAGGAAGTCTGGGTGTCCCTGGTTAGAGTGTTGGCCCCATGACCCGACCTCAGATAAGCAGAAGAAAATGGATGGATGGATATTTTGGTTTGCTCAAATTACAAACATGTAAAAAATAAACTCCTCAGCCTTTTCAGCAGAGACCTAAAAATACTTTTTAGCCCTGTTTAAAAAAAAATGTAGTGGAGTAGAAAGTACAGGTACATGCTCTCAAATTTAGTGAAGTAATGGTAAAAAGGATCCACTTGAAAATGTACTTTATTAAAGTACAGATACTTTACTGCTTGTACTTCATGACTTTCCACCACTGAAGATCAAATACTCCATCTATTTTCCCGGCCTTGCTTATGTTGCCATGTTCGGTTATCCTCTTTTTGTTTTTTGTACCTGCCTCCTGTATTTGCAAAACTCCAAGGCTTTGTAGTGGAAACAAAAATAGATTTTGAGTTGCAGTGTTTTGTGCATATTTGATTTTAGTGTAGCAGCGTTTTTATGATCATTATGTTTAAACCAATTTTGTACACACGGGAGACAACGTCAGCATAAAGATTTATATTTTCCAGATTGTCAGCAAACATAACAGTCTTATATTATAGTCAGCATCTGCTGAGGGTTGAGGCCAAGGAAGGTTTTTTTTTTCACAATATTACAAGGTATAATGCTATCAACTTCACACACTCACAAAATGATAAAAATAAATGTTTAAATTAGTTTTTAGAATGTAGAAACAGCTTTGCGGGTCCATTAAGATCTGTTATGTGATGAATAAAATGGTTTGCAATTTCAGCATGGGCCATCTTATATTCTTTTCTGATCTTGTGAGAAAGCTTGTAATGGCCCGTTTTATTATAAAGAATAAACCTTTCAACATAAGTAGAAATGTAAGTAATGTAATTCTACGACTATTACCTCAATGACATACCTAAAACAGACTTCAAATTACTGTTCCAAGCCTTAATGTTGTCTTAATGCTGTGTTCAGTGCACTTATTGGAATGACACACCATATCAACACTGGTTTGTGACCCTTTGCTTCAAATATATTCTTCAAATATACAGCTCTAAGAGACCAAAAAATGATGATTTTTTTGTTTTGTTTTGTTTTTCTGATTTTACTACTTATAGGTGTGTGTTTGGGCAAAAGGAACATTTTAGTTTGAGTCAATAAACTACTGACAACATTCCCCCCAAATTCCAAATAAAATATTATCATTTAGAGCATTTATTTGCAGAAAATGACAAATGGTCAAAATAACAAAAAAGATACATGTTTTCAGACCTCAAACAATGCAAAGAAACAAGATCAAATTCATTTTAAAACAACATAATACTAATGTTTACATTTAATATTTGGTGCAATAACCCTTATTTTTAATCACAGCTTTCATGCGTCTTGGCATGCTCTCCACAAGTCTTTCACATTGTTCTTGGGTGACTTTATTCCACTCCTGGTGCAAGAACTGAAGTAGCTCAGCTTTGTGTTTGTGTTGGAATTCAACAGACGCTGGAATGGAATGACTGTAATACATGTAGAGATGCTGATTTCAGAAAGTGGTCTCTTATTTTTTCCAGAGCTGTATTTCAATATGTGGTCATTGGTGAAAAATGGTTGGACACCCTGCTTTAGGTCACATCAAGAGCTCACTTTTGCCTACGATTCAGAATTCTGGAGCCAGTTTTCACATCTGGTTAGTGATGGCAAATCAGCAACATTTAAAAAGAGTTTGAGGAGATGTTTGATATTTTATGATAATCTTTGATAATCATTCAATTGTGGGATGTTTCATTGCATTTTAATCAATGTTTGATATTTAATCTAAGGTGTGTAAATGTAATTTTTAGTAATGCCCAGCTATAATGTTCAATGTTAATGTTCAAAAAATTACTTGGATAGTTATGCTACGAGGCCGGCGATGTCTTGAATTCATGTGATTTTAAAGAATCCATTAAATTAAATTATATTAAAGAATACATAAAAAAATGTTTTTTTTAATAAAATAAAATAAAATAAAAATAATTTAATAATAAATAATTAATAATAAAAAAAATAAAAAAATCAACAGATTAAAGATAGAGAGACATGCAAAACACATACAATTTATTTAATTTGTCTTAAAGACCCAGTGTGTAGGATTCGTGGCGCATAGATGGATGGTGCTATTGCACTTTCTGTTTTAGCTATGGCAGACCTCGAGGGACCCGTGCGCTGCTACTGTAATAAAACGGTCCCGTATTTTTTTTTTTTTTTTTTCATGAAAACACACATTCCCGATCATGTACCATGACACTCTACACATCAAATGAAACCTTACAGTCTCCTCTTTTTGACTATGCAATTCATTTCCCTGCACAACAATCACTCCCCGAGCACATGGGGCTTTTATACGGAAAAGCACAAAACGAGGTTAGCTTACCTTAGAATGCTTTGCACAGGTCAAACTCTGTATTTCACCATAAACTTGCTCTCAGTTTGTCCGTAAGGATCCAGCGAATAAAATCCAGTAAAACAATTTAGTCCAAAACACGTGTTAGATCCATTACGACGTCTGATCCGGCAGCATGCTTGTGTTGTTTACCCAAAACCACGAGCCTTGCCGAAGGCGAAGGCGGAGCCCAAATGTCCTTCTGCGGCTCTCGTATTCAAAATGGCTGCCTCTGCATGGAGAAGATCCCCCTTTTATGTGACT
This sequence comes from Paratrypauchen microcephalus, assembly GCA_036785185.1. NCBI lineage: Eukaryota > Metazoa > Chordata > Actinopteri > Gobiiformes > Gobiidae > Paratrypauchen > Paratrypauchen microcephalus. Next base: position 2,759,251 of record JAVJIX010000037.1, on the reverse strand, counting down.
ATATCTAAGTCTAAAAGAATACTTTGATTTCATGGTGGAAGTGAAAAGGCTTGGAAAACACTGTATTTTTGATTGGGTATCTTCAATTTCAGTAATTAACGGGTAAAAATCTTACACACTGTCCCTTTAAAGGTGCACGGTGTAACTTTTCTGGTGGATGGGTTGTCACCTGCTTGTTTCTATGGAGATGGTATTTATAAGGTGGAGGCTTTAATATAAACCCTTTTGAGGTTTTTTTGCCTCTTCCGGCACGTACTTTTTTATCTAGTGCGCTTTTTTTATTGTTATATGTTATATACGTGCAAAATAAATGAATAAATAAAGAATGCAGCTGTGACATTTGACCACCTCTGGCCCAGGGGACATCTTTATGCCACACATGTGAACCGCCATCGTCAAGTTAACAGTTAGCACGCTCGGGTACGTAGCCAACATGTAAACACTGGTCGGACATGACTGTAAACGTGCAGAAACCACCTCCTGTCCACTGAAAGAGGCTATAAATATAAGAGACCAGTCACTTTGCCATTATAACAGGGACTCGCACGCAGAAAGTTGACATTTTTCTCAATAAAGCCAAATATATCTTTTCCTCTGCCGCCATGTTTGGGACTGTAAGAGGTTACAGCGGTGCTCAGCTGGTTCTGCTGTCCGTGAGCGCTTCTGTGATTCTGCTGCTGGACACACACTTCACTGAGGGCGCTCTGTACCACATGAAAGGTAAGTTTTACTCAGTATGTGCAATCTTACTCTAGAACCAGCTGAGAAAATGCTAGAAAGAATACTCTAAGTATTAATTTATCAAAAACGAGTTGTTCTATGATCCTAAACCTTGTAATGACAGCAGTGGAAGACAGTGTTGTAGTTGTTGTTGTAATGTAGTATTTTGGCTGACAGAAAAGCAACAGAAAGTAAAAATGATTAAATGTACAGATATGTGTGTCGACTAATAAACGGAAGTGCCGATATTAAAAGATCCAAGCCACCAATGTCTCAATGTTCGAGAAACAGTTTGGTCTTTAAAAAATATGTATTATGATCATGACATTGGACAGTGCAAGTGTAATTGTCAATTTTATTTTAAGTCAACTCTTTTTGAGGAAAAAATGTTATAATATATTAATAATGTACTTTCAATTACTGAAACACTCCAACTTGAAATGCAGATACAGTATTATTCTTGATAAAACTAAACCTAATGGGTGGTGCCGGGCCTTTTTGTGTGGAGTTTGCATGTTCTCCCCGTGCCAGAACTCCCCTGAAAAAGAAAGTGCGTATGACAGATTTTTGTGATTTTCTAATTTTGACTCCAAATTTGGTTGGATTATAACTATTATACTATACAGTATACAGTATGTAATATATACAGTAATATCCTGTAAAATTACAGGATATTAATGACATCACATTAGGGAGAATTTCGCACTTAAAATACAATTATTTTCTGATACTTTAAACGTGATTTCAACAAAATAAAGGTGTTTTCTTTTATTTGTATTTGTCAGATAACAGTTTCTGTGTACATTAGAGGAGTTTTTCTAGGTTACAGTTGAATTCCCCAGTGTGATGTCACAATTTCCAACCAAGAAGTAAATTTTTAAACTTAAAAAATGTCCAAATTGGGGAAAAAAGTGAATGTTTTTTGCAAAAATCTTAAATATAACGATCTTATCTGTAGTTTAAGTTTAAGTTTAAGTTTATCTTATTTGATTCAATATTTGAAAGGACTGATTAAGTAAATAATTTTTAGGGAGTTTTTTTATACCCAGAGTGAAGGAGGGCTAGTCTGCGCTGAAATCAGTTCAAGTTTTACCCATTTTGGGGCGGAAATAAACTGAATATCATCTGGGGAATTAAGTTCAAGCCAAAATGAAAGTGCTCTGGCATTAGCAGCCCAGTAGTAATGCCTAAAAACAGGTAGACCTAGTCCACCCATAGGCACCAGTCTAAAAGTTGCCTCATTTTAACTCTCTTATTCACTGTGTACAGCAAATATTCTCCAACCTGCACGTAGAGGACAAACTCACAGTCCCACCTGGAGGCTACGCGGACTCTAAACAGAAAGAGCACATTTTGGACAGCGTTTGTCTGATTTATGACTCCATATTATGGGCTTCTCATCAGTTTGTAGATTTGCCTGAGGTCACTGCATTCTGCACAGCTCACAGAAATCAATGCGGCGCAGTGACGCGTTTGGGCCACGGGGGGAGCTCCGAGGTCCTGTGGTTTGACTCCTCCTCCCAGCGGGGTTGTCCGGAGCCCGGTGTGAGCTCGTATTGATCCCAGCTCAAGGTGACAGCGTCCCGTGGAGACCAAGTGCTCACAGGGACACAGAGGGAACACAAGGAAGAGGACATAGAGGAGGACACAGAGGGGACACAGGGGGGCACTGAGGGACACAGAGGGGGCACAGGGGAGACAGTGGACTCAACTTACCTCTCACTGCAATTCTCCTGAAAATTCTAGCTTAGTAAGGGCCATGTTCTAGATCAGACCTGGGTATTGTACAGTTCCCGGGTCAAATACAGCCCTTTGGTTCACTCTGACCAGCCCATTTAAACCCATTTGGAATAACAAAATAAACATATTTCATAATTTTACACCATGCATGGACTAAAGATGCATTTATTTTATTAGGGACCGAGCCCGAAGGGGGACGAGGTCCCTATTGTTGTTGCTTCGTTTCCGTATTATTAGGGACCGAGCCCCGAAGGGGGACGAAGGTCCCTATTGTTGTTGCTTTGTTTCCCTATTATTAGGGACCGAGCCCGAAGGGGGGCGAAGGTCCCTATTGTTGTTGCTTTGTTTCCCTATTATTATTATTATTCTTGTTCTTGTTCACACTCGCTGGGGCAATTTTGAGCATGTTCCCATGCTTCAAAACGAACGAAACTTTGCACGGGCATCACAAAGTGCTGCCAGTACGACCACACAAAGTCCCGTCCCCCAGTGACCCCCAGGAGCTCGATAGCGCCCCCTAGCGCGTTGTCTTTCGGGGCTGGCATACCGTTTAAGATAGGCGCACGAAATTCGGTAGGGACGTGTATCTCAATAAGACGAACAAACGCCTCACTGCAATGTCATGTCCACGCCCAACAGGAAGTGAGATATTTGGGCTTTTGTGTGATTTTTGGGTATTGGACATAGAATGGAATTTGAAACACTTCTCCTACACCGTACCTCAGATAGGCTTAAATTTTGGTGAACATAATCTTAAGACGTTGGAGATGTTAAATTGCGAAGGATTTTCAAATAGGCGGTAATATGACGATACGGCGGATCGATAAAGTTAGGTATTTATTGAATGGGAGTGATGAGTTATGAATGGGAGGTATTTGTTGCTAGGCAACGCCCTGATCAAAGGTCTTTGATCTTTGTACCTTTGATCTGATATAGCTGCAAGCAGCAATGTGGGGACAAGCATCGAAGGTTCATGTAGGCCTCAGCATGTAGGCCACATGCAGGGTCTGACAGGGTCTAACAGAGTCTGACAGGGTCTGACAGGGTCTGACAGGGTCTGACAGGGTCTGTTCTGACAGGGTATCTACAATGTCATGGCCACGCCCAACAAGTGAGATAATTGTGCCAGGCACACGAAATTTGGTATGGGTGTGCGTCTCAGTAAGACGAACAAACGCAGGTGCGAGGTCCCGACCAACGCCGCTTGCGGCTTTAATTATTATTATTATTATTATTATTATTATTATTCTTGTTCTTGTTCACACTCGCTGGGGCAATTTTGAGCATGTTCCCATGCTTCAAAACGAACGAAACTTTGCACGGGCATCACAAAGTGCTGCCAGTACGACCACACAAAGTCCCGTCCCCCAGTGACCCCCAGGAGCTCGATAGCGCCCCCTAGCGCGTTGTCTTTCGGGGCTGGCATACCGTTTAAGATAGGCGCACGAAATTCGGTAGGGACGTGTATCTCAATAAGACGAACAAACGCCTCACTGCAATGTCATGGCCACGCCCAACAGGAAGTGAGATAATTGGGCTTTTGTGTGATTTTTGGGTATTGGACATAGAATGGAATTTGAAACACTTCTCCTACACCGTACCTCAGATGGGCTTAAATTTTGGTGAACATAATCTTAAGACGTTGGAGATGTTAAATTGCGAAGGATTTTCAAATAGGCGGTAATATGACGATACGGCGGATCGATAAAGTTAGTTATGGAATTTGAAACACTTCTCCTACACCGTACCTCAGATAGGCTTAAATTTTGGTGAACATAATCTTAAGACGTTGGAGATGTTAAATTGCGAAGGATTTTCAAATAGGCGGTAATATGACGATACGGCGGATCGATAAATTTAGGTATTTATTGAATGGGAGTGATGAGTTATGAATGGGAGGTATTTGTTGCTAGGCAACGCCCTGATCAAAGGTCTTTGATCTTTGTACCTTTGATCTGATATAGCTGCAAGCAGCAATGTGGGGACAAGCATCGAAGGTTCATGTAGGCCTCAGCATGGAGGCCACATGCAGGGTCTGACAGGGTCTGACAGAGTCTGACAGGGTCTAACAGAGTCTGACAGGGTCTGACAGGGTCTGACAGGGTCTGTTCTGACAGGGTATCTACAATGTCATGGCCACGCCCAACAGGAAGTGAGATAATTGTGCCAGGCACACGAAATTTCGTATGGCTGTGCGTCTCAGTAAGACGAACAAACGCAGGTGCGAGGTCCCGACCAACGCCGCTTGCGGCTTTAATTATTATTATTCTTGTTCATACACGCTGGGGCAATTTTGAGCATGTTCCCATGCTTCAAAACGAACAAAACTTTGCACGGGCATCACAAAGTCCTGCCAGTACGACCACACAAAGTCCCGTCCCCCGGGGACCCCCAGGAGCTCGATAGCGCCCCCTAGCGCGTTGTCTTTCGGGGCTGGCATACCGTTTAAGATAGGCGCACGAAATTCGGTAGGGACGTGTATCTCAATAAGACGAACAAACGCCTCACTGCAATGTCATGGCCACGTCCAACAGGAAGTGAGATAATTGGCCTTTTGTGTGATTTTGGGGTATTTGACATAGAATGGAATTTGAAACACTTCTCCTACACCGTACCTCAGATGGGCTTAAATTTTGGTAAATATAATCTTAAGACGTTGGAGATGTTAAATTGCGAAGGATTTTCAAATATGCGGTAACATGACGATACGGCGGATCGATAAAGTTAGGTATGGAATTTGAAACACTTCTCCTACACCGTACCTCAGATAGGCTTAAATTTCGGTGAACATAATCTTAAGACGTTGGAGATGTTAAATTGCGAAGGATTTTCAAATAGGCGGTAATATGACGATACGGCGGATCAATAAAGTTAGGTATTTATTGAATGGGAGTTATGAGTTATGAATGGAAGGTATTTGTTGCTAGGCAACGCCATGATCAAAGATCTTTGATCTTTGTACCTTTGATCTGTCTTTGGCCACGCCCAACAGGAAGTGAGATAATTGTGCCAGGCACACGAAATTTGGTATGGGTGTGCGTCTCAGTAAGACGAACAAACGCAGGTGCGAGGTCCCGACCAACGCCGCTTGCGGCTTTAATTTTATTTTATTATTACAAAATAAATTAAATATTTTAGAGCTGCTTTTTAAATGACATTTTTGTAAGGCAACCTCACTTTTTCATTGCTTCGTCATAACATAAACTCTTACCAGTCTTACCAGTGCGTCAAAACAATGATATTTACTGTTTGTTTGTTTTTTTGTTTGTTTTGTTTTTTTTAAGAAATACAATAAATATTAAGCAGAATTGGCCCAGCCCTCCACAATATTTTTAGATTCTCATGTGGCCCCATGGAAAAAAATAATTGCCCACCCCTGTTCTAGATGGTTTTTGGGGGGAGTCTTAGCTTGTCAAAATAGTGCAATCTTTTCACAAACTTTTTTGTTTTTTTTTGTTACTAGACATTACTACACATGGCACAATAACACATTTTGAAGCATGGTATATTGCTACAGAGATATACTGTGATAAATGGTAATACTGAAACTACTTGATGCTACTGATTATAGTATTATAGTTATTATAATTATAATAAGCGTGAAGAGTCCCTCAGTCGTCCAGGTAGAATCCATGATCAAAAGGAGAAATTCAATTTGTCAACTGGACACAGTTTGTTTGGTCGAAAATGTTTCGCCGCTCATCCGAGAGGCTTCGTCAGCTCTGGTTCTAGTGCTGGTTAGACCCTGTTTATATCTAGCTGCAGGGAGGAGCTCCCTACACTGAAATAGCTCTGAAACTATCTCCACTAATCTGTCTCTTTTGTATTACGAATTCCTCTGGCGTCTAGTATTAGCAGACTCTCCTAGGGCTGAATGGATATGCTAATACTAGACGCCAGAGGAATTCGTAATACAAAAGAGACAGATTAGTGGAGATAGTTTCCGAGTTATTTCAGTGTAGGGAGCTCCTCCCTGCAGCTAGATATAAACAGGGTCTAACCAGCACTAGAACCAGAGCTGACGAAGCCTCTCGGATGAGTGGCGAAACGTTTTCGACCAAACAAACTGTGTCCAGTTGACAAATTGAATTTCTCCTTTTATCATAATTATAATAACTATAATGCCAGTAAACCATTTTTAAATTCACAGTTCATTCAAAAGGCCTGAGCTGCAGCAAATAAAGAGCAGAATGTAGAAATAATTAGCCATAGAAATTAGTTATTCAACCCTGTACAGCTCAAATCATCAACAAAAATAGCCCAAATCTCACTTTTACAAAGAAAACGTACACATGATAAATATTTAGGCCCAAAATAAAAGTGTCCCAGCTCTAATATACATACCTGAAGTAGTGATTTGTTTCATTCACAAATGTCTGAGTAATCCTTTATTATTAGTCTATGGACATCTCCAAAATCTCAAAATGCTATTTTTCTATCTAAAAGATTAACTATTTTTCATCTGCAGTCCCTGGACAGTCAACTTAAAACATCACCCTCAAAAAGGCAACATTAGAATACATAGATATGTACAGATATACAATAAAAGACTCTGAAGAAAAAAAAAAAATCATTAAAAATACATTACTAAGAATGCTGACAGCTACTACTTTCTCACAACTTCATGTGATGTCATCAAGTTGTAGTTTTCAAGTTAACAGCTACATTACCTTCAGTGACAATCTACAATGTAAATAGACATGAAAATAAAGAAAACGCATTGAATGAGAAGGTGTGTCCAAACTTTTGGCCTGTACTGTATATTGAACAATAGTCGATATAATAATAATCGTGACAGGCCTATGCATTTACCTTTCTGAGAGACTAAATTTTGTTTTGTAAAAGCCGAATTTTGTAAAAAAAAAATCTGACAACTACATGCTATTTTAATCTAATTATTAAACATTTCATAGAGAACAAAGGTATAAGAAAGAGCCAAGTGAGTCATTATGATGTTTTGGGATGGGAGTTGATTGGCTATGCAAGAGTGGTCCACCCTGCTTCAAAAGCTGCCCTAAAACTGTGCTATGGTGACCAAAAATATATGCATGTGAAATCTGGTAATGTGTGAGAGCTTGAGCTTCTAACTTCGTTGTTTTATCATTTAAAAATCAGGCACCCCAGCTTTAAAGCATTAGTGCATTCATTATCCCACTATGGAAAAGGATGCCTGTAGCAAAAACTATAACTTATTATTTAAAGCTTGCATAAATCGCATTACAAAACTCTTCAGTGTTTCTATCTCTAAAAGACTTAAACGATAACTCATAATTTGTCTTATCCCCTGGACCACATTCCTTTGCTGATCTGGGCTATACTTTACAAAGCACGTCAGGAGATGTATTCTGAAATTGTGCCCAGTTTGAATGTACAATATATATACTGTAATCATATTTATAATTCTTAATGATGTATTGGATTAGTAAGCATGCCATTTCTATTCCAGGCATTTGCTCCCATAAAGATAAGTTGTACAAACCAGGAGACACTTTTAGACGCGGCTGTGACAAGTGCTACTGCCATGAGTTCGGAGCCTACTGCATCACGTGAGTAAATATATCTATGCCTTATATACAGCTCTGGAAAAAAATAAGAGACCACTGCAAAATTATCAGTTTTTCTGATTTTACTACTTATAGGTATGTGTTTGGGCAAAAGGAACATTTTTGTTTGAGTCTATAAACTACTGACAACATTTCCCCCAAATTCCAAATAAAAATTTAAAGCATTTATTTGCAGAAAATGACAAATGGTCAAAATAACAAAAAAGATACATGTTTTCAGACCTCAAACAATGCAAAGAAACAAGATCAAATTCATTTTAAAACAACATAATACTAATGTTTACACTTAAAGGAAAAGTAACGTTTTTTACAATCTGAGCCTTATTTCGGTAATAAAACAAGTTGTTTTACTCACCCATATCACTTTGGTGTCATATGGAGCATTTCCGGAGATGTTTTAGATTAGCGTTAGGCTAACGCCGTTAGCCTAGCGCGACTTATAGCCATAGCTCGGAGCATTCCCCGAGCATGTAATATGCCCTGTGCGGGCTCCAAATAACACAAACTTTAGCACTTTTCAAATCATAGAAGCTCGATGTCTTTAGTCTACAATTTCGTTTGGTCAAAAGTGGCCTGTAATCCGAGATTTAGTCATAGTTTCGAGTAGATGAGGACGCCAGTGCGCATGCGCGGAGTGTGCTCTCAGCTCCCGGAACCCAAACATGGAACGTAAAGCTGTAAATTATGGATAAATCTCAGATTACAGGCCACTTTTGACCAAACGAAATCGTAGAGTAAGACATCGAGCTTCTATGATTTGAAAAGTGCTAAAGTTTGTGTTATTTGGAGCCCGCACGGGGCATATTACATGCTTGGGGAATGCCCCGAGCTATGGCTATATGTCGCGCTAGGCTAACAGCGTTAGCCTAACGCTAATCTAAAACATCTCCGGAAATGCTCCATGTGACACCAAAGTGATATGGGTGAGTAAAACAACTTGTTTTATTACCGAAATAAGGCTCAAATAGTAAAAAACGTTACTTTTCCTTTAAGAAGAGTTCAGAAATCATAATCAATAACCCTTATTTTTAATCACAGCGTTCATGCATCTTGACATGCTCTCCACAAGTCTTTCATATTGTTCTAGGGTGACTTTATTCCACTCCTGGTGCAAGAACTGAAGTAGCTCAGCTTTGCGTTTGTGTTGGAATTCAACAGACGCTGGAATGGAATGGCTGTAATACATGTAGAGATGCTGATGTCAGAAAAAAATGCAGTGGTCTCTTATATTTTCCAGAGCTGTATTTACTGCTTTTCTGTACAATTTAAATCTTTTTTTTCTGTTTAGTCAAATGAAGCCCACATCATGGCCCAACAAGTGTCAGCGCGTCAGGACCAAGTGTGGGTACACGGTGGTGTACAAGGAGAAGCCTCTGGTGGAGTGCAGGGCCTACAGCTGGATCGGATGAACAACATTTAATATATAACACTATTGTATAAAAACCTGTCTCTGTGGGTCTGAACAGACTTCACTGTGAAATGTCAGTGTGGAGTGTTTCAACAGCACTAAGTTGAGTGAGTTCGTCCAGTGGAGACTACGAGGGGCAGAACAGAAATACAGCATTTTGGTTCATGATACTGTGGGTATTTGTGTGTTGTCAGTATGGGTTTAGAGAGCAAAAGAGAGCTGATATTTCTGCAGTCCTGCACATACAACTAATTAAATTCTACAAGATTAACATTGTGAATAGTTATTAACTTTTTTTTCTTTTTTACAATACACATTAATATGTAATATAGAGTGTTTTGTGAATAGGTAGTTCTGAAACTGAACAACTGACTATAGTTAGAGTCAGTTTTGCATGTTTTGCTAATCATAATGATTTTATTTTCTGTTTTGAATTGTACATACAGTATTTTCATAAAAGTTGGTAACAATGCCTATAACTATGTCTTATTTCTATAATAAACAGTACAACAAATGAAAAAGAGGGGCTTTAATTGTTCTTTTTACATTTAATTAAAACATGTGATAGTACAAAAAATTCAAATAAAAGTCTAATTGAAATTCACACAGACTGCTTCCCCAGTACGAGATTTATAAATCAAATTATAGAAATATCGCTACACTGGCACCTAAAACAGAGAATACCAACACGATTCTCTGGACAGTTGTATAAAGTGCATGATTAAACTACAGTACAAAGGAGTAACTTGGAAACATAAGAAACCTGATCTACGTAGCACCTTTCAAAATAACCTGAGCCGGCAGAGTGTTTAAAGTGCACATGACAGGTTAAGCCACACATTTGTATTTGACGCAAATGGACCACGCGTCTCTCTGATTGGTTAATCCGCCTGTCAATCAATCACACCCCTCTGAAATCAGGGCAACAGGATAAAGTTGATTTTTGTAGAGTTTTCTCAAAGTGTGTGGTTCTGGCTGGTCAGATACACAATTCCCAGCTTTATTAAGCAAAATCTTCAAAAATTGATTCTTGACTGGTGCAAAACTATGATAAATATTAACCACACATACTCACTAAAAAGTAATAATTATAAAAAATATGAAAACCTATCTTACACACTTTAAAGGTGCATTATGTAACTTTTCTGGTGGAGGGTCTGTCAAATGCTTTTCTCCATGGAGATGTCAGAATACCTCTTTTTTTAACTATAAAACCACCTGTAATTGAATACATGTAAGGTAGGTCTGTTTAATGTCATATTGTGGAATATTCCATACCACAGAACCAAGCAGGTGACCACCAGAAAAGTTACACAATGCACCTTTAACCCTTCAGGGCCTGTTGTGGTCAGGAGCAGAGCCAGGGGTGTCTGAGGCACTGTACAGCTGTGGCTCTCCTCTCGGGATAATACTCCAACATGGGCAACAGGAAGTCACACAAGTCCGAGGCCTCTTCCAGCCTGAAGTGGTATTTCTCCACCAGGACATCGTAGAGTTTCCAGGATCTCACAGGACCCACTCTCAGCAAATCTCCTGCACAAAACAAACAAACAAAAAACCAAAGAAAAGAAGATGGGTTTGCAATGTTCAGTGTACACATGCTGTAATAGAAACACTAGTCTTGGTAATGCTCAGTGACCTCTGCGGTTGAAGTACTCCGCAGAGTATTTTCCAGTCAGTGCGATGGCTGGAGGGATTTTACCCAGCATCATCATTATCTGAGCTATATGATCTGAAAGAGAGAAGACAATCAATACACCGCTATGGCCCGGTCTATACTATGGGCCATATCCTAATGCATCAGCCAGGGGTGAACGGCAGGGTGTTGTACTTTCTTGGTTAGCTATATAATGTATACTGGGCACTTTGCTTTAAAGGTTTCACACATGTATGTATGTATTATTAGTCTGTCTACATCTCTAAAGTTCAAAATGCTCTGTTCCACCTTGTGATGTCATGAAGAAGTAGTTTTCAGGTTAACAGCTACATTCAACCTTTTGTGCGGCTTGAAAATTCTAGAGCTGAAATCATCCCAATGATTCTAGTGAAGGTGTACGCAGTGTAAAAACACAATGGAGCACTTCTTCTATCACAACATGACATCACAAGTTGAAGAGTGTCCATTTACAGCTCTGGAAAAAAATAAGAGACCAATGCAAAATGATCATTTTTTTCTGACTACTTACTACTTTACTACTACCCAAATTCCAAATAAAATATTACCGTTTAGAGCATTTATTTGCAGAAAATGACAAATGGTCAAAATAACAAAAAAAGATACATGTTTTCAGACCCCAAACAATGCAAAGAAACAAGATCAAATTCACTTTAAAACAACATAATACTAATGTTTACACTTAAGAAGAGTTCAGAAATCAATATTTGGTGCAATAACCCTTATTTTTAATCAAAGCTTTCATGCATCTTTCACATTGTTCTTGGGTGACTTTATTCCACTCCTGGTGCAAGAACTGAAGTAGCTCAGCTTTGTGTTTGTGTTGGAATTCAACAGGCACTGGAATGGAATGGCTGTAATACATGTAGAGATGCTGATTTCAGAAAAAAAATGCAGTGGTCTCTTATTTTTTCCAGAGCTGTAAGAGAACTCTCTAATGGAACCTAAATATGTTGGGTTAGTGTGTGAATAAAACACAATTCCTGGTGTGTTTGTGAAGAGGAAATACAGTGGTACCTCACCTTACGAATGACCCAACAAACGAAAATTTCAAGTTACGAAACGCCTTCACGGTAAATTTTTGTCTCTAGATACGAATGAAATTTCAAGTTACGAAACGCGAAATCTCAAAAATTCAAATAATGCGCGCTCAGCCACACACATTATACGCTTTTCTCAGACTGGATTTAAACTTTTCTCACATTTGTCTCTGTTTAAACACTCAAACTTTCATAGATTTTCAACAAAACGTATCAATATTGAAGTGTGGGGGGAAGCGGGAGGGGGGAGAAGTGTGTGCGGTCACGTGTGCGCAGCATGACCCGGTGCAGAGCTGACAGCAGGTCTAGACCAAGATCTAAACCTGAACTGGACCAGGACTAAACCTGGACTCAACCTGGACTAAACCAGGACTAGAACAGGTGGATTAAAGCGCCGCGTGCGGGTCTATTTCCTGGTTTCTCACGAGTCACAGCTGAGGCGAGCAGAGAGGAGGCAGTCTGAGCGCATGTGAGCAAGAGCCATGCAAGAGCCGCGGCTCCTCTAGACCTCCTCTAGACCTGGTCAGGTCTAGAGGAGGTCTAGAGGAGGTCCAGGTCTAGACCTGGTCAGGTCTAGAGGAGGTCTAGAGGAGCCGCGGTGGTCTGGACTAAACCAGGACTAAACCTGGACTAAACCAGGAGGAGCCGCACTCACATGCGCTCAGACTGCCTGCGGTCTCCTCCTCCCTGCGGACTCGTGAGAAACCAGGAAATAGACCCGCACGCGGCGCTTTAATCCACCTGTTCTAGTCCTGGTTTAGTCCTGGTTTAGTCCAGGTTTAGTCCAGGTTTAGTCCTGGTTTAGTCCTGGTCCAGTCCAGGTTTAGACCTTGGTCTAGTCCTGCTGTCAGCTCTGCGCGGGGTCATGCTGCGCACACGTGACCGCACACACTTCTCCCCCCTCCCGCTTCCCCCCACACTTCAATATTGATACGTTTTGTTGAAAATCTATGAAAGTTTGAGTGTTTAAACGAGAGACGAACGTGAGAAAAGTTTAAATCCAGTCTGAGAAACCAATCAGGACAAAACACATTGTTACACTATAAAAAAAGTTACACTATAAAAAAAAAAAAAAAAAAACTTGGATTGAAATAGCTACTCAACTTACGAATTTTTCACGTTACGAAACCACTTCTGGAACGAATTAATTTCGTAAGGTGAGGTACCACTGTATTATAACACTGATCAGAAAATAGCATGAGGTGGTGTGAGGTGGTACCTTCTTCCAGAGAGCAGGAGTTGGCTGGTCTGGGCTCAAACAGAGAGTCTCCAGTGAGTAGCTCAAAGGTCTAGAGAAGCACAGACTCATGTTATCTGTAATATAAGAAGAGTATGGACATGTAGCTACTGTATAGTGAAACTGACCATACAGGCCACGCTCCAGATGTCAGCAGGAGGCCCGTAATCCAGCCCCACCAGAACCTCCAGAGAGCGGTACTGCCGGGTCTGGATCTCCTCACAGAAGTGCTTGTACTGCTCAGGAAAGATTGTAAATGTTAGTGGGACTATTCTGATTAAATAAAGCTTAACTTAATCAATGAAAAGGGTGTTCAAAGTTATTATTAAAAACAATATAATAAAAAATAATAATAAAACTTACATACATAAATAACAGTAAGACTAACTCTGCGCCCCATTTCTCTGTCTTATTCCTTCGTCTTACCCCTACCCCTTGGTTTTGCGCTTTGATGTGAGGGCAAGGGGTGTCCCGATTCTAATTTTGATCAAGAACTAGAGCCACAACCGAGGGCTACATACCCCTTGAAACGAAGTAAGCTCTCGACCAGACTTGGAACGAAGGGGTACGCCCAGTGCTCGAGTTGAGGGGGGATGTGGGGGGGATGGCATCCCCCCTGTGGGAAAAAATAGTCAAAATCATCCCTCTTCTAAAACGGGCATCCCTTCTTCCATCCCTTATGGCATTTTATCAATCAGGCATGAAAATCCCTAAACTTTTGGTGAATTTCGCCGTTTTTAAGTCAAAATGGCCAGTGCGCTCCAGCTTCCAATCATGTTGCAGCATAATTACGCACCGATACGCGCTCCCGCCAATCATGACGATTGCCGCTGTTGTGTTTGTGCCTGTTCGCCGATCAGCTGTGAGCCTGATATTTACGCGGCATTTCCAAGAGAAGAAGATTCCTTAACTTGCTACGTTAATGCTACGTAAGAAGGAACTCTCGCCTCGGGACACGGGATACGTTCGGGATTATGTCCTTTTCTCCGGAGCTCCGGATTATTAAAGACAACACGGCAAACTGTTAGAATGGATCTGACCGCATTCTTATGGGTGAGTCATATTATCAGATTATTTCTGCATCTATTTCGGCACTAAACCAGGACTAAACCAGGACTAAACCAAGACTAAACCAGGTTTAAACCAGGTTTAAACCAGGACTAAACCAAGACTAAACCAGGTCTAAACCAGGTTTAAACCAGGACTAAACCAAGACTAAACCAGGTCTAAACCAGGACTAAACCAAGACTAAACCAGGACTAAACCAGGACTAAACCAAGACTAAACCAGGTCTAAACCAGGACTAAACCAAGACTAAACCAGGTTTAAACCAGGACTAAACCAAGACTAAACCCGGTCTAAACCAGGTTTAAACCAGGACTAAACCAAGACTAAACCAGGTCTAAACCAGGACTAAACCAAGACTAAACCAGGACTAAACCAGGACTAAACCAAGACTAAACCAGGTCTAAACCAGGACTAAACCAAGACTAAACCAGGTTTAAACCAGGACTAAACCAAGACTAAACCAGGTCTAAACCAGGACTAAACCAGGTCCAAACCAGGACTAAGCCAAGACTAAACCAGATCTAAACCGGGTCTAAACCAGGACTAAACCAGGACTAAACCAGGACTAAACCAAGACTAAACCAGGTTTAAACCAGGTTTAAACCAGGACTAAACCAAGACTAAACCAGGTCTAAACCAGGTTTAAACCAGGACTAAACCAAGACTAAACCAGGTCTAAACCAGGACTAAACCAAGACTAAACCAGGACTAAACCAGGACTAAACCAAGACTAAACCAGGTCTAAACCAGGACTAAACCAAGACTAAACCAGGTTTAAACCAGGACTAAACCAAGACTAAACCCGGTCTAAACCAGGTTTAAACCAGGACTAAACCAAGACTAAACCAGGTCTAAACCAGGACTAAACCAAGACTAAACCAAGACTAAACCAGGACTAAACCAGGACTAAACCAAGACTAAACCAGGTCTAAACCAGGACTAAACCAAGACTAAACCAGGTTTAAACCAGGACTAAACCAAGACTAAACCAGGTCTAAACCAGGACTAAACCAGGTCCAAACCAGGACTAAGCCAAGACTAAACCAGATCTAAACCGGGTCTAAACCAGGACTAAACCAGGACTAAACCGGGACTAAACCAAAACTAAACCAGGTCCAAACCAAGACTAAGCCAGGACTAAACCAGGTCTAAACCGGGTCTAAACCAGGACTAAACCAGGACTAAACCGGGACTAAACCAAAACTAAACCAGGTCCAAACCAGGACTAAGCCAAGACTAAACCAGATCTAAACCGGGTCTAAACCAGGACTAAACCAGGACTAAACTGGGACTAAACCAAAACTAAACCAGGTCCAAACCAAGACTAAGCCAGGACTAAACCAGGTCTAAACCAGGACTAAGGTGTGTGTGTGTGTGTGTGTGTGTGTGTGTGTGTACGTGTGTGATAACATATATCCTGTGTATTATTGAATTATTGAATGATTATATGGACTTTTTGTTATAAAAGCATTTTCATTTTAACAAAGTACCTTGTAATTCTGCCCTGCCCTGAAACACCACAGTGATGTCAGTGATGGGGGAGGGCTTAGCTTAATGCCCCCCCCCCGTTGGTGAAAAATTTCACCATCCCCCCTGGTTTCATTTTACAGCTCGACTACTGGGTACGCCTACAAGCTCAGGCAGGTTTTGGGATCAGGATGGCAGCGTCACATCGACCAGCCAAGGAGTCTCATAAATGTATTTTCAGCAGTTGTAATTATCGATTAACAGTTTAGCACGGTTTACAATTATGACGCTCATGTTTTACGTTACTTTTAGTCAGGGCTCTCAAGTTTTGAGCGGGGTCGTGCGTGAGACTGCGTAATTTCCGAGGAGCAGGAAGAGCTTGAGAGCCCTGCTGTAAATGTTTGTCTAAAGAGCAAACTTAAACTACAAAGCAACTAATGAGAGTTATATAAATGAAGTTATTACCTGATGGTTCTCAGTTTGTTTTATCATCACCGTCAGTCGCTGTGTGCGCTTAGCAGCTGAAACTAGTCTGCCTAACAACAGAACAATCTATTTTCTGATTGGCTGAAACTGAGATTTTTTTCCGGGGAGCGGGGCGGGGAGGAGGGGGGGGGGGGGGGAGTTTTTTCCGCTGAAAACGCGCTGTGCCTGCATAAACTGAGCCACACAGACCGATTTTCTGGGCACAAAAAATAAAATAAAAATTCAGCGTGAGAAATGCCACGTGTGGCGTGTGAGCGTGTGAACACGTCGAATTGCGTGTGTCACACTCTCAATGCGTGAGACTTGAGAGCCCTGCTTTTAGTGAACCGTTGTTGCGGTGTCTGTTTAGCCGACGTTATCGTTTTCATCAAACTTTTATGGTTTTAACAAGCTAGTTTTTTTTGTCAAGGTGAGGTACTCGATAATCTCTGACATGGCAAGGGATGATGACGGAAACGGTAATCGAGTGGTGTCCCATTTCTTAGGGGAACATTCGTACCTCGAGCCCTCTCAGCTCGGTATCGAGGGGCAAGACAAAGATGTAGATAAAGGGGTAGAGGTAGGGGAAGGGTTAAGACAAAGTAATGGGACGCAGCCTTAAAGTGCTGATACAGAATATTCAATTAAACAGATATACAAGGTCTGACAGTAAACTGGTCTTCAGATACATTGTACTGGACAGACCTACAGTATTTGTATATATTTCTGTCCATGGCTGCACTGCTTATTTGAAATCTCCTCAGGCCAATTTACTTAATTACATGCCTGTTTTACTGAATGGGATACTTGATTCAGAAACAGTTTAATTCCAAGCCCTCCATCTGCAGAAGCTTCCTCAGCACTCGTGTTTCTCCTCCATTAATCTTACACTGGCTACATCTGACTCAGAGCAGTGACTGACCACCCAACAGGAGCTGCCCAGGTCAGCAATCTTCACTTCTATCTGCTTCAGACTGTGGAGGGACATCTGGACTCCATCTATACACAGAAAAAGAAATTATGGATTTTCCTTTTACCTACCTGTACTTGTAAAATCAATGTTCAGTCTAGAGAGTATGCACTTTCAAGAGAGCAGGTTTAGCCTGTTGAACGGAAGGTTGAGTGAGTTAGTAATCATAAAATCACGCTGGAATATGGGGAGCTGCCAAATTAGTATAGCTACTTGGTAGATAAGTCAAAATGTAAACTGAAGACTTATTAGGGACCGAGCCCGAAGGGGGACGAAGGTCCCTATTGTTGTTGCTTTGTTTCCGTATTATTATTATTCTTGTTCATACACGCTGGGGCAATTTTGAGCATGTTCCCATGCTTCAAAACAAACGAAACTTTGCACGGGCATCACAAAGTGCTGCCAGTACGACCACACAAAGTCTCGTCCCTGGGGGACCTGGGGGTCCCTGGGAGACCCCCACTGGGGGACCCCCAGTGGGGGGTCTCCTAGACCGTACCTCAGATGGGCATAAATTTTGGTAAGCATAATCTTAAGACGTTGGAGATGTTAAATTGCGAAGGATTTTCAAATAGGCGGTAATATGACGACACGGCGGATCGATAAAGTTAGGTATTTATTGAATGGGAGTGATGAGTTATGAATGGGAGGTATTTGTTGCTAGGCAACGCCCTGATCAAAGGTCTTTGATCTTTGTACCTTTGATCTGATATAGCTGCAAGCAGCAATGTGGGGACAAGCATCGAAGGTTCATGTAGGCCTCAGCATGGAGGCCACATGCAGGGTCTGACAGGGTCTAACAGAGTCTGACAGGGTCTGACAGGGTCTGACAGGGTCTGACAGGGTCTAACAGAGTCTGACAGGGTCTGACAGGGTCTGTTCTGACAGGGTATCTACAATGTCATGGCCACGCCCAACAGGAAGTGAGATAATTGGGGCAATTTTGAGCATGTTCCCATGCTTCAAAACAAAACTTTGCACGGGCTGATGCCCGTACGACCACACAAAGTGCTGCCAGTACGACCACACAAAGTCCCGTCCCCCAGTGACCCCCAGGAGCTCGATAGCGCCCCCTAGCGCGTTGTCTTTCGGGGCTGGCATACCGTTTAAGATAGGCGCACGAAATTCGGTAGGGACGTGTATCTAAGACTAAAACTTCACAGGGTAATGTAGATGAGAACTACCAAGATTTTCATGCCAAATAACGACAGGCCAGTGAACTGTCAGAAATCTACCGCTAGCTGAGCCCCTAACAGGAAAAATTGTCCGATATGGCTTACCATTTTTGCCAGGCACACGAAATTCAGTATGGCTGTGCATCTCAGTAAGACGAACAAACGCAGGTGCGAGGTCCCGACCAACGCCGCTTGCGGCTTTAATTTTATATGTGGTTACAACTTGGTAGGGCCCATATATTTTGTGATCTTTGTTGTAATGTTGTTTCCTCATCACAAACATACCTGGAGTTGTGTTTTGTTTCATTCACACATGTTCAACACACAAATATTTATCTTCTTCTTGTATCTTCTCTCAAACTGAAGATACAGGAAGCGCTCCATTGTGTTTTTAAACTCCATACACCTTCGCTAGATTCCTTTGGATAACTTCAGCCCTGGAATTGCCCATTTCTACTGAACTAAAGGTAAAAGGAGCTGTTAACTTGAAAACTTTGGAGCTTTGAGCTTTGGAGATGTAGATGGGCTAATGATAAAGAGTTACTCAAACATGTGTGAATGAAACAAAACACAACTCCAAGTATGTTTTGTAAAACCTCACAAAAGTCCATTTTGTGTAACATAGTGCTTGTCATGCATGCCAAAGGGTTAGTCGCAGAGTAGTAGCAAGATAGACAGGTAGTAAAGTTATAGAAAGGTCAGGTTAATGGAAATTAAAAAATACTCAAATATATGCAGCTAAGGTAGAGGGACAGTCAGATGGTGAGTTTGCTAAGTAAACGAGTGCCGTATTAGTTATGGAGGTAAGTAAGTATTCACAGTACCTGATGAGTTGTTGTTGACAGAGGTTACGGAGGAACAGCCAGCGCCCCCTGGTGGAGAATTGGTCTGTTTCGCAGACAGCAGGATGTTCTCTGGTTTGACGTCTGTGTGGATGATTTTGCACTGACAGTGGAGGTAGGCCAGGCCCTGGAGAACCTATACACACACACACACACACACACACAAACACACACACACACACACACACACACACACACACACAAACACATGATTCTAATGACGGTATATGAAGGTATATGCGGGAGTACTTCCTGAGGTGCAGTGAGGGTCATGGCTGACGAGGCTCTGACGTCATCACAATCAGATTTACAAATATGTAAACCATTTTCCAGAGCGCACCGAGCAGCATCATAAATTAAAATAGCAACGTTTTTAGCGCGATTTGGCTCTAAATGTGAGCGGTGGACCACTCATGTTTAACGAGGCTTCTTTGCAAATTTTTCAGGTGACAGTATCCCATCTGAGTCCAGACATTGTCACAGCAGGTTGAGAAAAGAAGGCAGGAAACGCAGAAAAGACAATTTCTTACCACGCTGTTTGAAAAGAGCGAGTCTTTCGTCCCGTAGTCTAGAACAAACCCTTTAGCTCCGGTGTTGGTTTTCCTTTAATTATAACCCCCTGCTTCGACCCAAAGTCCAGTTTAGAAAACTGCTTGAGCTTTAATATGAAATCTTCCTCCATTTAAGAATTCGGGCCAGACAAGAAGAAAAAAGTAAAGTTGAATGGATTATTAAACTTGACTTGCTAACTCTAAATTGTATCTTGCTGTCACTTATTCTAATCCGCTGGCCCAGAAGTTGCAGAGGAACCACTCACGAGTGCCTCTACCATGAGGCCAAGGAACTACGTGCCTCACCCGGCGCCTTTTCACCGCCGCTTTAGCGCAGAATCAGTCACTGCTGAGCTACAGCACAGTCAATCCACACGTCTCATCTCAGTATTTGAACGGTCAAGTGAAAATTTTGAATAAGAAAATTAATTAAAATGGCGTAGTTAAATATAAAATAACTTTATAGTACAAATCATTGGATAAATTTAACCATTTATTTTTACATTTTACTTTTTTTTCTCTGTGATGACCTCCCCTGACTGCACGTCACTGACCACAAGGTAGATCACAAGGTGGAAGGTGGAGTTTTCCATTTGTGACAAGAACTCAGCCTAAATATGCAGGGTTTCTGTTGAGGAAACATAACATAGATCGTAAAATTGCATAATATGTGTCCTGTAATAAAAGCTCAGATATGGGTTGGTATGTTCAGGTTATGGTTAAGGTTAGGCACATATAGTAACTATGTTTTAAATGAATATCAGTGCCCAGATGAATGTAACTCAATGTAATGTTCACAAGAAACATGAAAACCCAACGTGTATGCAGGCTGAATGAAGAGCTTACCTGAGTGAGGACCTGTTTGACCACAGGCTGGGACAGTCCAGGTGCTCCACAGTCCGACAGCACACTGCGGAGACTGGGGCCCATCAGCTCCAGGACCAGGCAAATGTCTGAGCGTCATGTTAAGGACAAAGTCAAGCATTATGTTTTGTTGTGTTTTATTTAAAATGGCTGTAAATGATGTGAGTATTTCGACAGTAAGATACGGACTCCATTGACCCCAGCCACTTTGAACTCATCCAACAATCGGACTATTCTCTGGCTGTGTGAGTGACGGCGTGTGGCACTGCCAGCCTGAGAACAAAGGTGGAATCACTATGAGAAACACTGAGAAAGATGGATTGCATTAACGCTAAATGGGAAGAAGAATTGTGGTAAATACTGTGACTGACACATCGGAGCAGAGCCAGTTCATCTTGTCCAGCCTGAGCAAACCCAGGGCCACTCTTCAGCACCTTCACTGCCACATGTCCACCTGACCTGCACAACAGCAAACCATAGAGAACATATATTCATATTCATTTTAAACTTGCGAAACTTAATATTGTGCCATTTTTTTTGTAAATAACAGTACAGTGGTACCTCACCTTACGAAATTAATTCGTTCCAGAAGTGGTTTCGTAACGTGAAAAATTCGTAAGTTGAGTAGCTATTTCAATGGAAAAAGCCTGATTCGTTCCAAGGCCCCGATCCAAGTTTTTTTTTTTATAGTGTAACTTTTTTTATAGTGTAACATTGTGTTCTGCGTGTTTCTCATATTTCAGACCCCCCAGGATTTCGCGGGCATTTTTTGTGATTGTTGCGGGCTAAAATGCCTGAATTTGCGGGAGCTTTTCCAAAAAGTTGCGATGAAAGTTGCGGTTCTTTTAAGGTTTTTGTTGCTATTTTGTTGCGGGAGGAAGTGAAAGTTGCGATAAATAGTTGCGATTTTCGCTTTTTGTAATTAAAATTGAGTAATATTTTGAATACTGAGTTATTACTGACAAAGAATAATACAAAGACACAGAGATCACAGATATGGTCCTAAAACAACCTTACCAACATTGAAAATAAATTACTACTAGGAGGGGAACTGTTTCACGCGGTCTTTTGCTGTTATTTTAGTGGGCAAATGGCTGGCCGCAGACATGTTTCTTTGCCATTAGAAGCCGTGTCCCAATTCCCAGAGCGGCTCGGAGCGTGGCCCGAAGGACATGTGCGTCACACATTTCGATAGAACACCGGCGCAACGACTGCTGTCCCACTTCTTTTTTGTCCCATGCGCAGTTAACACACGGTCCGAAGACCGCAGTCGTTAAGCGGTCCGCGGACTGCAGTCAGCGCTGAGCAAGTGTGCACCTCCTTGACTGCAGTCTGAGCCCCCTTCGGGCCGCGCTCCGAGCTGTGCGCTCTGGGAACTGGGACACGGCCGCAGTTTTGTTTTGTCACACGGAAGTAAAGCAGAATGTTGCGGCTTCCAAACTCAAACCTTTTAGCCGCCGAGAATATGAGGTTGGGTCCTGTGGCTCGCAGATTTGTGACGCGCAAAGAGGAGGCTATGGTGACAGATACGCTGAGATCCAGATATGCGTTTTGTGCATTTATTACAAAAAGAGCGCACACAGCTAGCACAGCAGGATGAAATGGAACTCATGAAAACCAGCAGGATGAACAGATTAACGTGAAAGATGAATGAATGGTTTGCGTTCAACAAAAATACGGCTACACCCCAACCCTGACTCTCTCCTCTGTGTGACAGGTGAGCGCGCGCTTTTACACGCACACACCCACACTCACGTGAACCACCGCCTCTGCCGCACACACACACACACAAACGCACCGTGCACCTCATCTCAGTTATGTCTCCTACACAGAAGGAAGTTGGTCGGCGTTCAATACGACGCCGATGATTGGTCAAAATTAGTAAAAATTGCGGAAAAGTTGCGGTGATTGGTCAAAATTGCAACACCGCCCTGAATTCGCGGGGATTGGCTGAAGTTGCGTTGAAGTTGCAAATCGCAACATCGCGAATTCCTGGAGGGTCTGATATTTGTCTCTCGTTTAAACACTCAAACTTTCATAGATTTTCAACAAAATGTATTAACAGTGAAGTGTGGGGGGAAGCGGGAGGGGGGAGAGAACTGCGCTCTGACACGTGTGTGATAGCGCACATGACCCGGCGCGGAGCTGATAGCAGGTCTAGACCAAGGTCTAAACCTGGACTGGACCAGGACTAAACCTGGACTAAACCTGGACTAAACCAGGACTAAACCAGGACTAGACCAGGTGGATTAAAGCAGCGAGGAGGGGACTGCACGCAGTCTGAGCGCATGAACGCATGAACGAGACCCACGCAAGAGCGGTCCAGGTTTAGTCCTGGTTTAGTCCAGACCACCGCGGCTCCTCCTGGTTTAGTCCAGGTTTAGTCCTGGTTTAGTCCAGACCACCACGGCTTCTCCTGGTTTAGTCCAGGTTTAGTCCTGGTTTAGTCCAGACCACCGCGGCTCCTCCTGGTTTAGTCCAGGTTTAGTCCTGGTTTAGTCCAGACCACCGCGGCTCCTCTAGACCTCCTCTAGACCTGGTCAGGTCTAGAGGAGGTCTAGACCACCGCGGCTCTTGCATGGGTCTCATTCATGCGTTCATGCGCTCAGACTGCGTGCAGTCCCCTCCTCGCTGCTTTAATCCACCTGGTCTAGTCCTGGTTTAGTCCTGGTTTAGTCCTGGTCCAGTCCAGGTTTAGACCTTGGTCTAGACCTGCTGTCAGCTCCGCGCCGGGTCATGTGCGCTATCTTCTCCCCCCTCCCCCCACACTTCACTATTAATAATTTTGTTGAAAATCTATGAAAGTTTGAGTGTTTAAACGAGAGACAAATGTGAGAAAAGTTTCGTAACTTGAAATTTTCGTTTGTTGGGTCATTCGTAAGGTGAGGTACCACTGTATTTACATTCACATACAGTAGTAATGACAAACATGGGGAGAAAAAGGATGGAGGAAGGAGGGCAAAGGATTAGAAGTACCATTTCCACAGTACCTGAGATCCAGGCAGAGCCAAACAGTAGCATAATATCCCCAGCCCAGTTTGGACAGAACCTGGTACCTCCTGTTGAAAACATCACCCGTCTGCACTGGATGGTAGCCACCTGGAATACAGTATAAATGGCAATAATATCACATGTTTTGAAAAAGCCTATGAAAACAGCAGAATACAATCGAGGCTTAACGTAAAATGCCAAAGTGATACAATTCAGTCTTGACGAAATATCCATTGTTGGTCATGTCTTATATTAAGATACTATTTGAATGGGCCCCTAATTATGTGAGCGATGTGCAGATTAAAAAAAACAACCACGCAACTGAAGGTAGATTCACTTTCCTAACACTAATCCTAACACACTAAGTTATTAATGTTGAGAGTAAAAGACTGAAAAGTGCCTAAACCTCTTGTGTGCTTGGGCCTGGTGGAGCTAAGAGTGTCCACAGTGAAAAATCGGTTTCACGTGCAGTCGCCTCTCACAGAACACTAGGGACAAGTGTTTGTATATTTGCTCTGAAACTAAACGAACAAACTGAACATTTATGTTTGTGCGTTTATACTGCTGTTAAGTATGCTGCTCAGCTGAAATCCATTTGTGTGTGCCCTGTTTGAGTGAGTGGAGAGTGAAGCAGTAAAGAGCGCTGCACTGAGCTGTACTGAGCTGCACTGAGCTGTACCATAGCAGTATTCTCCAGGGTCCTCTGTGCTCTGTATGTCCCCGGACCCCAGCTGCTCCAGGGTCTGTCCTCTGCAAACACAGACCAGAGAGGAGACTGTTACAGATGAATCTGAGGACACATAATGTTGTGGAAAATGTTTATACCTCTTGATGAATAATAATCCTTTGGGGATGCATTGTGAGTTATTGTTAACGAAAATTGTATGTAGTGCCTTTAATTAATTATCAAAGTGTTATATTCTTCTTGAGTTGGTTCATCTCCTGTTGTACCATAGGATGAGATAAGGACAAAGACTGGTTAACTGTTTAAACAAACAATCAATGTAATTACTGATTAGTGAGGAATGTGTGCATGGTAAAGATTAACTTTGTTGTAAGGCTTGGCTTGGTGTTTTTCCGTTCCATGTGATCCTAAATAAAAAGGGAGGACAAGGAGGTATTCTTTGAGAGTTGAGTGTGTGGCCTAGACGGAAGCAGAGGCGGCTCTGTTTAACACATGCTACACCTCATTCTCCCTCGTACGAGTATAATACTTCTGTGTCTGTTTTCTCATTTGTTCCCTTTTGTTGATGTTTATTAGGAAAAATCCCTAACAGTTATGGAATACAAATAAATGTTTATTCTTTGTTACAAAAGATAGACAGGACAGGGCCTAGGTCTGATCAAAGACCGTCCCAAGTAAGTCTGCCTGTGTCTCTCCCCAGAGCATCTGAGCTCTGACTGTTTATACCACAATTACAAACTTACATACAAATCAAAGTGAGTTTTGTTTTACAGCCATGCAGCTCCTTCAGCAGCCGACTGAGGCACCCTCAGTGCAAGAAGGAGCGCTACCGCAGATCCTTCATTCCCACTGCCATCAGACTGTATAATTCTACTATATAGGCCAGACGTGCAACATCCTTTTTCCATGCTCTCCTTGTTGATGTTTGTATTATTATTATTATTATTACTTATTACTTATTTTTTTATTATTACTTACTTTATTCCATTCTTGCCTGCATACACTTTTCTTTCTTGTTTTTCAAACTGTCTTGGAGCTACTGTGGCAAGTAAATTTCTCCTGTGTGAGATCAATAAAGTCTTATCTTATCTTATGAGTTAATCAACTTTTACACTAGAAGACAGATAAAACTACAAGTTCCTGTGGGTGAGTTGTGTCTGCTGAACTTTACTTATTTACTGTTAATAATTGGTCTGAGTCTCTGACAGAAATCACATTCATTTACAGACTAGACTAGAGTCTGACTAGACTTACATTTCCATCACAGATCACTTTCAGAGATGAACTGAAATACCATACGAATTTGTGACATTTCAACACAAGAGCGATGAACAATCAAGACAAAACATTAAGTGTTCAAAATGGCCCCTATAAAAAATCACGTATAAGCTGAAATAAATGAATAGGATAAGACCAAATGAAAAGCAATTACATAATCAAGTCCCATCACCTCTAAACCACGACACAGTGATATAAGCACACAGTAAAAATAAATGAAGGAATAGAAATCAACACTTATTTCTGGTATGGTCTAAAATACAGATAGTTTTCAGACCATGTTCCATTTACAAGCACTAAGCATGTATCCTTAGTGGCTTGGTGAAGGTTGAGAAGCTCATTCTGCCCAGAGGAGCTCAGAGTAGTGCTGCTGCTCCACCACATATACATACAATTCCTGGAACCAGAAGGCCCTGGAAATGTTCCTTAAGGACTTAAAGACTGTGCTGTCATGTATGTATGTTAGATGCAGATGCTCCATTTAACAGAATTACCTGAGAAAAGATACAATAGGAATGTTTATAGAGGGCCCTATGTAAGCAATTTCTATATTTCACAAAACCATCTGTGAAAATCAAAAGATGATGATGGGACTTTCGGCTGTTTAACGGGATCTGGATCTTTTGGATCTGTTAATGTCAAAGAATTGTTCAAAAACACTGGCTCTTTTTATATTAGTACAGTATATGACAGAAGCCAATGTGAGAACTCATTTTATCTACAAAACGATCACAGTGAGGCATGACCAAGACTCAGATTTGTTTAAAATTCTTTGAACTCAGAGTGGGAGTGTGTCTTTGAAATGATGTATAATGTAGGCTAAATAAAACATTGCACTACAATAATAATAATGAAAAAAGTAACTGTTATTATGAATCAAATGTTTTTTTTGTGCACAAAGCTGTCAGGCATGTTGTGTGCTCTGCTTCAGTACTGATTCTTGTATTGGTTCAACGTAAATTGGTATAAAAATGTGACCCGCCACGGGAAAAGCCGGCACATGTTAGGATTGTTAGGACTTAACCAGAACTAAACCAGTATAACACATTTCATTTTGCATTGTATTAAATTGACAATACAGATGACTTTGACTTAATCAATCAATCAATCAATCAAATATTATTTATAAAGCGCTTTTCATACACAAGTGTAACACAAAGCGCCTTACAGTGATAAGGATTAGAAGATTAGACGATTGACTTTTATTGATCTCACACATGAGAAATCGTTTAATCGACTTAACATATCCTGTGTATTATTGAATTATTGAATTATTATATTATATGATAACAGAAGAAGTTCAATTTGTTCTTCTGTTATCATGGATTCTACCTGGACGACTGAGGGACTTTTCACTCGTATTATATTATATATTATATATATTATATTTTAGTTATAAAAGCATTTCTATTTTAACAAAGTACCATCTAATTCTGACCTGCCCTGAAACACCACACCACAGTGATGTCAGTGATGGGGGAGAGCTTAGCTTAATGTCATGCAAATGAGCCAAAAATGCCTGGACTTAGAGAATCTTTAGAGAAGCTTTTCTCAGCTCGTCGTTTTCAAATGTGCTGCTTTCAAATAGCCACAAATGTTCTCCATGTGTAAGGCATTGTTGGAAAGCTTAGAATCTACACTTTCAGAATCTGTGAATAACTCAAAATGCCTCTGGGATGACTTGTGACCCATGGCCGGTCACAAATGATTAAAAATGAGAAAGAAAAAGATCTGCTTCTTTGAAAATTAGATCTGGTTCCAACAGTTCACCATAGGGAACTGTTCAAAAAAGCCTATTTGTTGATTAATGTCACATCACATATAAAAAACATTGTAGCCCCAAGTTAAGATAAGATAAGATAAGCCTTTATTGATCTCACACAGGAGAAATTTACTTGCCACAGTAGCTCCAGGACAATTGGACAAGAGGGAAAATGTGCATGCAGGCAGGGAGGGGATAAGTAAGTAATAAATAATACAAATAGTAATACGTAATAATAATAATAATGGAAAATAGTAATGATAATAATAACAATGGACTTTTTCAGTTTCTTCCTTAGCAGGTCACATGTGTCTTCACCTCACACCCCCTCCGCTGTTTGAGTGGGCGGTGGTAGGAGTCTAGTTTCTTGGTGCTGGTTTTGGACTTTCCCACCAACGGGCCTAAAGCACACATGGAAACTTGTCGCGGTGCCTAAATGGAGCGGGACACATCGGAAGTCGTGCTATTTCTGACGGAGCCGTAAATCATCG
Source organism: Paratrypauchen microcephalus (assembly GCA_036785185.1). Taxonomy (NCBI): domain Eukaryota; kingdom Metazoa; phylum Chordata; class Actinopteri; order Gobiiformes; family Gobiidae; genus Paratrypauchen; species Paratrypauchen microcephalus. Next base: position 2,731,258 of record JAVJIX010000037.1, on the reverse strand, counting down.
CGACTGCTGGAGGGACGATCGTGTCTGAAAATACCGCCCCCTCCAGACTGATGGATGTGCCACATGTAGCCTTGTTTTGATCTTGGACAGGTTTAGCACTGCGCAACCCCGGGACTCGGTTTTGACCACCACTGGAGCAGCTGCTACCATGGACAAATATCTGTATTGTGTAATAGGTTTTTTGTCCTTCCAGTTTGATTGGTTGGTATTTCTTTGCACGGGACAAACATCAGTGTCACTTGCAGCCTGAACTGGATTTAATTCAGACCATCCTCCAAAACTATGAACAAGTGTGTTTATTTATTTTTAATTTTTAATTCCTGTAAATGTGAGACAGGCCTCTACTTTGACAACATTTAAATTCAGACTCAAATTTATTTATTTATTTATTTTAATTTATTTTATTTTTGGCCCTGATGAGGGGTATTGTTCTTCCTCAGTTTCTTCTACTTAGTATTATTTATTATTATTATTATTGTTATTTTTCCCCACATTTAAATGCATTTTTGAGTCCCTAAACGTGGACGAAAAGTCCCCAAACCGGGGTTCAGATCGACCAGTCTGGCGAAAAATTTGATAAAATGGGCAGTATAGTTTTTCCACATCCTCCCAGGGCTCTATTATAATGTTCTGAGAAAGCAGCTGTTTGTATGAATGTGCTGTATATATCAGTCAATTCTTAATTATTAAACAAGCTAATTGACATCATTAGACATATTAAAGGGATAGTGCGGGGTTTTTTTTATGTTAATCTGTATGGGTTCCCTTCTAACAGTGTTGTGCGTTAACACTGGCTTACCGCTGACAGTCTCGTCTCAGCCCGGTTCTGCTTGCGTTCTGGAGCTCACGTAAGTACGTCCGGTAAGTTTGCGGGGATAGGTAATAAAGCTTGTTTTTCCTTCGCAAAACAACATTTGTCCAAAAAGTGATTTATATTTCTGTCACAAACAGTTGTCCGAAAAAATCCAGCAGCCTATTTTCCCTAATTCGCATGGTTCCCTTTTCTCCTGGAGTTGTATCACTGCGCGCGTAGCCTAGCCTATAGCCTGTTCACTTGTAAACATCTCCTTACGCCGTACCGCATCTGACATCCGCTTACAAGTGAACAGGCTAATAGAGCTAACATGGGCAGAGTGATACGAATCTCAAGAAAATATGCAAATGTGAATTAGGCTGCTGGATTTTTTTGGATAACTGTCTATGACGGAAATATATATCACTTTTTGGACAAATGTTGTTTTGCGAAGAAAAACAAGCTTTATTACCTGTCCCCGCGAACTTACCGGACCTACTTATGTGAGCTCCAGAACCCGAGCAGAACCGGGCTCAGACGAGACTGTCAGCGGTAAGCCAGTGTTACCGCACGACACTTTTAGAAGGGAACAGATTCACATAAAAAAAAAAACGCACTATCCCTTTAAGTTCAGGGTTGGGAGGGTTACTTGTATTCTGCTACAATTACTAGTTACCCCTTAAAATATGTATTCAGTAACGTAATCCAAGAATCATAATATTAAAGTAATAACTTGATTACTTTCAAGTACTTTTGGATGACTTTAACACCAAATATCCGATAACAACCAGAAAACTAACATTTTATGCATTATAAAAGCTCATTTGAACCATAGCTTATAGTCCTACAGTGAAAGTGCACAAGTCTTCTTTAAAAATAAAATAATGTCGAAATTTCCACCTGCTAAATGCGTTCTTCTCGGTCGAAGCCATGCCTGTTGCAAGTTTGTTCCATAGTACTGCCAGACGATGACGTGAAGTGACGCAGTGTGCGCGCGGTGTCTGTATGACAGTTTGTTCTGATTTCTCCTCCATCTCCAGCTTTAAATTAAAAAATTTAATAACTTAAAGATCCCATGACATGGTACTTCTTGATGCTTTTATATGGCTCCTTAATGGTTCCCTAATACTGTAAATGAATCCTTCTTCAAAATCAACACTCACTCAACTAGTGCATGAGAAACAGAGATAAGATGAGAAAGAGCCATAAATATCACTCTGAAACACTCCATTATGGGCGTTGTTACTTTAATGCAAATGAGGAGGAAAGAGATGGCCTATAGTAGGGGGTGGGGGCGTGGCCAAGCTCTCCGCTCCGCTCTGTGACCCACTTCCATGTTTTTGCACAGGGGGAGAGATGAGAAGCATTCCATTGAAAAATAAACACATTTCCACAGAAAATAAAATTAAACCACTGCTGTTTCAGATATCCACAGGCTCAGATAAAGGACTTCCGAGCCTAGAAACACTCGCAAGTTCCTCCAGGCAAATAAAAAAACGCATTTCGCATTGCCTAACCCTGTCTAACGCGATCTGACGTTAATAAGGTGCCTTGTTCAAACTCGCCTGTTTGAGCTCTGATTTTACTAACGCAGAAAAGGATCGCAAATGCTCAGTTTAGACATTTCTCAACTTTTAACCATGGGGGGGGGCCTAAACAGGGTAGGGGAGCTCACATTAACGTTCAAAAACCTCAGAAAGTGAAAATTTCATGCCATGGGACCTTTAATGGTACCCTAATACTGTAAATGAATCCTTCTTCAAATTCAACACTCCTGTACACAGACAGGGTTAAAAAAATCTCTCTCTGAACACCTCATTCGGGGCGTTGTTGCTTGAATGCAAATGAGAAGGACAGAAATAGGTCAGAGCAGCGGGTGTGTGTGTGTGTGTGTGGGGGGGGGTCCTTGTTTTAGCAGTGCACTGTGTGCTGGCCCCACTTCCGTGTTTTAAGCGCGGAGGAAGAAAGGAGAGGCGTTTCAATGAAAAAAACACATTTTCACAGAAAATAAAATTAAACCACTGCTGTTTCAGATGTCCACAGGCTCAGATAAAGGACATCCGAGCCTGGAAACACTCGCACGTGCCTCCAGGCAAATAAAAAAACGCATTTCGCATTGCGTAGCTCATTCGCGGTCCAAACTCTTTGGGCGTGAGTTCAGAGAGTGTGGGTAGAAAAACAGAGGGGGGGGTAGAACTGCATTCTCCGTGTGACATCAGAAAGTTTCCTTGTTCAGAATCGCCCATTTGAGCTGTGTTTTTTTCAAACGCAGAAAAGGACCGCAAATGCTCAGTTTAGACATTTCGCAACTTTTAGCCATGGGGGGGGGGCTAAACAGGGTAGGGGAGCTCACATTAACGTTCAAAAACCTCAGAAAGTGAAAATGTCATGCCATGGGACCTTTAAAATGCTTTCAAATTGTAATCCTGCTAAATAATCCCCATTTTCACTAAATGTACCTGTAATCTGAGTACGCCTTCTTTCCTTGTAACCTTTTTTGTATCCTTTTACTTAACACCGTTCCTTGTATTCGGTTACTCCCCAAGCCTGATTAAGTGTAATATAATAATCACTATTGTTTCCATACGCTCCTCTGCAAAACAAGCCAATTATATTAATGAAATTCCCAATAAAAGAGACATAAAAACAAACAAACAAACAAAAATTTCATTTCTGAATCAGGTTTTTAACATTAAGCACTAAGTAACCTTTCTGATGGAGGGTCTGTCACCTACTTGAGTCCACTGAGATGGTATTAAACTCATCTACTGCATCATGGATATAAGGTGACACTACCAGGCCAATTTACTGGTCAGGTCTGTGGAAAGGAGACCCCGCTCACAAAAAAAAATAAAAATGCTTTTGTGCTGTTTTCAGAAAGAATTAAACTGTATAAAGTGAATACATGCTTAATAGAAGCTTAATGCCAGACTGTGGAACATTCCAGGAAAAGCATACCGATATGAATTTATTTTGCAAGTTGTTTATGTTGTCTGTTTCAATAAATGGTTAAGATTTATTTAAAAATATTAGTATCTGCATGGGCTTCATTTGCCGGTGTTTTACATTCTCAGTCAGGGGGGTATTTTATTCTCTTAAAGGTGCATTGTGTAACTTTTCTCCATGGAGACCAAACAAGGCTAAGTTACAGGTCAGATCTGTGGAGAGCCAACCTCTTTCACAGTCAGAATACTTGTTTTTCTAAGCATTTGTGAGCTATAAAACTATTTGGAGTAAATGTAAAGTAGAGCTGTTTAATGTCATACTGTGGAACATTCCAGGCAGAACAATGACATATCTATAGAAATAAGCAGGTGTCGGACCCCCTCCATAGTGTTCAATGTAGAAAGCAAAGCAACATGCATTTTTAACACAATATTACTCTATATTGTTCATTCATTAGTTAATATGAATAAATGTCAGGACGTTATTGTACTCACATGTCCTGGATCTGCTCCATGCTCCTATAGTCTGAATTTGTTTCCACCTTTCAGCAGGACCAAAATCTTACACCCCAGGCTCCTGCTGCACCTTTGAAGACCCAGCCGAGATGTTTTTAGCAGTGGGGGTCTCACACTTGAACCGTCAGCATCTAAACATGGAAACCCCCGTCTTATATCCTCCCTCTTCCTGATTTATACCACCTCTTAGCCTAAATCTCTCTCTGAGCAGAGCCAGGCTTATCGCGGAGTGAAGGCAGATGAGAGAGGAGCAGAGGTGGGCCGGACTGAACAGCTGAAAGGCCTGGTGTCGCGTGAGGGCATACAGAGCGAAACAGCTTCAAGGTTTTTCTCATACGTTGACCCTGTGGTATTGGGATCATGCGTGGATATAAATAGCACAAGAATGGAAGTCCTGCTTGTTGCTGCGAGATTAAGTGGCACAATAAAGCTTGCAGAAGGGATCGTGTGATTGTTGACCTTGGTCTTATGGTGGTTTACAAGTGTGGAAGCGTGTGTAGTTTGCATGTTCTGCCTGTGTCTAGGTGGATAATAATAGTTAACTAAACCTTTTACAAGGTACTTTTAATTCCTGACTGAGATTCTGGTTCAAGCTCTGGAGATGGGTCCCTGGAGACTGCGGTTTGCCTGAAGGCAGTGGAATGAAGGGGCAAATTCTGGGGCAATATTGTTTACATAAATACATGAACAGAGAACAATGAGAGCAATGGTTACACGCAACAGCTGGACAATATAATAATGTAATGGATTTATATAAAGGTCCTATATTACACAAAAAGGATTCTTGTGAGCTTGTAGCTATGTTATAACGTTACATCATCAAAAACATACCTGGAGTTGTGTTTTTTTCTTAGTCTGGTTACATCTACAAAGGTCGAATTGTTGCCTGAACCAAATAGAAGTGTAAATATGCATGAAAAATATATACATAAAGCTTTATTTTAATATTTTAGTCTAAAGAGGGTACTGCAAAAATGTGACTACACTGGACTCTACACATTTTGTAGTAAAAAAAGGTTGTGGATGTGTTTGTACTAAATTTAATGTGGATAATTAGGGGAAAATCTTTTAAATCTGACATTGGTCTATCGCTCTTTGGTTGCTGTTCCATCTATTTCTTGTTACCCTCTATTATATATTATATTTGATGAGTGAGCTACTGTACCCAAAAGAATTTCCCTTGTGGATAAATAAAGTCTGTCTAAGTCCAAGTCTAAATTAGCTCTACATAGCTGCCTAAAAATGTAGCAGAAGTCATCTGTCATCATTTCTTCTGGATTCTAAAGAATCTGCAGAATCGGTCAGAAAAACACATATCAGTTGATCTCTATCGGCAGGCCGGTCTTTATATCGCATTACTTCTTTTGTGAGAAGGTGAATAGAAAGTAGCTCAAACTGCACCATGCTGAAGTGTGAAGAGATGCTGGAAAAGCTCCAACACCCAGAGGCCCCCATGACGACAGCTCACTGTTAACACCTGTGTGAGCTGGCACTTGATGACAGGCTCAAGGGCTGCAGGGAAATGAAGTGCAGAGACAGTGAGAGGCCAGTGGTGAGAACAGATACGAGCTCACGTGAACTACATTTGAGCTGCTGCCATTATATGATTTTTAAAAAACTGACCGAAAGACTTAAGCCTTTGGAAACATGGATGTAATTGTAAAAGAACCAATTTATTTCAGCTGACTTATCCTTCAATAGCATTGGCTGTATACAGCTCTGGAAAAAATAAGAGACCACTACATTTTTTTCTGAAATCAGCATCTCTACATGTATTACAGTCATTCCATTCCAGCGTCTGTTGAATTCCAACACAAACACAAAGCTGAGCTACTTCAGTTCTTGCACCAGGAGTGGAATAAAGTCACCCAAGAACGATGTGAAAGACTTGTGGAGAGCATGCCAAGACGCATGAAAGCTGTGATTAAAATGAAGGGGTATTGCACCAAATATTGATTTCTGAACTCTTCTTAAAGGTCCCATGGCATGAAATTTTCACTTTCTGAGGTTTTTGAACGTTAATGTGAGCTCCCCTACCCTGTTTAGGGCAGCCCCCATGGTTAAAAGTTGTGAAATGTCTAAACTGAGCATTTGCGATCCTTTTCTGCATTACAAAAAAATCGGAGCTCAAACAGGCGAGTTTGAACAAGGCACTTTATTGACGTCAGATCGAAAAAAGAAATGCAAATGCAGTTCCACCCCCGTCTGTCTGAACTCAGCGTCTCTGTAAATCACGCCCAGAGAGTTTGGACTGCGAATACGCTAGGCAATGCGAAATGCGTTTTTTTATTTGCCTGGAGGCACGTCCGAGTGTTTCTAGGCTCGGAAGTCCTTTATCTGAGCCTCTGGACCTTTGAACAGCAGTTTATTTTTCAATGGAACGCTTCAAATCTCTCCCCCTGTGCAAAAACAAGGAAATGGATCAGCTGTGAGCTACAGCGGAGACCGGAGCGTTTGGCCACGCCCCCACCCTCTACTATTGGCCAGCTTTTTTCTCCTCATTTGCATTCAAGCAACAACGCCCAGAATAAAGAGTTTGAGAGAGATATTTATGACTCTTTCTCATCTTATCTCTGTTTCTCATGCACTGAGTGTTGATTTTGAAGAAGGATTCATTTACAGTATTAGGGAACCATTAAGGAGCCATATAAAAGCATCAAGAAGTACCATGTCATGGGATCTTTAAGTGTAAAAATTTGTATTATGTTGTTTAAAAAAGAATTTGATTTTGTTTCTTTGCATTGTTTGAGGTCTGAAAACGTGTATCTTTTTTGTTATTTTGACCATTTGTCATTTTCTGCAAATAAATGCTCTAAATGATAATATTTTTATTTTAGTTGTCAGTAGTTTATAGCCTCAAACAAAAATGTTCCTTTTGCCCAAACACATGCCTATAAGTAGTAAAATCAGAAAAACTGATAATTTTGCAGTGGTCTCTTATTTTAAGTAACTGAAGGTGGGAGTCAAAGTACTGAATAAGATTAAAAACTCCTGGACAATACATTTTCACAATCAAGTGATTGTATTTTATGGAGATCATCAGTGACCCTTCGCATCTGTTCTAGAAGTACATTTTCCATTCATTTTTCACATAGACTTATCAAAAAATTCAAATATTAAGAGTTCCAACACATCACGGAGGCTTCATTGTTGAGCTCTGTTAGTAAGATATGTACATATTTTTTGTTTTATACTTGCTTTGTAATTAGTAGCAATCTAAAAGTGGGAACCTGGAAATGGACTTGAGAAAACCCTAACCATAAATAAGACTCAAGAATTGCAAAACCACTATCACTCACTATCCCAGCCTAATGTAGAATGTAAAATGACTTTCTAAGTACTTTCTTTTAATTTAGAGTGAGACCACAAGTATTCTGGCTGCCTCGTAGGCTTATTGGGTTACTAATGTGGCAACTCCTTTTGGTCATAGGTGTTGCATCATTTCAGTAACAGATTGCAAAGGCTAATAGTTATAAATAAACCTTTATGATGACTCATATTTTGTTTTAATATCACAGTTAACCCAACGGCAGCTTGTATCCTGCTCTGAGACAAGCTCCTCCTTTATACTACCAGATTTTTCCAGCAGGCGTTAAATCTCTGTTGTCCCCCAGGAGTCCCCCGCCATTACTGTCGAACAGAACAGGTCCTATATTACACAAAATTGACTCTTGTGAGCTTTAAGTCGTGTTAGAACGCCGTTACGTCCTCAAAAACATACCTGGAGTTGTGTTTGTGATGAGGAAACAACATAAAATAGATCAGAAAATAGCGGAATATGGGCCCTTTAAGATGAAAAGCCCAGGTTGGTGCTCAGTGTTTTCCATTTTTAGCTCGCCGTAATAAGAATCCTCCCAGTGGAACACAAAGAGGGGAGCACCATCAAAACAGCACCTGCTCGACGATGTGGATCACTGGGTTAGTAGGAGTCGGAGATTTGCACCATATAAATCATCGCACGGTGCACGTATGCCCTAAATGTGTAGTATAATTCATAATTTACACGCTTGTAATTGTAGTAGTAGGGTGCGTCCCAGTCTGATACTCGTATGGGACAGAGGTTGTGTTTATTAATATTAATGGGCCCATATTATCTGATCTACTGTATGTTATAATAATGTTTCCTTATCAAAAATATTGTTTCATTCACATATGTTTAAGACACAAACCCTGCATATTGTTGAGGCTGAGTTCTTCTCTCAAACTGAAAACACTCTATTCCACCTTATGATGTCATGCGGTAATACAGGAAGTGCTCCACTCTCGCCACCTCCACTGGAATCATTTGAATGATTTCAGTCCTGGAATTGCCCATTTCTACTAAAATAAAACAACAACAAAAAACACAACTCCAGCTTTGTTTTTGGTGAGGCAACAACATTCTAACATGGCTAAAAAGCTCACAAGAATCTATTTTGCTTGTCCGTTTAATTCACAAATGCACACGCTCCTGACCTACACTTTGGCCCATGTGACCCCTGGCTGCCCCACCTCGCACTGAAACGTGAGCTGCATTCATTAGCTCTGATGCTAATTTAAGGCTCATTCATTCCACCAGCTCTGGATTTGTTCAAGACGACATGGTGACAACACAAGTGTTGTTCAAGGAATGTTGCACCAAACTGTTCTCCATAAGAACTTTGGAATCATTAGACCTGCAGTTCAGAAGTGTTATAAAATGTGCTTCCATACATGCAAAATATCAGTTTACATTGCATCTGAGATAATCTACTACCAGGGGCGGTGCTGGGGGGTGGAGGGGTGGGGGTGCGTGGCCAATGTACCCTCATGGCTCCCCTAAAGATTTTATCGAAGGGGATTAGAAAGAGTGAAATGTGTATGTTTGAGATATTTTGATATTTGATTCTGTCAACACATTCACATATACAGTATATTGCCTTTTCATCTAACAATTCCACGGCTTTTTAGTGAACAGTTTTGGGACTGGTGAACCGGATTGCTGAATTGTTCATCTATGTTTGTGTATTTGTCCCTATTCAAATAAACAATAAATAAACAAGTAAATGAATAGCCCCATTTTCATAGGACATTCAATCTGGACTGAAAATGTTAAAACGGCAACTACAGGGTACAAAATGAGACTTTTATTGTATAATAACTACAATAAAAAACAATGATTCTATATTAGGTTTTTAAATCATTACAGGGGCTAACTACATTTAAACTTGTTAGGGTTGGGGGTGCTTTTACATCCATAAAAGGCTGTGTTATGTTTTTTTTTGGCAATTGTTATCCATCCATCCATCCATTTTCTACTGCTTATCCAGGGCCAGGTCACGCAACAGTCGAAGCAGGGACTCCCAGACTTCCTTCACCCCAGACACTTCCTCCAGCTCCTCCGTCAGGACCCGAAAGTGTTCCCAGGCCAGCCGGGAGACATAGTCCCTTCAGCGTGTCCTGGGTCTTCCCCGAGGCCTCCTCCTGGTGGGACATGCCCAGGGAGGTGTCCAGGAGGCATCTAGAACAGATGCTCGAGCCACCTCAGCTGGCTTCTCGCGATGTGGAGGAGCAGCGGCTCTACCCCGAGCTCCTCACCCTATCTCTAAGGGAGCGCTCAGCCACTCTGTGGAGGAAACTCATTTCCCCGGCAATTGTTATATATATTTCTTATTTTGAATCTCTCTACTTTTAGATTAATGTAACTTCTAATTTAACATTTTAATAACAAGTGTGGACCTCTATTGACGAACTTGGCCCCACCACAGCCCCCCCCCAAACAAAATTGTCTGGAACCGCCCCTGTCTAGTACTTTTGGTAGCATAGGTGAATTTAAAGAAGCGTGGATGATATGATAAAATTGAAGAAAAACACACATCCACTGAGACAAGTTTATTGCGCCATATGAAGTTATTGTTAGGATAGTTGGTTAGAAAGTCTACGTCAGTTTGTTTTGTATCTACATGAACCGCAGTGATGTTAGCCTCCAGCAATTCTACTTTTCATGGCAAAGATTATAGGAATTAACCTCTTTTTTTTTTTAAACAAGTAAGTTTGCACATTATAAAGTACACTGGAAAAATAGATACAAAAAAATAAAGGCAGACATTTGAATAGTACCAGGATTCAAGCATCACGTGTTAATCTGTGCAAGGCAACGTTCACACGAAACACTAAAAAGCTCGAAAAAAAGTTCCTTCTTTTACAAAATGATGACTGAGGACAAAAATATAGCCACGTATCGCGTCTACTTCTGAAAAGCCTAAGCAACAATGAATGAAATAAATAAACAATAAGTTAAATCAGAAAAATAACACACAATTTTTGACACAGCGCTTCTTTGGAGACTTCGGGCTGATGTTCCTCAAGCTGGAGCCATCAGGAGAAGCTGTAACACTGTTCACACTTCAACTTCAGTGCATTCAATTTGACAGGCCTAAGGTTTTGTAGTTTGTTTACGATTTTTGACCATGGGTTGTGTTGGGTTGGTATGGAAACAGTACAAGGAGTATGTTCAAAGATATCTGTAAAATTTAACAGATTTAAAGTGAATAGGGTTGAGCGATAATGTAAGTAGAAAGCGAGTAGATGTTTATCCTTTTAAAGTAATTGTATAGTATTGATTATAGACAATATACATGATATTCTAAATGATCTTATCTTGAAAACAATTGCAAGAACATGTTTCTCAGTATATGTGCTACCACTAGTTTGCGACAACAGAACCGCTCCTGCTCTTGGTCTGTGCATGTTTTTTGTAGTAAAAGTTCATAGTTACACTTTACGCACCCATTTCATAGAACATTCGAAGCCGCAATCACCAGGCTATATAATACTGAATAAAAAAACAGCCTTTGTTTCCAATGCAACAAATCTCTTGTGTCATCAATGTTACCATACAAACTTAAAAGTACACTATGTAGCGTCCACCACTTGCTTGTCTCCATGGAGATTTCTTTGCTGTGCCTGGAATATTCCACAGTATGGACTTAAAGTCATCCATCTCAAAGCAGATTTTATTTTCAAGGTACGTGAAAAGTCCCTCAGTCGTCCAGGTAGAATCCACGATAAAAGGAGAAGTTCAATCTGTCAACTGGACAAAGTTTGTTTGGTTGAAGACGTTTCGTCGCTCATCCGAGAAACTTTGTCCAGTTGACAAATTGAACTTCTCCTTTTATCATATTTTCAAGGTACTTTTGAGCAATAAAAACACTGGCAATTGAATAAAACGAATAGATGCATTTTAGTCAACCTAATGCCATATTAGCAAAAGGAGAAATTCAATTTGTCAACTGGACAAAAGTTTATCTGGCGGAATACGTTTTGCAGCTCATCCAAGCTGCTTCTTCAGTTCTGGCTAGAGTGCTGGTGGACACTGCTTAAAAGTGGCTGCAGGGAGGAGCTAACTACAATGAAATTACTATGAAACTATCACACCGATTTGTTTTCAGTTTCTGTTAGTTAAACCTATTCAATATGCAGTGGGAGTTGAGTGTGGGGTCTTGTTTTCAGGACCATTCAGGGTGTTTTCACACCTCTGCACCTGACCTGCTGCCCTGTTGTTTCCTTTGTTTTGATGAGTTATAGATCGGAGACAAATTATGTCTGAGACCTCCATTTCTGTTCAAGGAAGGATTCTCTTTCTTAAAAAAAAAATAGCTTCTTTAACTCTCCTCTCAAACCAGTTCTTTTCCCTGGCTAAGATCTGTACCTCACTGTCCTCAAAGGAGTGGCCCGTGGCTTCTAGGTGGAGATGTACGGCAGATTGAGGTCCACCCTGTTTCCTCACGTCTGTGTTGGTACATTCCTCTTGTGAAGTGGCGTATTGGGCAACAGTAGCTCAGTGTTTGTCCATCGATCTGAAGGTTACCAGTTTGAGTCCCACTCTCAATCTTAACATCATTGGGAGAGCGGTTAGATCCACTGTCCTGTAGGTTGGCTGTGCGACTCCAGCTCTAACAGATGAATGCTGACTGTGTGTCCTGGAAAAGAGCTGTATAAAAAAGTAACCGTTTATCATTTACTATACTGTGGAACATCCTAGACAAAGAACCTTTAACCAAACCTCAAAATACCATCAGTAACATGTAGCATACCAACCCAACCTGTATTGTACATCTATGTCAATAACAGGAACATTACCGTATTATATTTTTACCCATTCATTTTTACCACCGATGAGCTTACAACATTAACAATTTGCCAGTGTTTGTGATTATCTTATCTGTTTTTTTAAAATTCACAGTGCCCCTTTAAAGAATCCAGGACGGTTCCGGTTAAGCTTAGCAAAAATGTAAAAGTTCACAAAAGCAGACCATATGAACACATTAAAGTTCAGCTGTGAAATGAGTCGACGATGTGAAACGTTCCCTTACAAACTAACTGTCCGAAGCAGCACACATGTTAAGACTCAGAAGGGTGAAGATAGAAGACCAAAAGTTGTTTAAATCCACGTAAAACTCAAAACGTGAACACCGAGAATGTTTTTTTTTTTTTTTTTTCCTTTTTCACCATTTGAACTAAAACAAATATGTGTATCAATGGTGCAGGAATGTTCAGTTTGTCACAGAAAAAGTGTGGTTCCCTTTCCTCCATCGCGGTGCCCAAAAGTCAGTGCTAAAGTCAAGTCAACCCTTCCAAGATGATTTCCTCCAAGTGTCAATAGTTGTAGAGAAATTCCAGAGTTCAAAGGTAAAGTAAAGGTGCATGTTTTTGGGGGTTTGCGGGTCATAGGTCAGTCACTTTGTTTTCCACAGCGGCTGCGATCTGTTGGAGCCTGTATCCGAGCTGCATCTTCTGAGCCGTGGAGTCCTCTTCCAGAGCCGTGATGATCTGAAAGTGAATACAGTGAACAGGTTTAAAATAAGAAAAAGGATACGATTTACTGGAGTAACGTTTAAAAGGCTAAAAAATAGGAAACCACTGCATTTTTTTCTGAAATCAGCATCTCTACATGTATTACAGCCATTCCATTCCAGCGTCTGTTGAATTCCAACACAAACACAAAGCTGAGCTACTTCAGTTCTTGCACCAGACTTATGGAGAGCATGCCAAGACGCATGAAAGCTGTGATTAAAAATAAGGGTTATTGCACCAAATATTCAAATATTCAATTCAAATATTTCTGAACTCTTCTTAAAGGTCCCATGGCATGAAATTTTCACTTTCTGGGGTTTTTGAACGTTAATGTGAGCTCCCCTACCCTGTTTAGGCCCCCCCCCCCATGGCTACAAGTTGCGAAATGTGTAAACTGAGCATTTGCGATCCTTTTCCACGTTTGGAAAAAAGACAGCTCAAATGGGCGATTTTGAACAAGGAAACTATGTGACGTCACATTGAAGACAAAATGCAAATGCAGTTCCACCTCCCGTCTGGATATCTACCCACCGTCACGGCTAGAATTTGAACCGCAAACGAGCTACGCAATGCGAAATGCGTTTTTTTATTTGCCTGGAGGCACAGGGAGAATGTTTCCAGGCTCGGATGTCCTTTATCTGAGCCTCTGGACCTCTGAAACAGCAGTGGTTTAATTTTATTTTCTGTGAAAATGTGTTTTTTTCATTGAAACACCTCTACTTTCTTCCTTCGCGCATAAAACGCGGAAGTGGAGCCAGCGCACCAGCGCACCGCTAAACGAGGAATTGAATTGCATTCAAGCAACAACGCCCATAATGAGGTGTTCAGAGACATATTTTTTGACCCTACCTGTGTTCATTGGTCTTTCTCATGCACTGAGTCTTGATTTTGAAGAAGGATTCATTTACAGTATTAGGGAACCATTAAGGAGCCATATAAAAGCATCAAGAAGTACCATGTCATGGGACCTTTAAGTGTAAACATTAGTATTATGTTGTTTTAAAATGAATTTGATCTTGTTTATTTGCATTGTTTGAGGTCTGAAAACATTATTATTTCTCCATTATTACATTGTTATTTTGACCATTTGTCATTTTCTGCAAATACATGCTCTACACAATAATATTTTTATTTGGAATTTGGGGGAAATGTTGTCAGTAGTATATAGACTTAAACAAAAATGTTCCTTTTGCCGAAACACATACCTGTAAGCAGTAAAATCAGAAAAACTGATCATTTTGCAGTGGTCTCTTATTTTTTTCCAGAGCTGTATTATATATTATATATCCAGAGTATATATATTTTTTTATAATGGTGTCATCATGAAGTTTCTCAAAGTTGTATTTTGATGTACTCATGTATGTTTGATTCATGTTTTGTCCTACACTGTGTCCTGTATTTGACGGTATCTTACCTGGTCATAATATTTGTTTATGTACTTGTACAGTTCATTCAAAGCCACCAGACAGTTGACCTCCGCCGCGTAATTCTGTATTTAAAAAGAAAATAAAACAACATCAACACATTAGTTTAAATTTTCAATCATTTTCCGTCATATTTTTATATATTTATCATATCATATTTATATATTTTGTTCTTATACTGACCCGTGAAAGTTCAGCCAGAGCAGAGTTCATCTCCTGGTCACTGGCTGAGATGGTCTGTCTGATGTCTGCGTAGTACCTGCGGACAGACAATACAATTTTATTTTACTGTTCTAAAGCTTATGTATTTGTTTAACTACAGTGACCTCTTGTGGTGGATTGATACGTTTTGTTAGATTATCTTTGAGTGAGAAATTCAACAGTAAAAATGTAGAAAGATTAGACCTAAAACCTTGTATCTTTGCCATATTTTATAACCAAACCTTTACTCTTTTGCATTTATAATATCTAATGATCTGAAGTAACTTGACTGTAACATACTGTAATTATTTTTTCTTATGGGTGTTATGGGTGACCTGGAAGATTGCAATTACTGGATTTCAAATGGAATCACACCAATCCTTTAACCAATACTACTGAATAAAGACTTTAAGGTGCAATGTGTAACTTTTCTGCCACCTGCTCATCTCCACAGAGTTATTACCGTTTTGCCTTGATTATTATTATTATATAATGGAGAAGCTAACGGTCAGGTCGATGGGGAAGCAAGCACATTTCCTGTTTTTTGAGGTATTTTTGCACTATAAAACCCCTGTAATTGAACAACTACTACTGTGGAACATTCCAGGCAAAAAAATAACATCTCCGTGGAGACAAGCAAGTAGCAGCCCCTTAGAAGTTGCTTTAAATCGCAATAATACCCACTCACAATTGAATCAGTGAATGAAAACGTAAATGTTGAACTGACAAGGAAGCTGAATCAGTTATGTTTTGGAAGACAGGGGTGGGATTCAATAAGTTTTCTTCTTCCCACTCCTTTTCGAGCAAAAAAAAACAATGTATTTGACTGTATATTGGATGCATGTATTTATTTCCTTGTGCTGACCTGTTCGAAATGAAGAAATAAATGAATGAAATGAAAACAGTGCATTCTTGTTTTCATTTTTTCAACAATTTCACCGAGTTGACCCCCTAAAAGAGAATCGCCTGGTCATAATTTCTAATAATTTGCCTCTCAAAGTGTCTTATTAGCGGCTAACACGTGTGCAGTGAGCCTTCAGAGTATCAGTGCGCCAAGTGGAACGTTCTGCTGTGGACTCACTCATGTGTAGAGCCTGGAGGGCCTCTGCTCTGCCCTGGTCTATGTCTGCTCCCTGTCTGCTCTGACAGATTGTCCCAGGACCTCACACCACCTAACCCAGACTCCGGTGTGTGTGTGTGTGTGTGTGTGTGTGTGTAAGCCTGGAGTGCCTGGCATATTCTCACCTCTCCACCATCTGCTTATAGCGAGGGATGTCTCTGGCGTACAGCAACTTGTTGATGGGAGAGTCCTGAGCACAGACAGATGGAGAAATGCAAGCGTGAATATTGGACAATTGCAGCTGCTTCGAATTATGAGACTCAAAACTTAAAGGAAAAGAAAAAAATTTTTTTTACAATTTGAGCCTTATTTCGGTAATAAAACAAGAGGTTTTACTCACCCATAGCACTTTGGTGTCATATGGAGCACTTCTAGAGATGTTTTAAGATTTGCGGTTAGCCTAGCGCGACTTCTAGCCATAGCTCGGGCCATATAATATATTCCCCAAGCATGTAATATGCCCCGTGCGGTCTCCAAATAACACAAACTTTAGCACTTTTCAAATCATAGAAGCCCGATGTCTTAGTCTACGATTTCGTTTGAAGCAAAAGTGGCCTGTAATCCGAGATTTAGGCATAGTGTACAGCTTTGCGTTTCATGTTTGGGTCCCGGGAGCTGAGAGCACACTCCGCACATGCGCACTGGCGTCCTCATCTACTCGAAACTATGGCTAAATCTCGGATTACAGGCCACTTTTGACCAAACGAAATCGTAGACTAAGACATCGAGCTTATATGATTTGAAAAGTGCTAAAGTTGGTGTTATTTGGAGACCGCAAATAAGTGCTCCGAGAACTCACATGGAGACTCACTCACACTCACACATGGAGATCGCAAATCTAAAACATCTCCGGAAGTGCTCCATATGACACCAAAGTGCTATGGGTGAGTAAAACAACTTGTTTTATTACCGAAATAAGGCTCAGATTGTAAAAAACTTTACTTTTCCTTTAAGGGTACAAAGTATGTCGTTTAGGTTACTGATTACTGTAACGTTTTTAAAGCTTAGAAGACAAAAGTAAAACTTCTTGACTTTCGATGTCTAGACCTGTGCAATTATAGGTTTTTCATTCATGTGCATGTAATTATTTGCCCATAGTCAATGCATTACTGTTTCTTTAAAAGGTTTTGGAACCAATTCAGAACAGCAAATAATGGGAGATATATTGGATTACTACTTAAGTACTGAAATATATGTTAATCAAAAGGTAAATATCATAAATAATGGTCTATTGCTCTTTGGTTGCTATTCCATCTATTTTTTGTTACCCTCTGTTATATATTATATTTGATGAGTGAGCTACTGTACCCAAAACAATTTCCCTTGTGTCTACGTCTAAGGCTGCGTCCCATTTCTCTGTCTTACCCCTTCGTCTTACCCCTACCCCTTGGTTTTGCGCGTTCATGTGAGGGGAAGGGGTGTCACGATTCTAATTTTGATCAAGGGCTAGGGCCACGACCGAGGGCTACATACCCCTTGAAACGAAGTAAGCTCTCGACCAGACTTTGAACGAAGAGATACGCCTACAAGCTCAGGCAGGTTTTGGGATCAGGATGGCAGCGTCACATCGACCAGCCAAGGAGTCTCAAAAATGTATTTTCAGCAGTTGTAATTATCGATTAACAGTTAACAGGTTTACAATTATGACATTTATGTTCTATGTTACTTTTAGTGAACTGTTGTTGCGGTTTTAATTGAACTTTCATGCATAAACAAGCAAGTTTTTTTTGTTGAGCTGAGGTACCCAATAATCCTTGACATTTGTTTACGTTTGTTTGCGTCAATTGTTGTCAGCCAGGTAGAGGCGAGGGATGATGACACAAACGGGAATCGAGTGGCGTCCCATTTCTTAGGGGAACATTCGTACCCCGAGCCCTCTCAGCTCGGTATCGAGGGGCAAGACAAAGACGTAGATAAAGTGGTAAGGGAAGGGGTAAGACAGAGTAATGGGATGCAGCCTAAGTCCAATTCTAATGAAATGTAATACCATGTAATCTGCGATTTTCATATTGATGTGAGTGGATAAGCAATCACTTATTACCAAATGGGGTCATAGGTCATTCTTTTAAGGCTGAGCCAAAATAGTGTTACATCCATAGAGTGTATATATAAATGGACAAGGGTAACCGGCTAGCTACAGCGTTCCAAATAGGAAGTGAGCATGGTGGTGCTTCCGGCTCCATCGGATGATCGCCCCTCTCTCTGTGACTGCTGCAGTGAGCCTTGTCATTTAGGTCTTTTGTTTATTTTATTAACTAGCTCTACATGATGTTTTTATTTCCTTATTTTGTCTGTAATTAAGTCCTATTCCTTTGACTGGAGCCGAACGCTATGGGTGACATTGCTCTCTTAGTCCACTTCTTTACACAGTCTATGGTTACATCATGTCATGTCACTAAGCGTAATTTTTAGAATCAGTTTATGAAATCTCCATACACTCCAGGCTGCTATTTTTAAGGTGACTTGAAATTAGTTATCGTTGCTAACTACCAGACATGGGGACTTGAGACTTAGTGACTTGGACTCGAGTCGACTCGAGTCGCTGTTTTTATGACTTGTGACTTGACTCGACAAAAAATGAAATACTTGAGACTTGACTCGGACTTGGAGGTCTAGGACTCGGGACTTGACTTGACTTGAGACACGATGACTTGAATGACTTGCGTGGTCACATAATGTTTTCGTGCTCATTCAACGGCACTGCCATGTCCTGAGACGCAACGCGTGCACCACGTGCACCACCACCGGCACGAGGCCGCGCGTACACCGGGGCTGCGAGCAGTGTTGCCAACTTAGCGACTTTGTCGCTATTTTTAGCTACTTTCTGGACCCCCCTAGCGAGAAAATTAGACAAAAGCGACTAGCGACAAATCTAGCGACTTTTTTTGGTGATCAGACGCTCCAAGATCGCGGGAGGGGGAAAAAAATAATTGCGCCGTTTTCTCTCTTTCCCCGTTCAGAGAAAGAGACAGAGAGACACAGACAGAGAGGGGCAGTGGAAGAGACACTCACCAGTCTCTCCTCTGCTCCCTCCCATCTCGTCAGATCGCCTCGGAGTCTGGTCATTCCTCTCTCTGTTTCTGTCATTCAGTTTCTCTCGTCACGTGCATATCCCTCTCATTCTTTAGAGCATTTCTTTTTTCTCCTCTTGTATTCAATCGCAATGCCACAACCAAAAGTGTATACACAAAAGTACAGACGGGAGTCTGTACTTTTGAAAAGTACTTTTGAAAAGCACAGAAAAGTTTTAAAAAGCTAGTTCTTTAGCACAAAAAATAAAAAGCTATAGCTTGCCCCCCCCCCC
This sequence comes from Paratrypauchen microcephalus, assembly GCA_036785185.1. NCBI lineage: Eukaryota > Metazoa > Chordata > Actinopteri > Gobiiformes > Gobiidae > Paratrypauchen > Paratrypauchen microcephalus. Next base: position 2,712,141 of record JAVJIX010000037.1, on the reverse strand, counting down.
CCGCTCTCACGTTTGGATTGGACCGCTCGCTCGTCTAGCTACTTTTAGCTACTTCTGGGCGGGCCAATAGCTACTTCTGATGCTGGGGAGTTGGCAACACTGGCTGCGAGCACGAAAACGATCCGCGGCGCCCGGACCGCGTACTCTCAGCCCCAGCCACAAACCAGCCGCACGAAATCAGCAAAGAGTGGCCCGTGGTGGTTTAATCCCGGTTTAGTCCAGGTCTAGACCTGGTCCAGTCCTGGTTTCGTCCCCTCAGATGTGAGAGTTGCGCTGTGTTTGCGCTTGTGGTGGAGGGCTATGTGGCGTTAAAGGGACAGTGTGTAAGATTTTTACCTGTTAATTACTGAAATTGAAGATACCCATTCAAAAATACATTGTTTTCCAAGCCTTTTCACTTCCATCATGAAATCAAAGTATTCTTTTGGACTTAGATATAGTCACATAAAAGGGGGATCTTCCCCATATAGAGGCAGCCATTTTGAATACGAGAGCCGCAGAAGGACATTTGGGCTCATCCTTTGCCTCGGCTCCGGCTAACAGCTGCTTAGCCGCGCTGCAGATGGCCCCCCCCCTTCCCCCCTCCCCTTCCCCTTCTCTCCTTCGTTCCTCTGCTCCCATATGCAGCCAGGAGCGAAGGAAAGAAGGGGAAGGGGAGGGGGGGAGGGGGGAGCATGCTGCCGGATCACACATCGTAATGGATATAACACGTATTTTGGACTAAATTGTTTTACTGGATTTTATTCGCTGGATCCTTATGGACAGATTGAGACCAAGTTTATGATGAAATACAGAGTTTGACCTGTGCAAAGCCTTCAAAGGTAAGCTAAGTAAGCTAAGTTTTGTGCTTTTCTGTATAAAAGCCCCATGTGCTCGGGGAGTGATTGTTTTGCAGGGAAATGAATTGCATAGTCAAAAAGAGGAGACTGTAAGGTTTCATTTGATGTGTAGATTGTCATGAATCATGATCGGGATTGTGTGTTTTCATGCGAAAAGAAAAAAAAAAAGTGAACGGGGGACCGTTTTATGTATACAGCGGTGCGCGGTTCGTGCGCGGGCACGAGCGATCTCGGCGGTACGTCGCGCCCGGGTGACCCTCGAGGTCTGCCGTAGCCAAAAGAGGAAGTGGAATAGCTAGTAACCACCTATGCGCCACGAATCCTACACACTGTCCCTTTAATGTACTGTCTCTTGGCGTTGCTCAGATCAGTTGTTGGCTTGGTTTTGTGGTATGCAGGAGATCACTTGGGTGAGGGTCTACGTTCAAATAATAATAATAAACAAAACTCTCATCACTTTTTACTCTTAGTCAGTCTCTTACAAAGGTGTAGTCTAAATACACGAGCTCTCGAGGAGCGCGCCTGACCCATTACGCACGCGAGGAGTGGGATATATGTGTGTGTGTGTGTGTGTGTGTGCGTGCGTGCGTGTGTGTGTGTGAGTGAGAGGAGAAATGTAACAAAGTTTAATATTAATAAGCTATTTGTTTTAGCTATTATTTGTTTCCTCACAAAAAGGGAATGACTTATGGATATACTGTGTGAGTGACAGAAAGTGTGTGAGAGAGAAATGTGCAAAGAAAAGAGCAAAGAAATGTGACAGTTTAATTTACTGTAAGTTAGTATTTGTTTTAGCTGTTATTGTTACTTTGTAAAAGGATAGCTGTGTGTGTGTGTGTGTGTGTGTGTGTGTGTGTGTGTGTGTGTGTGTGTGTGTTAGAAAGTTGTGTGTGTTAGAAAGTGTGTGTGGGACAGAGTGAGTTAGGGAGTGTAACAAAGTTTAATACAAGTTTGTTTTAGCTGTTATTGGTTTCAACTCAATGCTGAAACAATGTTGAAAACATGTGAAACAGTTTGGTTTTCGATGTACAGATCACTTTTGCCAATAAATAACCAATAATTACATTATCACTGTTTTGTTTGAGTCTGCGATGTATTTTACTGAACATGAGTATTTACAATACAAATATTTGATAACAGGTTGGGCACATTAGCCAGTGATGATTACTTACACTTTCTTATATATTGCCTTTCACTTTATTAAGATCAGATTCTGCAGCTAAAATTACAACAGTACGCCAAAGGTGACTTGACTTGGACTTGACTTGACCTATTACAGAACTTGACTTGACTTGACTTGACATAGCCTGTGACTTGACTTGACTTGACTTGCCCAAGAAAAAAATACTTGGGACTTACTTGGGACTTGAAGGTGAAGACTTGAGACTTACTTGAGACTTGCACATGTGTGACTTGGTCCCATGTCTGCTAACTACAAACCACAAGATAAACTGAGTGACTTTGAGCCGTACCCTTCCCAGTTTGTGGTCAGCGATGGTGCAGGAGTCCATGAAGGTCTGTGCGATGACCGACAGCACAGCGTCCACGTGGTCCGAAGTCTGAACGTCAAAGATGAACTGGGGGTTTTTCAGGATGTTGATCCAAAACCGCAGAGGCAAACTGCACACACAAATAAAGAAATTAATCTGAAGAAATTCAAATATGGTTGGGAAATAAATGTTTTTTACTCTTTGTTCCAAGACAAATTTCTAGAATTATTATCTTGAAGGTCCTCCATTACGCAAAACTGATACTTAGGAGCTTTGATGTGATGTTATGAAGCAGTAGTTTTCAAGTTAACTGCTAACTTTTCCTTAAATTCAGTAGAGATTACAAATTTCACAGATTAAATTATCCATATTATTCTAGTGAAGGTGTGTGGGGATGTGGAGTGTTTTTAGTTTGAGAACTCAGCCTAAATATGCAGGATACTGTATGCGCTAAAGAAATAAAACACACAACTCTTGGTATGTTTTTGATGAGGAAACATTACAACGTAGATTAAAAAAAAAAATTGTATAATAAGGGCTCTTTAACTCTTTCTCTACTGGAGACGTCGATTGACGTCAGAGCCGTTTTTCAGCGGGGGTTGCTAGGATACGTCCGGGAGCAACTTGTAATTCATAGTTCAAGGTGTAATTCACACATCTAACCCCTAGGTGGTGATCGTGTGTGTGTTAGTTTGGCGATCGGGGGCGGAGAGCCCAGAAGCGCTCACCCGTGTGTACTGAGTAGTGGAGCAATATGGCGTTAGCTCCCTAACGGCAGCTAACAATCGATCGGTTTTTACGGAGTGATCCGAGCGGTCGGAGTGGTCTTGGGACCTAAGGTCCCGGACCACAGGACCGCGGAGACACGCCGGATCAGGCAAGGACGGCAAGAAAGAGATCTCGTCTGTCCGAGGCAGGGGCCATGTCTATTCGGGTCTCAGACCCGGAGGACAGCGAATTTGAGTCCAGCGAGCCAGACCCCGAGCCGCCCGATGAGCGGCTGCCGTCGGGATCCTCTGGGAGAAGCAGATCCCCCTCTCCAGAGGAAGAGATGGGTAAGAACTAAGTTTACGTGCTGTGTGGTGAATCAATGAATGAACTTACTTTATCTCCTCCCTGCCTGCATGCACTTTTTCCCTCTTGTCCAAATGTCCGGGAGCTACAGTGTGAATGAATGCAGGCGTGCGTGTGTGTGTGTGCGTGTCTGTGCGTGCGTGCGCGCGCGTGCGTGCGTGTGTGCGCGTGCGTAGCTATGTGTATAAAGGTTTATGCGTGTGTGTGTGTGTGTGTGTGTATGTAAAGGTTTATGCTTGGGTATGTGTGTGTGTATATGTAAAATTGTATATGTAAAATGCCACTATTGATGTGAAGGAATTTCCCATTTACAGAGCCTTCATCCAGCAGAGGACCTACTTTGCGAGCAGGGGTGGGGACCTCTGCTCGCAAAGCGGAGAAGAAAGGTAAAAAAATATATATATTCTCCCCATTACATTGCAGCAATACAAAAAAATTACATTAGGTAATGTTGTACATTTCTGTCATTTTACAGGTGGTGCATCTGCCACACAAAGTGTGGAGTGGCAACAAAATGTTGGGAACCCAACATGATTCCCTTCACGGCCACCCCTGGACTCCGGAGCGCTGCAGCGGAGCTGAAGTCTGACGTGCCAGCAGACTTCTTTGAGCTCCTCATCACGAATGAGCTGCTGGCACACATTACTGAGCAGACAAACCTTTATGCTCGCCAGTACTTTGCCGCTCTCCCTGAAGGCCAACAACACACACACACGCGCGCACACACACACACACACGCATACATGCACGTGCACACATTGTTCACGCACGTGCACACATTGTTCACGCACATGCACACATTGTTCACGCGCGTGCACACATTGTTCTGTTGTTATTGTAACTGTTGTTATTCTCTCAAGATTGTTCTCTTTGTCAATTTGTATATAGTTATTTCTTATATTTGTAAATTTAAAAAAAAAATTTGCAATCAAAAATCTTTCTCTGTTATTTTAGATGTTTGAGGTGTCACTAAATCAATAAGTATTGATGTCAAAGTCACTTATCTGCTTGTAATACACAAAAAGGTGTATTTCACAAAAAGGTCATTTTCTCAAATTTGTTGTCAAAAAACAGTGTTTTTGCTGAAACTTTGCTATGTTCTACTATCAATTACTTGAGAACCGAAAAGGTTAGAAACATAATTTTTTTTCCAGGTGAAAGATGAGAGTCAACACTTTATTTTGATGTGTGCTACGTTTATATAGTGAAAGAACTCAGTATTCTGTGAGTCTTGAAAAATCAGTGAAAATGCTCTGAATCTCCGGTAGACAAGGGGTTAGGATTTTGAAAACAGGCTGGTAGAGAAAGAGTTAACATTAGAAGAAAGTTGGAGATAAAATACCTCTGGACACTGTTTTCTGAATATATTAATCCTTTTATACATTGTTTAAGCATTATTTGAGTATTGTTGTTTCTATGATTTGATAGTAATACAGCTCTGGAAAAAATAAGACCACTGCAAACTGGAATTACTGCTTGTTCCTATGCCATTAAAGGTGGAACATTTTTCCTCTACCTGCTTGTCTCCATGGAAATATTGCTTTGTCTAGAATGTTCCACAGTGTAGCTTAAACCTACAGCTCTGGAAAAAAATAAGAGACCACTGCAAAACTATCAGTTTTTCTGATTTTACTACTTATAGATATGTGTTTGGGCAAAAGGAACATTTTTGTTTGAGTCTATAAACTACTGACAACATTTCCTCCAAATTCCAAATAAAAATATTATCATTTAGAGCAGAGGTCTTCAACAGGGGGGTCGCGGAGGTACTGCAGGGGGGTCGCAAAATCTTTTGATTTCACTTTAAAATAATATACAGGGGGACCTCGGGTTACGACAGTCTCGGTTTACGACGTTTCGTGGTTACGAACGCGCCCCCATTAAAAATATATATATATATATATTACGCGACATTCCGTCTTACGCGGTTTAGCGTGGTAAGAGATGTAAACAAACGCGAACGGCGCGCGGCGCACGGCGGAAGAATACGCTCCGTTGTGGTTGTAGGGCGGAGAAGACGGCCTCGTGTGCGTGCCCAATGTGGGCGGAAGTACCTGATGTGGGCTCTGATCTGCTCCTATGAAAGCGGCAGTGATAACCAAGCAGCGTAGTGGTCTAATTATTGAGATGGAAAGGTTATTGGTGCTTTGGTTGGAAGATCAAAGGCAAAATCCGACTTACGACGAAATTCGGGTTACGACGCGTCTTAAGAACGGATCAACATCGTAACCCGAGGACCCCCTGTAATTTTATATTTTATAGTGTAAAATGCATTATTAACCTGTGTATTATTTCCTTGTATTGGATGTACCATAACAGAGTAGCAATGTTTATACATGACACTAAGCTCAATTTAATATAAAATACAATTCTATGTCGTATATCTAGTAGGGGGTCCCTGGTCCAGTTCGCCATCTGTTTGGGGGTCCCTGGCCTGAAAAACGTTGAAGACCTCTGGTTTAGAGCATTTATTTGCGACTAAATAACAAAAAAGATGCATGTTTTCAGACCTCAAACAATGCAAAGAAACAAGATCAAATTCATTTTAAGATTTAAGATTTAAGGTATGCCTAGTCCCACAGTGGGGAAATTCCAGTGATGCAACTTAATACTAATGTTTACACTTAAGAAGAGTTCAGAAATCAATATTTGGTGCAGTAACCCTAATTTTTAATCACAGCTTTCATGCGTCTTGGCATGCTCTCCACAAGTCTTGGGTGACTTTATTCCACTCCTGGTGCAAGAACTGAAGTAGCTCAGCTTTGTGTTTGTGTTGGAATTCAACAGACGCTGGAATGGAATGGCTGTAATACATGTAGAAATGCAGTGGTCTCTTATATGTAACAAAAAACATTTCACTCTCGCAAATGTTTTCAGTGGAAAATCTCTCTGTTTGAGGGTGAGCCTTTTGCCAGGTTGATCATCTGTCAGCTCAGCGTCAGCCCCTGTCCTCTGCAGGCAGGTGAGGCGACACTGGCGGTGGTCCACTCACCTGTTGGTTTTCCAGATGTGGATGGTCTCTGCGTCACTGATGTTGTGCTGTTGAGCCTGCTCGTCCAACAGGTCAAAGAAATACTTCACAGCCAGAGGCACTGGGCGACTGGTGCTCAGGATGGCCGTGAACAAGTCATCTACAAACTTCTGCAGCGTGCCCTACGATCAACACAAAAGCAGGTCAGAGCGGAGGAAGCTGTTTGAGGAGAGGTGTAACGCGAAATGCAATGTCAAATTTAAATTGTTGTGAGAAAATTAATGAAAGTGATTTGCAGTTTACAATTACTACACTACACTTACATCACCACAAATAAAAAAGTGAAATTGTACATTCACTTATTGAACTATTCTCAAGCTTGCACTGTGGAGCTAATTTGAGTTTGGCGAAGGCGTATGGACTTTAAAGGGCCCATATCACGCTATTTTCTGATCTATGTTATAATGTTTAATCGTCAAACATACCTGGAACTGTTTTGTTTCATTCACACATGTTTAACACGCAAACTCTGCATATTTATGCTGAGTTCTTCACTCAAACATTGTATACACCTTCACTAGAATCATTTGGATAATTTCAGCTCTGGAATTGTCAATCTCCATTGAACTAAAGGTAAAAGGTCCTTGTTAACTTGAAAACCACCTTCATGATGTCACAAGGTGGAAAATACAAGAGTATTTTGACCTTTGATGATAAAGAAGACAGACTAATAATTTAAAAAATTACTGATACATGTGTGAATGAAACAAAACACAACTCTACGTGTGTTTTTTGTTGATAACATTCTAAAATGACTTAAAGCTCACACGAGTCAATTATGAGCAATATAGGACCTTTAAAGGGATATGCCACCCCCAGGTCAAACTTGGGCATCTCCCCACAGTCCAGAGACTAAAATAAGTGGTGGAAAGCGTTTTCCTGGTCACCCAGCCATTGTCCGAGTCTGTCGCCACTGACCGCCGCGGTATCTGGTGCTCCTCCGCCTTAGACTGGAGTCTAACGTCGCCAGAGAAAGATTTCGGCCAAAAGGAATTAATTTGCTCGATGCGTTTCCCAATTACTTTCTGTGTAGTGCGCATTCATATCGAGTGCAAATAAATGTGCAAATCAACACGGAGAGCTTGACTTGGTCATTTTGGGTGGGAACTACTTTTCAGTGCGGAAAAAGAAAGCCGAAGCACACACCACGCTGACAGGGGAATCCCAGTTACGCACCAGGAAGGGAGTTCCCCTGTTACGCAGCGTGGTGTGTGCTTCACACTCCAGTCTAACGTGGAGTAGCTGCAGATACCGCGGCGGTCAGTGCTGACAGACTCGGACAATGGCTGGGTGACCAGGAAAACGCTTTCCACCACTTATTTTAGTCTCTGGACTCTGGGGAGATGCCTAAGTTTGACCTGGGGGTGGCATATCCCTTTAAATTAGATAATTCACTGCAAGATATTTAATGATATTGTTTTACATCAAAATCACATCTGTTTATACAATAAATTTAGGCATTTTGTTTAAAAATTATGATTTATATTTTTGAAAATATTTCACTTGCACTTCTTTATATGTCAAGAAATAAACATGAAATATCTTAAGACATGAGGTGCACACAATTTCGAGGCATCTCTCTTATGTGAAATCAAAAAATATTTGATGTTAAAACTCTAGACATATTAAAATGAATGTACTGGAATGTGCAGACAGTTCAGATAGAACTGGTTGCTTGTAGACAAACTGTACTTTCTGATAAACTACTACTTTTTGCCTTATTTTGCAAACATTTCCTATTTTGACCCAATACTATATCTTGGAAACTATAGCCAATCAGCACTTTGTTGGACATATAAGTACCTTCATGGAGAGCAGCCTGGTGAGGTAGATCTCGGGGATGGCCTTGGCCCTCTCCCCTCCTCTCTCCCTCACACTGCCTCTGCGGTGTTTGGGCAGCTCCGAGTCTTCACTGGCTTTGACTAAGTGCCACAGTCTCACTCCGCCCTCCTCCCCATCGTCCAGCATTGGGGTCTCTGCACATAAACAATAAATTAAAGTAGTTCATATGTACTTCTTACAAATTGATTTAACATTCAACTAAAAGCTTCAAAACAATGTTACATAAGTCTAACATAATAAATATCATGCTTAACAAATTCTACTCCTGTTACTCTGATTGAAGTATAAAAAATGCAGAACTAAAGCTTTAATATGCACTTTTGTCATACCACGATCCCAAATAATTGTCTAATATTAGCAAAAACAATTGCTGTATGTACTGCTGAACTGGGATTCCCTGTAAACAAACTACAGCGCTGGAAAAAAATAAGAGACCACTGCATATTTTTCCGAAATCAGCATCTCTCAGCACCAAATATTGATTTCTGAACTCTTCTTAAGTGTAAGCATTAGTATTATGTTGTTTTAAAATGAATTTGATCTTGTTTCTTTGCATTGTTTGAGGTCTGAAAACATGTATCTTTTTTGTTATTTTGACCATTTGTCATTTTCTGCAAATAAATGCTCTAAACGATAATATTTTTATTTGGAATTTGGGGGAAATGTTGTCAGTAGTTTATAGACTCAAACAAAAATGTTCCTTTTGCCCAAACACATACCTATAAGTAGTAAAATCAGAAAAACAGATAATTTTGCAGCAGTCTCTTATTTTTTTCCAGAGCTGTATATAACAACAGCACCCTCTCCTGGTAGATTTGGGAACTGCTTGTTTGACTACACAGTATATGAACACTTAACGATGTTTTATTGTGTGTGTGTGTGTGTGTGTGTGTGTGTGTGTGTGTGTGTGTGTGTGTGTGTGTATTTGTACTCACTCTCTCCGGGCATGTAGTCGTGGCTGTCATGGAGGTGGTGTTTGACATTTCTGGGAACAAGAGCCACTGTTGCTCCATCAGGGACCTGTGGAAAGATTACATGTGTTTTATGTCACAAAATTAAAAAAATAGTAGAAGTCAAGTGAGTCGTGCATGCACTGACCTTGTAGTGCTGTAATGTATTGAGACGTTTCCACGAGCCCTGGACCACAGAGGTCAAATCCTCATCTGAAAGGATCAGGTGACCGGCCACTCCTGCACGCCATTCTGCAAGCACACAGCAGTCCTAGAATATAAATCATGACCAGACAAATGCACACTAACAGAGATGAGATTAATCGATATCGGGAGGTTTTCTCAGATATTGCTGAAAAATTGTCCACAGTGCCTCAGAATTGCCTTTTTGAACAGACTTAATATAGAAAAAATAGATATCAGAAATTACTCTACACATAAAAGGGAAAAGTACTCACCCAGGAGCACAGAGTCTACATGTGGTCTTTGAGAGAAGGAGGTTCCCTTCCAGGTCTGCTCCAGGAGTTTCTCCTTCACCTGGGTGATGGTGTCACAGTCCAGCACTTTGGCTGGTACCGTCTGAGGCGCAGCTCCTCCACCCACTGGGGCTGGCACCACTACATTCAGGGTCTGAAAAAATAGAATTAATACTTAAAAATTCTAACTACAGTGATGTGTATTCTGTATCCGTGTTTTATAGACGTTGATTAAACTATATGATTGATACTTTGCAGTCACATCATGCTGGGAGTATTCTAAGATAAGAGAAGATAAGACTTTATTGATCTCACACAGGAGAAATTCATTTGCCACATTAGCTCCAGGCAGCTTAAAGGAAAAGTAACTTTTTTTACAATTTGAGCCTTATTTCGGTAATAAAACAAGTTGTTTTACTCACCCATATCACTTTGGTGTCATATGGAGCATTTCCGGAGATGTTTTAGATTAGCGTTAGGCTAACGCCGTTAGCCTAGCGCGACTTATAGCCATAGCTCAGGGCATTCCCCGAGCATGTAATATGCCCCTATCCATAGTTTACAGCTATGCGTTCCATGTTTGGGTCCCGGGAGCTGAGAGCACACTCCGCACATGCGCACTGGCGTCCTCATCTACTCGAAACTATGGCTAAATCTCGGATTACAGGCCACTTTTGACCAAACGAAATCGTAGACTAAAGACATCGAGTTTCTATGATTTGAAAAGTGCTAAAGTTTGTGTTATTTGGAGCCCGCACTGGGCATATTACATGCTCGGGGAATGCCCCGAGCTATGGCTATAAGTCGCGCTAGGCTAACGGCGTTAGCCTAATGCTAATCTAAAACATCTCCGGAAATGCTCCATATGACACCAAAGTGCTATGGATGAGTAAAACAACTTGTTTTATTACCGAAATAAGGCTCAGATTGTAAAAAACGTTGCTTTTCCTTTAATGCAAAAGAAAATTAGAACAAAAAAGTGCATACAGACAAGATAAGTAATAATAATAAAATAAGTAAATAAGAAAATTTAGAAAAATTGCACGTTTGGACTATATAGTGGAGTTATACAGTCTGATAGCGGTATTCTACCTGTATGTGTATTGATGGAATGTTCTCCAGTTACCATGGAGACACAATGCGCACATTGTTTCCTGATAGAAACACCTTATGTGTAATTTATTGTCCCTGATCAAAAGTTTTATTAGTTTTGTTTTTGTGTTTTTCAACTGAACTGACAAGGAAGCTATAATCAATAATTTAAGTTATAAGTTTTCCCACTCCTTTTTGAGCAAAAAAGTGAATGTATTTTACAGTATATTGGTTACATGCATTTATTTCCTTGTGTTGACCTGCTTGAAATGAATAAATAAATGAATGAAACTGAATGAATGAAATGAATTAGCAAACACAGAGCTAAATACATTTTAAGATCGTCTGAAGACTCAACAAAAAGTACTAACTTGATTTAAACAAAACATTTTCAGGAGCCTCAAGTGTTCGTTCAACACGAGCGTTCATGGTCCTGGTTAGGTGTTTGGTTTTCAACAAAGTCAGCTCTTTATGGTCAGATTGTGGTCACAAAGCTCTAACAATGCCTTAGACATAGCAGTGCCTATGTTATATAAGTTAGTATCACACTCCCAGGGAATATTGATGAGACCAGCTGCAAAATCTCAAAACTATTTAAGTGGTTTTACCAGAGTGCGGTACTCCACGTCCTCTCTCAGCAGACGGTTGTCATTTAGTGTGTATTTGGCCTTCCCTGTCACAGCGTCCACGGGGCCCTTGTCCACCTGGTGTTTGATGGCTCTGAACAGCATATAGAAGGACTCCCCCGCAGACTCCTGCCAACGACAGCGAAGGTCAGGGCGGGCTCAACTTCAGTCGATTTAATCATTGTTTAAAGGGCCCATATTATGCTATTTTCTGATCTGTTAGAACACCTTTTCCTCATCAAAAACACTCCTGGAGTTGTGTTTTGTTTCATTCACACATGCTTATCACACAAACCCTACACGTTTACTAGTTGGATTCTTCTCTCAAACTAAAAATACTGTGTTCCACCTTGTGATGTCATGTGGTAATACAGAAAGTGCTCCACTGTGTTTTTAAACTCCATACATCTCTACTAGAATCATTTGATAATTTCACACTGCAAATTTCTCTAATCTGGCCAAGATTTTTCAACTCATATCAGGTTATTCATCTTGTTTTCAGATTTATTATCTACTTATTAGTTCTGAATTGAATTAATTCTAGTCTAGAGTAGTTTATTTTAAGATAACTTGTCAAGTAAAATGATCTTACTGCATGGACAGATCATTTCACAGTCATTTTCTGATAGATTTAAGTGTTTATATCTTAAATTTTGGCCTAGCTTTTTTGCAGTGCAGCCCTGGAATTGCCAGTTTCTACTGACCTAAAGGTAAAAGGAGCTGCTAACTTAAAAAACTACCACTACATGACATCACAAGGTGGAACGGAGTGTTTTGAGCTTTGGAGATGTAGACAGACTAATAATAAACGATTACGCAAACATGTGTGAATGAAACAAAACACAACTCTGGGTATGTTTTCTGAGGAGGCAACAACATTCTAACATGCCTTAAAGGGATATGCCACCCCCAGGTCAAACTTGGGCATCTCCCCACAGTCCAGAGACTAAAATAAGTGGTGGAAAGCGTTTTTCTGGTGACGCAACCATTGTCCGAGTCTGTCAGCACTGACCGCCGCGGTATCTGCAGCTACTCCGCGTTAGACTGGAGTCTAACGTCGCCAGAGAAAGATTTCGGCCAAAAGGAATTAATTTGCTCGATGCGTTTCCCAATTACTTTCTGTGTAGTGCGCATTCATATCAAGTGCAAATAAATGAGCAAATCAACACGGAGAGCTTGACTTGGTCATTTTGGGTGGGAACTATTTTTCAGTCTTACGCACCACGCTGCGTAACAGGGGAACTCCCTTCCTGGTGCGTAACAGGGATTCCCCTGTCAGTGTGCTGTGTGCTTCGGCTGTCTTTTTCCGCACTGAAAAATAGTTCCCACCCAAAATGACCAAGGCAAGCTCTCCGTGTTGATTTGCACATTTATTTGCCCTCGATATGAATGCGCACTACACAGAAAGTAATTGGGAAACGCATCGAGCAAATTAATTCCTTTTGGCCGAAATCTTTCTCTGGCGACGTTAGACTCCAGTCTAACGCGGAGTAGCTGCAGATACCGCGGCGGTCAGTGCTGACAGACCTGGACAATGGCTGCGTCACCAGAAAAACGCTTTCCACCACTTATTTTAGTCTCTGGACTGTGGGGAGATGCCCAAGTTTGACCTGGGGGTGGCATATCCCTTTAAAGCTCACAAGAATCCATTTAGCATAAAATAGGACCTTTAACTGACCCCATACAGCGTTTCTCATATACAAACCTTTTATATACAGCTACAATCATGGACACTGCTCAACTTCAGATTACAGATAAAACTCTTCTGCTGTGTTTTTAGCAAGGTTCCTTCTATTAGGCTCTTAGGATCAGCTTTCATTATTTCACTTTAGCTTTAAGTGGCTACAAACTGAGAGCTGGATACAAAAATGTACACCCCTCTTAGTTTGGATTTGTTCTTTCCATTTTAACAGGCCAGCTTTGAACTGACTTGCAATAAATTCTGTGAAATCTGGTCTGATATTAACAGAAAGATCTTGAATTGGAATCTATGTTGTCACTTGTTAAGTTCAAGAAAATTGTAAAATGTCTTATCACTGATGTGTGTATGTTTTTCTTGAGTGATTGAAATGGTTTTATAATGTGATATTTTGTGATTCTAAATCATCGCTGTGACCTCCTGGTTAAATAAAGGCTGTAAGTTGTGGAACGTACCCTCAAAAAAGTGTACAGACATATTGACATCCAGTTTGTCAACAGCTTTTCAACCACTGATTCAGTCCTGTAAAGACACAAAGTATGTTAAATGTCTATAGTTCTCCCTCTTTAACGGTGCATTGTGTAACTTTTTTGGTGGAGGGTCCTTTTCTCCATATGGATTGTAATTGCTCTGTCTGGAATGTTTCAAACCTTTGTCTTCATGGAGACCAAAGCAGATATAGGGCCCGTCCACACTACAACATTTTTTTGGTGGAAACGGAGAAGTTTGTGTTCGTTTTGGCCTTTCGTCTACATGGCGTCGGCGTTTTGAAGGAGGTGAAAAGGTTGTTTTTTGAAAATGGGTTCCAGAGTGGAGAAATCTGAGAACGCCGGGGTTGCATTGTTGTGTGGACGAGCAAAACGCAGCTTTTGGAAAACGATGACGTCGCGATGCTTGTTTACGGAAAAGAAAGGACTCTTTGTAGTGTTGCGTTTCCGGTGGCTTTGGCTGTTTCCTGTTTACAGCACCACATATTGGTGTGGCATATGTATTACATCGTTTTCACTCAGCGCTCCGTTTTCATCTGGACGCGAATATTTACTGATCCGACACATGTGTGGATGCAAATTTTGTTCAGTCTGCATAAAAAAAAAAAAATACAGCGTTGTCGTGTGGACGTAGCCCAAGTTGTAGGTCAGATCTGTGGAGAGGCGACGCCGCTCACAGTCAGAATACAGATTTTTCTCTGTATTTGTGATCTATATAACCACCTGCAATTTAATAAATGTAAGCTAGAGCTGTTTAATGTCATACTGTGGAACATTCCAGGCAGAGCAGTGACATATTCATGGAAACAAGCAGGTGACAGACCCTCCAACAGAAAAGTTACAATAATACACCTTTAATAATGATAGCTATGCAATATTCTTACCTCCGCAACATGAGTTTGGGGTTCTTGGCCACGTACTGCTCCACCAGGTCATTGAGCAGTGTTTTGAGGATGTCTGTGAAGTACTCCAGTTTACCGTGCAGAGCAACAGTGAGAAGAGACGCCACGTAGGCCCTGTCCCGGGGGGAAAAGGTCCTCTGTACCTCCAACGTGTGGATAAACTACAGGAAGAAAAATGACAAATGTGTACAATTCTATTAAAATCAGAAAACAACCTATTAAAATTCTAACTGATTCAAATAATGACTATCCACTTATTTTTATATGTAAATATTTGTTCATTTTAGCATGAATCTGCAACCTAATAGAGATAAAAATGGACAGAAAGTAGTGAAGCTAACAGTGAGGTTGCCAGGCACTGTTGTGGACAGAGCCTTTTGTTGCTGATCTTTCTGAGAGTTTGCGAATAAAAAATTACCTTAGTGAGGAAGAGTTTACTGTTGAGTAGATTGGAGAGCTGGACCAGACCCTGCTCCACGGTCTGTCTGCGGCTTTCAGGGACATCCAGGTCTCGTCTCAGAGGCGACTCCTGGTGGCCGGGGAAGAAAATGCGCTCTGCATAAGCTCTGTAATCCAGGAAGGGGATACCAGAGCCCACCAGGTCACTAGACATGTCCATCATCTCCGTCATCAGGTCTAAGGGAACACAGAGCAGCAGAGACTTTAACATTAAAGGGCCTATATTACACTCTGATATACAGCTCTGGAAAAATAAGAGACCACTGCATTTTTTTCTGAAATCAGCATCTCTACATGTATTACAGCCATTCCATTCCAGCGTCTGTTGAATTCCAACACAAACACAAAGCTGAGCTACTTCAGTTCTTGCACCAGGAGTGGAATAAAGTCACCCAAGAACAATGTGAAAGACTTGTGGAGAGCATGCCAAGACGCATGAAAGCTGTGATTAAAAATAAGGGTTATTGCAGCAAATATTGATTTCTGAACTCTTCTTAAGTGTAAACATTAGTATTATGTTGTTTTGAAATTAATTTGATCTTGTTTCTTTGCATTGTTTGAGGCCTGAAAACATGTATCTTTTTTGTTCATTTGTCATTTGTCACTTTCTGCCAATAAATGCTCTAAACGATATTTGGAATTTGGGGGAAATGTTGTCAGTAGTTTATAGACTCAAACAAAAATGTTCCTTTTGCCCAAACACATACCTATAAGTAGTAAAATCAGAAAAAACTGATAATTTTGCAGTGGTCTCTTATTTTTTTCCAGAGCTGTATGTTCCACCTTGTGATGTCATGTGGTAATACAGGAAGTGCTCCCCTGTGTTTTTAAACTCCACACACCTTCACTAGAATTATCTGGATAATTTCAGCCCTGGAATTGCCTGTCTCTGGTGAACTAAAAGTAAAAGGTAGCTGCTAACTTGAAAACTACACTACTACATGACATCACAATGTGATATAGAGCATTCTGAGCTTTGGAGATGCAGAAAGAATAATAAGAATGGATTACTCAAACATGTGTCCATGAAAAAAACACATTATAACATGTCTTAAAGGTCCACTGTGTAGGATTCGTGGCGCATAGGTGGATAGTGGCTATTGCACTTCCTGTTTTAGCTACGGCAGACCTCGAGGATCACCCGGGCGCGCCGTAACGTGGACAGCTCGTGTACCCGCGCACGAACCGCGCGCCGCTACTGTATAAATAAAACGCGGTCCCGTTCACTGTTTTTTTTCTTTTCGCATGAAAGCACACATTCCCGATCATGTACCATGACACTCTACACATCAAATGAACCCTTACAGTCTCCTCTTTTTGACTATGCAATTCATTTCCCGGCACAACAATTACTCCCCGAGTACATGGGGGTTTTATACGGAAAAGCACAAAACGAGGTTTGTTACTTGTTAGTTACTTGTTTGTTACGATTGAAGGCTCTGGACAGGTCAAACTCAGTATTTCACCATAAGCTTGGTCTCAATCTGTCCGTAAGGATGGAGCGAATAAAATCCAGTAAAACAATTTAGTCCAAAACACGTGTTAGATCCATTACGACGTCTGATCCGGCAACATGCTTGTGTTGTTTACCCAAAACCACGAGCCTTGCCGAAGGCGGAGCCCAAATGTCCTTCTGCGGTTCTCGTAGTTAAAATGGCTGCCTCTATATGAGGACGATCCCCCTTTTATGTGACTATATCTAAGTCCAACAGAATATTTTGATTTCATGATGGAAGTGAAAAGGCTTGGAAAACAATGTATTTTTGAATGGGTATCTTCAATTTCAGTAATTAACGGGTAAAAGTCTTACACACTGTCCCTTTAAAGCTCACAAGAGTCAATTTTGCGTAATAGATGACCTTTAAAAACTGAATTAATTTGTCAGTTTGTTTAATTTATTGTGATTTAACCTGTGAATTCTTTCTTGCAGCGATCTCTCACGCTAGTCTCCAGATTCTCCAGCTGGATCTGTACCTTCTTGTAGTCTCTCATTGCTTGTTTACTCTTCCTCCTAGTGGCACATCACAGATTTCATGTTAGTCAATATAATGCACTTGTATATATTCTAAGACATACAGTAGACTAACTGTACCTGTATATGAGCACTATCATGAGCACGATGAGAGCCACAATAGAAGCGCCCACTCCAACCCCGACCTGAGCCTCCAGGGGGAACGTGGACTGGGCCTGACTGTCGTACTGCACTCTGCCCAGGGAGAAGTTCAGGTTCCCCATTCTCACCTGGAATAATTAGAAAACAAAATGCAAAATACATAACAATAATAACACTTTTGGTAGTCTGTATTTGTCCCTGCAGCAAATATACTGAATAAAAAATGGAATCAAACGGTTTACTTTCTTTTTTTGGTTAGATAGATCAGCACAATAATAAGCTAATGGCTAAATTTGCCATTAGCTTATTGTTGTGTTTGTTTTTGTGTGTATGCACTACATACAACATTGTCTGTAGAAATCAGGTGTGTGTCCAGCACAGACTACAGCTCTGGGAAAAAAATAAGAGACCACTGCATTTTTTTCTGAAATCAGCATCTCTACATGTATTACAGCCATTCCATTCCAGCGTCTGTTGAATTCCAACACAAACACAAAGCTGAGCTACTTCAGTTCTTGCACCAGGAGTGGAATAAAGTCACCCAAGAACAATGTGAAAGACTTGTGGAGAGCACGCCAAGACGCATGAAAGCTGTGATTAAAAATAAGGGTTATTGCACCAAATATTGATTTGTGAACTCTTCTTAAGTGTAAACATTAGTATTATGTTGTTTTAAAATGAATTTGATCTTGTTTCTTTGCATTGTTTGGGGTCTGAAAACATGTATCTTTTTTGTTATTTTGACCATTTGTCATTTTCTGCAAATAAATGCTCTAAACGATAATATTTTTATTTGGAATTTGGGGGAAATGTTGTCAAAAATGTTCCTTTTGCCCAAACACATACCTATAAGTAGTAAAATCAGAAAAAACTGATAATTTTGCAGCGGTCTCTTATTTTTTTCAAGAGCTGTATATAAATGGACATGTTTAACTCGCTAGCTACAGTGTTCCAAATAGAAAGTAAGCGTGGGGGTGTTTCCAGCTCTATCGACCCTGTTTCCATCTAACTTTACAGAGAAAAATTGTCAAGCCTCTTTTTGTAACTGCTGCAGTAAGTCTCATCATTTTGGTCTTTTTATTTCACCATTTTGTACATTAATAAATTCCAATTCCTAATATGTAACTCCTTTAATTGATAGCCTCGTGAGCTTCAGTGTCTGAAGCCGAACGCTACAGGTGACGTACAGTCTATGATCTCCACCAACAGATCAAAAGAGATTATCCTGCGAACTTGAAGTTATTGATCCGATTGATTATAAAAAGTGAAGTTGTGTTTCCCTCACTGTAAATTCAGGCAGGCTCTCCAGGTCCTGCTTCTTTCCGGAGGACACAGAGGGCAGATGGGCCGGGGGCTCACAGTACAGGTGATTGTGGGTCAGAGTCTTCACTGCACAGACCCCCTCTCCTATACGAGCCTCCACCTCATGTTTGAAGATGGCCAGGTCCAGGTTTTCTCCCTAAAACACACCAAGATACGGTAATGGTTGTTGTATATTCTTATTCTTATATTCTGTATGTTCTTATCAAGAGACGACCAAGACTCAAAAAGGTTAAATTTAACAAAAGTTTATTTTCCTAAAAATATTTCTAATACAGAGCTATGGGTCCAAATTTCTGCTCTGGTCCGTACGCCTACATACGACTTACCCAGCGCTTACAAAGAAGTGACTGCCCCTTCCCCCTTACCCCCTCAGACCCAGATCGATATCCAAAACAATTTATGAATATGCAAAACATGTGGATCGGATTTCACTCGCTCCTCCTCACTTTCTCCCTCCTCTCAGTTTGGTGATATCCCCAACTTGTACCCGCACACATCACACTCCAAAGAACAACCCGCCTTGTGCAGAACACAGTCATCTCCAGTGCTCATTCGAATAATACACAAATAAATGCTTATATCTTGTATGATATAGAAATATGATTAAGTATATGCATGCACCTTTATTAATTCCACATTTCTTCATGGTATATTTTAATGAGAGTGAATAATTTGAAATCAGGCATGGTCAGCATTGGCAAGCAAGCTGGTAATTGCATTGTAACGTTATAAGTAAATAGGGGAGTTTGAACGTAGGCAACTAGTAGGCAAAGCAACTAAATACCAATATCCTTATCAAAATGATTTTGTATAATCTATACCATCTAAATCAGACCTGGGCATTTCCAGGCCTGGGGGCCAAATGCGGCCTGCGAGCCGACTCTGACCGGCCCGCGAAAAGTTGCTTGGAATTAAGAAAATAAAACCTACTTTCAGAATTGTACATAATGCATTTGTACTGATGTATTTGTACTGATGATCACCTGTCGGACGTGCTTCACTTCTCCACCTCAAACATGCAATCTGACTTTGATGCACTTGTTAAAGCTCAACAGAGGCGAGATTTCTCTCACTGATCAAGAAAAAAAACACGAAAACATCCTAACTTTGACTTTTTTTCTACACAGTTTGGCAGTTGGACAAAAATGTTGTGACATTTCTTGTATTCTATTATTTGGCAAACAAAGACATTGTGGTGTCTTAATACAAAGTTAAAGTTAAACTCCTAAAGCATTGTGGGGTTAATGTGACTGAAAAAGAGTTACAAATATTTCAAGTTTACTAAACTAAATTCAGTTTTTGTAAAACCTCACTCTCTCATTACTTAATAATAACTCAGAACTTACCAACCTCTGTAAACAATGCCATTTACTGATTTCAACGTAGAAATAAAATTAATAACCAGAGTAGATTTCAAACTTTTGGCCCGGCCCTCCACAATATTTTCTGCTTCTCATTTGGGGAAAAATAATTGCCCACCCCTGATCTAAATGAAGGCATTAAGGATTTGCAGTACAGAAGAAAAAAGGCAACTATGTCTTCTGATTTTTTTTCAGTATTATTAAATGTACAACCCTGAAATTCAGATTTGAAATATTTTGAAATACACCATGAAATAAAAGGTACTGTGTATTTAAGCTGTGTTTACCTCCACAGAGATGATGCTGCCCGGTTTGTGGTGGAAGGGTTTGTTGGGGTTGTTGTGGTTCAGAGGATAGAGTCTGGGGTTGGGCTCATAGCTGAAGGCCTCGTTCCCCACAGCGCTGAAGTCAAAATGGAGGCTGTCCAGCAGGAAGTGAACTTTGACCTTGGCTCTTCTGGCCTCTGGTCCCACTTCTGGGGTCGGACACAAGATGAGGGTCGAGCTGTTGACTGTACAGCGAGCCCCGTACTGGAACAGGGAGAAGAGAAAAGGGTTACATTTTTATTTTTTATCATTTTGTGGATCAAATGTGTCACTTTTGTCATTTTTTGAATATCAGACAATTGGAGTACAGTGGTCCCTCGCTATAACGCGGGTCACCTTTCGCAACCTTGCTGTTTCGTAGATTTTTTAAATCAATTTTTTTTTATAGTGTATCAACGCACATTGTGTTCTGAGTCCTGATTGGCTAAGGGACTGTAGACTTTTGCCGATTCGTCAGTCATTCTCCTCCGTGCCGTGTCTCCTGTACAGTACAGAATGCGGTCAGTTTGCCAAATTTATATAAATGTTCAATCGCTCACCGTGTGACTCTGATGTGCTGTATGTTTGCAAGTTTTGCAAGTTTTCTCCCCGACAAAACCCACAATGTCAATGAAATGTTCTCAAATAGTCAAAGGTGGCATGTCTGTTTATAAGAATCTTCTCACCCAAAAGAAAAAGAGTGCCAACAACTACCCATAACCATGTTCTTCACTCGGAAAAAGACGCCTGCACCGAGGAGGAGCGGCGCCAGGACGAAGACGCACAGTCAGAGGAACTGTGAAATACACGTGCGGGTTTTTTGTTGAAAATCTATGAAAGTTTGAGTGTTTAAACGAGTGAGAAATGTCTTATCTTATCTTATCTTATGTGAGAAAATGTTAATGCCAGTCTGAGAAAAGTGTATAATGTGTGTGGTGAGGCGTTTACAGCCTTAAAACATGTAGAATAATTGTAAAATATAAAGCTGACTACTTCACGGATTTCGCCTATTGCGGGTTATTTTTTTAGACCGTAACCCTTGCGATAAACGAGGGACCACTGTACTGCTTGTACTTTCTAATTACATTAAAATGAATATAAAAGTAGAGGGCAAGCTTCATTTATGGCACATTTATGGTACCAGGTTGCATATATAGTGTAAAAAATGTGTGTAAGCAGTAAAAATATTTAATAACATACCATACATTTCTGTTGTATTCAGTTGTCGTTTTGTAATATTGGAGGGAGTACCTGTTTGACCTGACAGAGGGTACCCTCGGGACAGTCTGCCTCTGGGACGATCCTCCTCCACCTTTTCAGTGAGTTCTTATGGAGGTGTTTCCGGTCCTTTTTTCGCACCACGTTCCGTCTCCTCCTCGGGGGGAGAGTGTCCAGGGGACTCAGAGTCACTCGGATTTTAGGCTCCTGGACCACATCCAGATTTTGACCGGACACTCGGATAATCCTGCCACCACTGAACAGCGAGAGAGGAAGAATTATTAAAGCGCCTTAAATAAACCCTACAAATGTTAACATTAACCACAAAGAGTTTGGTATTTACTAAACATGATGCACATGCTTAAAAGTGTAGTTGCATTTAGCACAAAATACATAAATATATTCAATCTAAACTGCATCACAACCTTTAATAGGTCTATAAATTCTATTAAGAGTTGATAAAATTACATAAAAAAGTGAACATATAATGTATAATGTTTTGCTGTACATAATAAAAAATGATATTACCACATGACCACTAGTTGTTATAATGCGACATGATAAGGTGAACATGGGTGCGTATTCCTGTTATATTAATATAACATTTGTAACAATATATTATATATTATATTTGATGAGTGAGCTACTGTACCCAAAACAATTTCCCTTGTGGATCAATAAAGATTGTCCAAGTCTAAGTCTGCGTCCCATTACTGTCTTACGCCTTCCCCTTCCCCTTTATCTACGTCTTTGTCTTGCCTCTCGATAACGAGCTGAGAGGGCTCGGGGTACGAATGTTCCCCTAAGAAATGGGACGAACGCTCACCAAAAAAACTAGCTTGTTTATGCATTAAAGTTCGATGAAAATGATCATGTCAGGTAAAACAGACATCACTACAATTAAAACCGCAACATCAGTTCACTAAAAGTAACGTAGAACATAAGCGTCATAATTGTAAACCTGTTAAACTGTTAATCGATAATTACAACTGCTGAAAATACATTTATGAGACTCCTTGGCTGGTTGATGTGACGCTGCCATCCTGATCCCAAAACCTGCCTGAGCTTGTAGGCGTACCCCTTCGTTCCAAGTCTGGTCGAGAGCTTACTTCGTTTCAAGGGGTATGTAGCACTCGGTCATGGCTCTAGTCCTTGATCAAAATTAGAATCGGGACACCCCTTCCCCTCACATGCAGTGTTGGGAAAGTTCATTTTCTACATGAACTAGTTCAAAGTTCAGTTCACACATTTCAGTTCATAGTTCTTTTTTGTTTCAATACATTGCTGCGAGCTATTATTTCTCAATATCATTGCCAAAGCCCATATAGAACCACAGACAGCAATTATTATATCAGTTTTAACAATCAAACCATGTTTTAGATTCCATCTTCATATCCAATTTCGCATCCTTATCCAACCAGGGTCTCCTACAATATACTGCAGCATGAGATTGTCCAGCTGTGGCTGAGAGATGACAACGGAGCCACTACTGTATGCCTTGTCTTGACTGTCTTTTGACTTCGTACGTGCTTTCATACACCTCGAAAGGCTAGCCGGGTGCTTCAGTTCAATGTGTCGTTTTAAGTTTGTTGTTGTTGATGTGACTGAAGTGCGGATTTTCTTCTTGGAAGCCGGCGGGCAAAGTTTGCACATAAATGTGAGGTAGTTCTCTTCCTCACCGACCTGGTCATAGAGCTCTTTTAAATGTTCATATGACGAATCCTTGCTGCTCCTACCTGCTACAGTTGTCCATGGTGCCTTTTTTGTTCTGTCTTGCTTCGATGACGCATGCGACGATACGACGCTGGTGTTGTTGCCAAATTAAATGTTTTCCCGCGGGTTTTCGCCTGGAACACTACAGAAATCTGAGGCCCTATTGAACGAAGTTAAATAGATAGCACGTGTCGTTCACAGACACCAGAATGAACTCGTTCACAGTTCGTTCATCAGGCAGTAATACAGTGCGTTCAGTTCACGTTCGCCCAAAATATGAACGCGTTCACTGAATGATCAGTTCATGAATGCGTTCATATTTTGGGCGAACGTTCAGGTACAACACTGCTCACATGAACGCGCAAAACCAAGGGGTAGGGGTAAGACGAAGGGGTAAGGCAGAGAAATGGGACTCAGCCTAAGGTCGTTTTCACACCAGGAAGTTCACTTGCTTTGGTCCGGACCAAATTTTTTTTTTTTTTTTTTGGTGCGGTTCGCTTTCACACTGCAGTTTTTCCCCAAGCGAACTAACATCTATAAACAAAAGCACATGTGCTGAGGTCATTCAGCCATTGGACAGAATGAGCCCTGTTGGTGTCCAAACACGTGAAGGAGGAGAATAATGGTGTTACGTGCTGTTTTCAATCTAGCCTTAGCGATATGGTTTACTCAGTTTTTACAGTTCGCACAAATGTTTGAGCAGCATCGTGAGGTTTACACTATTTTACAATCAATTTCCAAATGACGAAGACACAGGGCAAGACGACTACGGAGGACAGAACTCATGTGCGCATCAAGTTCTGACTCTTGCTCTTCACGCAAAACGTAAGTAAGCCTCGTAAGTTTAGTTTAGTTTAGTTTCGTTTTGTCAGCCTCGGTTTCCCATAATGCTCGACATACGACGGGAGCTCGTTAAGTACAAAAAGCCAACTTGTGTCGGCTCGAGTCCGGTCTGCATTCTCACCTCAAACAAACCGCACCAGGATTTGTATGGAACCGGACCGACCTTTTTAGGTGGTCTCGGTTCGCTTGTTTGCTCCGGATCGAGATTTCTGGTTTTTATTCACACCAGCCCAAAAGGTCCGAATCAAAGGAGCAAACGAACTCTGGTTCGTTTTAAACGAACCAAACAAGGCAGGTGTGAAAACGACCTAAGTCTAACCCCAAACAGTGCATAGAAAACTGTCTTTTGTCTCCTCTATTATTCACATTACAGAAGCTAAAAACAGTTATATGATCTCACATACTGGACATAAAAATGTAATAGATATGTCCTTTATTTTTGCCATGTTTGCAAACACAGTGTACCTGAAGAAGCTCTTGGATGGGGCTGCACTGGTGATGTTGGGGTTGGGGGTGTAACGATAGACCAGGCCCTGCAGATGGCGCTCTGCACTTCCAAATCTCACGGTGATGCTGTGGTTCCCTGTTCTGTTACTGCCCCGGGTCACACACTGGATCTCATCATCCAGGATTTTCAACCTGCACACACAAATCCACAGACGAATAACTCTATGAATCCTAAAAAGTAGGTCACTCAACTGGATGTAACACAAGCAATTTTATTTTAAACCGCTAAACCAGAATAACCCAGAATATAGCTGTGCTGACACTTACACCAGACAGGGCACTCCTCCAATCAGAACGCTGGCTTCACTGGGATGCCCTGTCCGCAGACGCCGGCCCCTGATGGTCACAGACGAACCCCCGGCGATGGGTCCTCTTTGTGGGAATATGCTGTTTAACACTGGGTCCTGAGTAAACAAAAAAGAGAAAAATATATGTGTGTGTGTACAGTATATTAAAGGGCCAGTATTACACTATTTTGTGCTCTGTTATAATGTTTCCTCGTCACAAACATAACTATTTAACAATTTAAAGTACTGTAAATGTCTTCAAAATGTCTTCAAAATGTCACCTGTAACAAGAAGTTGAAACACTGCAAAAAGCTTGTCCCAAATTTAAGATATAAACACTTAAATCTATCAGAAATTTACTTAAAAATAGTGAAATTATCTGTCCATGCAGCAAGATGATTTTACTTGACAAGTTATCTTAAAATAAACTCCATCTAGACTAGAATTAAGCAGTTTCAGAACTAGTAAGTAGATAATAAATCTGAAAACAAGATGAATAACCTGATGTAAGTTTTAAAATCTTGGCCAGATTAGAGAAATTTGCAGTGCACATTAGGTCCTATATTACGGAAAAACAGATTCTTGAGCTTTAATCCGTGTTATAATGTTGTTCCCTCATCAAAAACATACCTGGAGTTGTGTTTTTGTTTCATTCACACATGTTTAACCCACAAATTGTGCATATTTAGGCTTTCTGTTTGAGTTTTTCTCTCAAACAGAAAACACTGTTCCACCTTGTAATGGAGTAAAGAGTAACTCAAGCATGTGTGAATGAAACAAAAACACAACTCCAGGTATGTTTTTGATTAAGGAAGAAGATTATAACACGGATTAAAGCTCAAGAGTCAGTTTTCCGTAATATAGGACCTAATGTGTTTCAACTTCTCATTACAGGTGACATTTTGAAGATTTTTCATCATTCAAAAAACAAAACATTTACAGTAGTTTTAAAGGTCCCATGGCATGAAATTTTCACTCTGAGGTTTTTGAACGTTAATGTGAGCTCCCCTACCCTGTTTAGGCGAGTTTGAACAAGGCACCTTATTGACATCAGATCGAAAAAAGAAATGCAAATGCAGTTCCACCCCCGTCTGTCTGAACTCAGCGTCTCTGTAAATCACGCCCAGAGAGTTTGGACTGCGAATGTGCTAGGCAATGCGAAATGCGTTTTTTTATTTGCCTGGAGGCACGTCCGAGTGTTTCTAGGCTCGGAAGTCCTTTATCTGAGCCTGGACCTTTGAACAGCAGTGGTTTAATTTTATTTTATGTGGAAATGTGTTTATTTTTCAATGGAATGCTTCAAATCTCTCCCCCCGTGCAAAAACACGGAAATGGATCAGCTGAGAGCTGACAGCGGAGAGTTTGGCCACGCCCCCACCCCCTACTATAGGCCAGCCCTTTTCTCCTCATTTGCATTCAAGCAACAACGCCCAGAATAAAGTGTTTGAGAGAGATATTTATGACTCTTTCTCATCTTATCTCTGTTTCTCATGCACTGAGTGTTGATTTTGAAGAAGGATTCATTTACAGTATTAGGGAACCATTAAGGAGCCATATAAAAGCATCAAGAAGTACCATGTCATGGGATCTTTAAACTGTTAAATTCTATGGCAACGGAACTAATATTTCATCAGTATGGAACTAATAGACAGGCCTTGTGAAATGCACAGGTCCCAAATATATAGATCCAACGATAAGTCGATATTGTAATTATTATGACAGGCCTATCGCAAATAGAAAACCTTCAACCAAAACACACTTGGATAACTCATATTTTTTTTTAAAAACACAATTGCTTTTGTTAGGGACATCTCAACATGCTAGAGGCCTATAATGTCAGAAAAAGATGGGGATCAGATAAAGTGCTTATGAAAATGATTGTTGTATAATAGCAAAATTAAGGGCACATTAACTTTTATGATCCTCACGTCATCACATGCTATAGTCTGATCCAACTGTAGGTGTACAGAGATTTATGGTTTCCTTTATGTAACAACAGCCAATTTCACTTATCGAGGTTTACAGAGGTAAGATTATATCAGTATTTCACAGTAGCAGTGCACAGGAAGTCCTCAGAGAGTCAGATGGAGCGTGTCAGTGTGGCTCATTAGAGCAGAGGGAAGTCCCATGCCCTGGTCCACACAACACGAAACAAAAACCTGCTGAAATACATGGAGAAGCAGGCCTTTCAAATAATGGTACCTGGAAATGAAAACGCGTACTACACTTTCTGAATGTAACAAAATAAAAGTAGTGAAGTACTGTATTTAAGTATAAATTTGATGTTTTACTTCACTGCATTTGAGAGCATGTATCTGTACTTTCTACACTACATTTTTGAACTGGACTGAAAAGTTAAATTAGTTTTATTATTGTGTAAGACCTGCTGAAATCCCTACAGGGCTCATTTTTAACCAGATCAAAGTTTGAGCAAAGAAAAATATACAAATAGAAATTAATACATAATGCAATTGTTTCTGCAAAATTACTATATCAAAATTACTAACTGCAGGGCGTTGACCCACCACTGTGAACTGTATTCTCGCGTGGGACGGCCTTCTTTATCCTCTAGGAGGTTGACTCACTCGTACATTTTTATCTACAAGGCCATGCTTGGACTACTGCCCTCCTACATCTGTAACTTAATCCCACAGAGAAGTGTTGATTCTTATGGTTTGCGTTCGAATGATCACTTGTTGCTCTCTGTTCCGTTTGTTCGCACAAAGTTGGGAAAAGGGGCTTTTGTCTTCTCTGCCCCCTCGACATGGAACAAGATGCAAAAGGACTGGAAATTAACGGAACTTACAGTATCTCATTAATAGCTTTAAATCCAGACTGAGAGCACTTGATACAGCCTCCATAAATTGTATCTGTTTTAACTAATTTGTATGTCATTTTAATTGTGTTGTAATTGTCTTTGTTGTTGCCTCTTGTCCAGGGCTCCCTTGAAAAAGAGGTTTTTAATCTCAATGGCATTTCCCTGGTTAAATAAAGTTTTTTAATAAAAATCACTTTATTTGAAGTTTTTTTTTAATTATTATTATGATAGATTTAAAGGAAAAGTAACGTTTTTTACCATTTGAGCCTTATTTCGGTAATAAAACAAGTTGTTTTACTCACCCATATCACTTTGGTGTCATATGGAGCATTTCCGGAGATGTTTTAGATTAGCATTAGGCTAACGCCGTTAGCCTAGCGCGACTTATAGCCATAGCTCGGAGCATTCCCCGAGCATGTAATATGCCCCGTGCGGGCTCCAAATAACACAAGCTTTAGCACTTTTCAAATCATAGAAGCTCGATGTCTTTAGTCTACGATTTCGTTTGGTCAAAAGTGGCCTGTAATCCGAGATTTAGCCATAGTTTCGAGTAGATGAGGACGCCAGTGCGCATGCGCGGAGTGTGCTCTCAGCTCCCGGGACCCAAACATGGAACGCATAGCTGTAAACTATGGATAAATCTCGGATTACAGGCCACTTTTGATTCAAACGAAATCGTAGACTAAAGACATCGAGCTTCTATGATTTGAAAAGTGCTAAAGTTTGTGTTATTTGGAGCCCGCACGGGGCATATTACATGCTCGGGGAATGCCCCGAGCTATGGCTATAAGTCGCGCTAGGCTAAAGGCGTTAGCCTAACGCTAATCTAAAACATCTCCGGAAATGCTCCATATGACACCAAAGTGATATGGATGAGTAAAACAACTTGTTTTATTACCGAAATAAGGCTCAAATTGTAAAAAACGTTACTTTTCCTTTAAGTAATGCTTTTTGGTCAATCCCAGTAGATAAAGACAGTCAGTACTGGTTTGCTTTTACGTAAAAAAAAAAAGCGCTATACATTCACGCGCTTAAGTGAAGGATTTTGTGACAGCCCAACAACCTTTACAGAAGTTGTGACAAAAAACAACTTATTATTATTAGGGCTGTCAAACGAATAATTTTCTTGATCGCAACTAATCTCAGAAATTTCATAGTTAATCGCGATTAATCGTGATTTATTTTGCATGTTTAAAATTGATATCTTGCAGTAAGACCGTTCGAATCTAAAGTTAAACTCACAATGCAAAGTATTTCTCACCATTTTTTTTATTTAAAAAAAGTGCAGAGAAAGGAAAAAGTAACAATGAACCAGTAATAATGCTTACTTTGAGAAATTGTAAATAAATGATTGAAGCCCGCTCGAGCTGCTCGAGAAGGAACAAAATACTAGCAAACTCAAAATAGCGCGTTTAACCGACAATGAGTTTAATTAATACAACCAAATGAGCTGCATATGGATGGTAGAATTGCGGAAAATGCTGGCAAACTCTGATCGCGATTAAAAAAATTGTTCGCGATTAAAACTCTATCGCGATTAATCGCGATTAACGTGTTAATATTCCCAGCCCTAATTATTATTATTATTATTATTATTATTATTATTATTATTATTATTATTATTATTATTATTATTATTATTATTATTATTATTATTATTTTCAAATTAGTGCTTTAAACCTTTTACTTTTTCATGTGTTTTTTGCTTTGGTATCTGTACATAAGAAGCTAAATTGATTAATTAATTACTTTTTCCATCACTGGTAACAAACAAAATCCAAACCAGGACTAATACGGGACTACTCTAGGTCTAAAGAAGTACTAAACCAGGCCTAAATTAGGACTACACGCTTTCTACACTAGTTCTAAACAAGGACTGACCCAGGAGAACAAACGTGTAGATAAAATGTATACTATTTATACTAAATTTATACTCGTACTGTACAGATATCTGTGTACCACTTGAACAAGATTACGTACCGCCCACACATACCATAGTTGGAAACCAGTGATCTAAACCATTATTTATGACAAAAATGCATCTAAATTTAGTTGGGCTTAAGACAGTAATCCTCAGAATCTATACAACATGTTTTACCTGGAAGCTGAAGATTTGTGGCGACAGGCCTAATCCTCCTCCTCTCACTCTCACAGAAGCATGGCCACTTCTCTCTCCTCTGCTACTCGAAGTCTCACACACAATCCTGAAAAACAACACAACCAGAAATGTCACGATAATTACTCTATTTTTGAGGTTAGCGTTTATCGTGTGAACATTTTTTTTTTGGTTATTTTTGGCTATACCAGTCTAGTCTTATTTAGAATTTATTAATACCATTTATATATTTTTTGTCTTTGTTATTATAATATATTGTGATGAGTGAGCTACTGTGTCTTGTGGATCAATAAAGTTAAAGTCTAAGTAAAAGGCTGCGTCTCATTTCTCTTTTCTCGTTTCCTTCTCCTCGATTCTGAAGGAAATGGACACAGGGAGGAGAGAGGATATAAACTCCTCACTGAGACCAATAAAGTTTGAGTATTTTCTCTGAAGCCTCTCTCAGGTTTACTCCTTCCTTCTGTGCTTTTCTTTGGGACACTACGTAATGTGACACATATTTGATTGACAGATGAAAAATGGTGGATTGAGGAGAGGAATCAAGATGAAGGAAGCGAGGAAAGAGAAATGAGACACAAAGTCTAAGAATGAAGCAGAGAATGAAGTCTAAGAATGAAGCCCTCCCTCCCCCAATGACACTGATGCTTAAATGACATTTAAAGGATACTGATACTGCTACTTAAAGGAAAATTAACGTTTTTTTTACAATCTGAGCCTTCTTTCGGCAATAAAACAAGTAGTTTTACTCACCCATAGCAGTTTGGTGTCAATTGGAGCAGTATCGCAGAACTTATGTTGAGCCGTTCTGTTCTACTAATGATCCCGTATCCGTTAGCATGAGTGCTCGGGGCACTGATTTGCGGTGTCCAAATAACACAAACTTTAGCACTTTTCAAATCACAGAAGATCGCTGTGTCAGGGTAGACTTTTAGTGGATTCCAAAACGGCCTGAAACCAGATATCCAGCTATAGTTTCATTTGATGACGTCATCAGAGAGGACAGTGCGCATGCGTGAACTCAGCTATTTTGTAAACACCGCTAGTCCGAAAGAAGCTAACACCGCTCTGAACTTTACTTTTCTGTTGCGATATCGGGTTTCAGGCCGTTTTGGAATCCACTAAAAGTCTACCCTGACACAGCGATCTTCTGTGATTTGAAAAGTGCTAAAGTTTGTGTTATTTGGAGACCACAAAGTAATGCCCCGAGCACTCACGCTAACGGATACGGGATTATTAGTAGAACAGAACGGCTCAACATAAGTTCTGCGATACTGCTCCAATTGACACCAAACTGCTATGGGTGAGTAAAACTACTTGTTTTATTGCCGAAAGAAGGCTCAGATTGTAAAAAAAAACATTAATTTTCCTTTAAATGACACCATTTGAGCTTTATTACGCTACACATTGTGTGTTTTACCTATTTGTATTATATACAAGTTTACTGTACTCTGGCTACCGGTATAGGTGATGTTTTAGTCATTGTGTTTGTCTTGTACTTTGGCTACAGGTATATGTGATGTGTTTATGTGATGAGTTTATTGTCTTGTTTATGAGATGTTTTATTTTCACTGTGGACCTAGGGAGCGCTGCAATTTCACATCCTGTGTGTGCAACCTGGCCATATGTTTTTTTCACAATAAAGCCGACTTTGAACTTTGAGGTGAGTCTTACCTGGAGGACACCTCGTATCTGCTGTGGATGATGTGGCAGGCGACTCCAGCCACAGTCACAGAGCTCTCGATGTCCTCCGCCCTCTGCCCCAGGTTAGAGCCAGAGATGGTCACCACTGTACCCCCCTCCACTGGGCCAGACACCGGGTCCACCTGCAAAATGTGAAGAATAATTTGGCATGTTTAGTTATTGCAGGTCACAGAAATGTAAAAAAAATATTATGATTATGATGATGATTGATGATGATGATGATGATATTATTATTATTATTATTATTATTATTATTATTATTAAAATAGTTATCAAGCATTTCATTGTACAGGGGGTCCTCGGGTTACGACGGTCTCGACTTATGACGTTTCGTGGTTACAACCGCGCCCCCATAAAAAAAAAATATATATATTACGCGTCATTCTGTCTTACGCGGTTTAGCGTGGTAAGCGACGTAAACAAACGCGAACGGCGCGCGGCGCACAGCGGAAGAATACGCTCTGTTGTGGTTGTAGGGTGGAGAAGACGGCCTCGTGTGCGTGTCCAATGTGGGCGGAAGTACCTGATGTGGGCTCTGATCTGCTCCTATGAAAGCGGCAGTGATAACCAAGCAGCGTAGTGGTCTAATTATTGAGATGGAAAGGTTATTGGTGCTTTGGTTGGAAGATCAAAGTCAAAATCCGACTTATGACGAAATTCGGGTTACGACGCGTCTTAAGAACGGATCAACGTCGTAACCCAAGGACCCCCTGTACTCATTTTTGTTAAATATATTAAAAATAATGTATTTGAAAAAAAAAAAATCATCAGTATTTAGTGAAAGTACGATGAAAGTTTCACAGAATTGTCCATAGCCTCTATATCCTCTCGGGCTAACATAGCTCTTTGCAAACCACAAGTCTTTAAGCTTCTCTATTGTGCTAGTGATTATCTCTGCTTTATCTGAACAAAAGTGGTAGAACAATGCGGACTTTTTCCAGTTTGAACAGATCAACTTCGTCAGATCACAAAATGCAAAACTGTTCACCACAACAAAATCAGTTCTACGCAACATGAAAATGCACAAGTCTGATGTCTTAATTTCTATACAGCTTTTCCAACAATGCTTATCATTATTCTTTCATAATGATCTAATATAGTCATTTAAAGTCATTTGACAGTTTGATGTACTTATTAACTTCAAGGGCCTAAATTACACAAAATTGCCTCTTGTGAACTTTAATCCAGGTTATGTTACCTCATTAAAAACACACCTGGAGTTGTGTTTTGTTTCATTCACACATGTCTGAATAACCCTTTATTATTAGTCTGTCTACATGTCCAAAGCTCAAATTGCTCTGTTCCACCTTGTGATGTCATGTAGTGATAGTTTTCAAGTTATCAGTGAGTTTTTTTTAACCTTTTGTTTAGTAAAGTTTGGCAATTCCAGGGCTGAAATTATACAAATGATTCTAGTGAAGGTGTATGGAGGTTAAAAACACAGTGGAGCACTTCCTGTATTACCACATCACAAGGTGGAACAGAGTGTTTTCTGTTTGAGAGAATTCTAAATATGCAGGGTTTGTGTGTTAAACATGTGTGAATGAAGCAAAACAAAAATGCAGGTATGTTTTTGATTAGGAAACATTATAAAAGATCATAAAATACCTTAATATGGGCCTTTTAATCAACATGACGCCCTCCCAATCATCAAAATTAAACCCTTTTTTTCTACTCAAATATTTAATCTACACAAGTCTATTCTGACAATCACATGCTGAAGCCATTACATTATGTTGAAAACGCAGTTCTGTGTTAGACTTACAAAGTGAATGACAGGTGCTGGGCAGGAGTGCTTGACCTCATCAGAACAGGAGTCTTTGTACACACATCTGGACTGGACCATTCCCCCACACCACACGCAGCCGTACTTATGGTCAGCGGTCCGACAGCGGCTGCAGTCCGACCGGCCCACCGAGCAGTTAAACAGAGTCACTGCAGGAGAGAGAGAGAAAGAGACTTTATTGATCCCAAAGGAAATCCTGCTGCAGTATTTACACTGTGCCTCTCAGTCTCCTTTGTGTCTCAGACAAAGGTCTCAGTTCAGTTTAACAGGAGAACTGGTCAGGTAGGGTCAACAGATCCTGTGGAGCAGACAAAAGTGTCTCTCCTCTGTGTCCTGCAGCCTGGACATCACACCGGTTGATGACAAAATAGTCCATTCCCTCAGAGTGTTTCTTCTGGAAGATCTTCTGCCACATTTGCTTCCACATATGGTATAAAAAGCCTGTAGCATCTCAAATGTCCACACTGCAAATTTCTCTGATCTGGCCAAGATTTTAAAACTTACATCAGGTTATTCATCTTGTTTTCAGTTATTATCTACTTACTAGTTCTGAGACTGCTTAATTCTAGTCTAGAGGTAGTTTATTTTAAGATAACTTGTCAAGTAAAATGATCTTGCTGTATGAACACATAATTTCACTACTTTTAAGTAAAATTCTGATAGATTTAAGTGTTTATATCTTAAATTTTGGACAGCTTTTTGCAGTGCACAGCTAATAATAATAATAATACATTTTATTTATAAAGCGCTTTTCAAGACACTCAAAGACGCTGTACAAGAGGTAAAATCAGTAGCTTCCGTCCAGTAGCTAGCTTCTCAATTAGCTCTTTACCTGCCTCTTGCACGATGGTCCATGGATACGGGAAACATGTTTCAGGAGATTACAGAAAATATGACAAAACATGCCAACACTGGTGGTAATAATGTGAATGCTATCAAGAAAATCAAAATGGCTGCCCGCACTAACCCTGCAGATTCTCAAAACTGTCGATAAGGAAGTGATTCTTTCGTCGCACGTTGATAGTAGCTTGATACTCCTCTGTCAGGGATGAATAGTCGTACTGGAACACAACAATGAAAAGGATTAAAAAAACAACCTGCATAGTAATCTACTGGTAATAAACAGCAGTGGAACAGTAGAACATGGACTCATATTTGTCATTGACCATCATGTTCAGAGATTAGACACAAACCAGTTCATTCACAGAAGTCAGAAGATTTATGACGTAAATGTAGTCTACTAAGTAAAATATTTAAAGATCCCATGACATGGTACTTCTTGATGCTTTTATATGGCTCCTTAATGGTTCCCTAATACTGTAAATGAATCCTTCTTCAAAATCAACACTCAGTGCATGAGAAACAGAGATAAGATGAGAAAGAGTCATAAATATCTCTCTCAAACACTTTATTCTGGGCGTTGTTGCTTGAATGCAAATGAGCAGAAAAGAGCTGGCCTATAGTAGAGGGTGGGGGCGTGGCCAAACTCTCTGCTCTCGCTCTGAGCCCTTAGCTGATCCATTTCCTTGTTTTTGCACAGGGGGAGAAATTTGAAGCGTTCCATTGAAAAATAAACACATTTCCACAGAAAATAAAATGAAACCACTGCTGTTCAAAGGTCCAGAGGCTCAGATAAAGGACTTCCGAGCCTAGAAACACTCGGACGTGCCTCCAGGCAAATAAAAAAACGCATTTCGCATTGCCTAGCGCATTCGCAGTCCAAACTCTCTGGGCGTGATTTACAGAGACGCCGAGTACAGACAGACGGGGGTGGAACTGCATTTGCATTTCTTTTTTCGATCTGACGTCAATAAGATGCCTTGTTCAAAATCGCCCGTTTGAGCTCCGATTTTTTGTAACGCAGAAAAGGATAGCAAATGCTCAGTTTAGACATTTCACAACTTTTAACCATGGGGGGGGGGGGCTAAACAGGGTAGGGGAGCTCACATTAACGTCAAAAACCTCAGAAAGTGAAAATTTCATGCCATTGGACCTTTAAGTTAAATACACTGGCTTCAAAACCACTGAACAGCAACACTGGATCCTATTTTGTGATATAGTAAAGTCAATCATAAACATACCAAACCTTACAATAATCTCAGCCAATTGAAGATGTGAATAGTTAGTTTATCAGAAATAGAACATTTGGTTATTAGACAGTTGTTTCTTTATTTGGAGTTCAGACCTGGTGTGGGTGACAGGTGATGAAAAACACAGTGGGCTGGTTCTGGTCCTGTTCCACAGACGCCTCCACCACCACCGAGCGATTCTCCACATCCAACACACACTCGTACTGCAGACTCTCGTCCTGTGGGCCAGAGGACAGGGATAAGGCACAGAGTCAGTATAATTAACTAAGTGATGCAAGCAACCACATAGAAAAGCTAAATAAGACCAGTTGTTTTTGATTAACTCGCTGATAACACAACAGTTAACCATTATATTGTCTTGGGTGATGATATATATTTAACCAGTTCTTTATCTGTCACCACATTTCTTAGATGATTCTACTTCAGTGTATCCATGTAAACAGTTTAGAAGGTTACCTGGAACAAGTGCAGGTGCTGTCCCACCAAAGTGATTTTCCTCTCCACATTCACAGGCAGAAAAGAGGAGTCCTGGACCTTATCCACACATGGACACTCCTGCTCAAGGAGGACGCACCATTAGAAGAAAATTACAGGCAAATGGTGCCCCAATTTCACCTTACACTACTGACTGGATAAACAAGTAACTACAAAAAGGACTAATTATTTTATTACTGTTCTATCTGATCAGAACCACCCCCTGGCGGTCATCACTGTATGCCTTTGGTGGTATGCTTTTTCTTCATAATTCAATGGTGGCAAATAGCCAACAAATAATCTTTTCAGAAATCATTTTTGTTACTGCAGGTACCGTTACACTGTCAGAAATAAACAATATTTTCTAGACTACTTCACAGTCCAATCAGCATGCCGACTCATGCAAACTATTCATACACATCATGCAAACATTTACACACCAAGTAAACAAGAAACTCTACTAACATACTAAATAATTATGATCAAACTAATAAAACAACCAACAAACAACAGGAGATAATAAAACCTATTATCATTTATGTATATACTGTATGAGGAATGGCACATATGAGGCAGTTTGTAAGTTATTTTGACTGGGTGGTTGTAGTAGGTGAGCAATGGCATGGAGTGACAGGAGAGTGGTGTAAGTGCAGTAAAATCTAAAAACTTGTGAATTAAAATGATGTCAGCTAGTGTAATTATTAATTTATTAGTTTTTTTCAGAGGTTAGCTATATCAAAGAAAATGATTCTACTTTATTTTATTTTTCAGTGGTTCTCTTAACATAGATACTACTTTCATAAGCTATTTTTCTTACCCCTGTGGCCACAATTACTGTTCTTCTTTTGTGCTAAATTATCATGTAACCAGGCACAAAATTGCTTGAAAATTGTGAAATATTGTATGTACTCAGATCTAGATCCAAATTCTGAATTCAAGACTTTTTAAGTATATAAAGCAGCATATTAGGACAGTCATAGTTCAGACTTTTGTGAATTTGATTAGACTAGTATAATGATATTTTCAAATACATTTTGACATATGTATGTATATTTAAATTTTCATTTAAATACACTCAACAAAAATATAAACGCAACATTTTTGTTTTTGCTCCCATTTTTCATGAGATGGACTTAAAGATCTAAAATTCATTCCAGATACACAATATTACCATTTCTCTCAAACATTGTTCACAAATCTGTCTAAATGTGTGATAGTGAGCACTTCTGCTTTGCTGAGATAATCCATCCCACCTCACAGGTGTGCCACATCAAGATGCTGATCTGACATCATGATTAGTGCACAGGTGTGCCTTATACTGCCCACAATAAAAGGCCACTCTGAAATGTGCATTTTTTTTTTTTTTTTCCTTTATTAGGGGTCTGGGGACTCAGAACCGTCAGTATCTGGTGTGACCACCATTTGCCTCATGCAGTGCAACACATCTTCTTCGCATAGAGTTTATCAGATTGTCAATTGTGGCCTGTGGAATGTTGGTCCACTCCTCTTCAATGGCTGTGTGAAGTTGCTGGATATTAGTGGGAGCTGGTACACGCTGTCGTAAACACCGGTCAAGCACATCCCAAACATGCTCAATGGGTGACATGTCCGGTGAGTATGCTGGCCATGCAAGAACTGGGACATTTTCAGCTTCCAAGAATTGTGTACAGATCCTTGCAACATGGGGCCGTGCATTATCTTGCTGAAACATGAGGTGATGTTCATGGATGTATGGCACAACAATGGGCCTCAGGATCTCATCACGGTATCTCTGTGCATTCAAAATGCCATCAATAAAATGCACCTGTGTTCTTCGTCCATAACAGATGCCTGCCCATACCATAACCCCACCACCACCATGGGCCACTCGATCCACAACATTGACATCAGCAAAGCGCTCACCCACACAACGCCACACACGCTGTCTGCCATCTGCCGTGAACAATGTAAACCGAGATTCATCCGTGAAGAGAACACCTCTCCAACGTGCCAGACGCCATCGAATGTGAGCATTTGCCCACTCAAGTCTTTTACGGCGACGATCTGGAGTCAGGTTAAGACCCCGATGAGGACGACGAGCATGCAGTTGAGCTTCCCTGAGACGGTTTCTGACAGTTTGTGCAGAAATTGTTTGGTTATGCAAACCCAATTGTTTCAGCAGCTGTCCGAGTGGCTGGTCTCAGACGATCTTGGAGGTGAACCTGCTGGATGTGGAGGTCCTGGGCTGGTGTGGTTACACGTGGTCTGCGGTTGTGAGGCCGGTTGGATGTACTGCCATATTCTCTGAAACGCCTTTGGAGACGGCTTATGGTGGAGAAATGAACATTCAATCACGAGCAACAGATCTGGTTGACATTCCTGCTGTCAGCATGCCAATTGCACGCTCCCTCAATGCTTGTGACATCTGTGGCATTTTGCTGTGAGACAAAACTGCACATTTCAGAGTGGCCTTTTATTGTGGGCAGTATAAGGTACACCTGTGCACTAATCATGATGTCAGATCAGCATCTTGATGTGGCACACCTGTGAGGTGAGGATGGATTATCTCAGCAAAGCAGAAGTGCTCACTATCACACATTTAGACAGATTTGTGAACAATGTTTTAGAGAAATGGTAATATTGTGTATCTGGAATGAATTTTAGATCTTTAAGTCCATCTCATGAAAAATGGGAGCAAAAACAAAAGTGTTGCGTTTATATTTTTGTTGAGTGTATGTTGTTTTAGTGATCTTTTTTGCACACACGTCTTCTCCACTCACCCGCAGGTACGTCTCATCAGTAGAATCTGCATGGTAACCCGCTGGCATGTCTGATATGGATTCACTTTCAAGAGGCGGTTCATAAACTTCTTCCATTGGAGCTTCTGACACTGTAAAGATGAGTGCATCCTTCTCTTCCTCTTCTCCGCTCTTGTCCCACTCTTTCACCCACACCTCTGTCCCTTCCAACACCTCCACACCTTCTACTAGTCTATCCGCCATGGTTGTAAAATCTGGCAAAATGATTATTTCTGAAGATGTAGTTGGGTTAATACCAGATGAAGAAGACCCCATCGTTTCTAGCAACTTCAACTCTTCATGACCGCTGGTGCTGCTGGGTAATGTAGTCCCAGTTGTTGCATTTACCACACTTTCCTTTGTTTCATATGGTACAGTTGTGGTTTCTTGGCCATCTTCCTCCTTATTTGCGAGAGTAGCTGTAACACTTGTTGAGGCTTGGGTCGTAAAGGTTTCATTAGCGGTGATAAAAGTTAAGTTGGAGTTTTGTGTTGTCATGGGAACTGGGCTCACAATGGTTGTAGCTTGCATTGTTTGTGTAGTAACTGGAGGAAGTACTGTTGGTGTAGTAGTGGTCATTAAAACCGTAATAGCAGCAATAGTAGTTGTAGTAGTAGTTGTGGTAGTTGTAGTAGTCGTAGGCAGTGTAGTTGGTGTACTGGTAAGAGGTGGCATGGTTGGAGTGGGCGGACTGAACTTGAGGATGGAAGGAAATAAAAAGAGGAAGGGGAAGACAAAAAACAAAAAGGTAGAACCACAAATGACAACAACATAATCAAACAGAAACAAAATGGATCACTGAACATGCGTTGACAGAGGGAGCATGCACCATTCAGCTAAACTGAAAAGGTGATTCTGGGGTTTGTCAGGTAGGCTTACATATGTAGTACACTATTTTCTGATCTATTTTATAATATAAACGTTTAGTCATCACAAACATACTTGGGAGTCGTGTTTCGTTTCATTCACATGTTCATGTTTAACACACAAACCCTGCATATTTAGCCTGAGTTCTTCTCTAAACAGAAAACACAAGCGGTGATAAAAGTTAAAGGAAAAGTAACGTTATTTTACAATCTGAGCCTTCTTTCGGTAATAAAACAAGTCGTTTGACTCACCCATATCACGTTCGTGTCATTTGGAGCTGTTTGAAGAAAGTTACGTTGTGGCGTTTCTGTTAGCATTTGTTAGCATTTGTATTCGGGGCATTACTTTGCGGTCTCCAAATAACACAAACTTTAGCACTTTTCAAATCATAGAAGCCCGATGTCTTAATGAAAAATTTCGTTTGAAGCAAAAGTGGCCTGTAATCCGAGGTTTATCCATAGTTTTCAGCTTTGCGTTTCCTATTTGGGTCCCCGGAGCAGTCCGCGCATGCACACTGGCGTCCTCATCTATTAAGATTAGGCTTAAGCTTAAGCCTTTATTGGTCTCACACACAATGACACACAGTGACACACGGGAGAAATTTGACTTCTGCATTTGACCCATCCTTTTTTCAGGAGCAGTGAGCAGCCATCTTTTTCGGCGCCCGGGGGGCAGTACCGTGAAGGGTCTTGCCCAAGGACCCACACTGGTTAGCTCATTGCCCGGGGGGGGGGGGGGGGTGAACCTACAACCCCCAGGGGGAAAGTCCATGACTTACCAGTTGAGCTAACCAGCCGGTAACCTACTCGAAACTATGGCTAAATCTCGGATTACAGGCCACTTTTGCTTCAAACGAAATTTTTCATTAAGACATCGGGCTTCTATGATTTGAAAAGTGCTAAAGTTTGTGTTATTTGGAGACCGCAAAGTAATGCCCCGAGCAAATGATACAGCACCATGTTAACAGATACGGGATCATTACTAGAACAGAACGGCTCAACATAAGTTCTGCGATACTGCTCCAATTGACAGAAAAATGCTATGGGTGAGTAAAACTACTTGTTTTATTACCGAAAGAAGGCTCAGATTGTAAAATAACGTTACTTTTCCTTTAACACACAAACCCTGCATATTTAGCCTGAGTTCTTCTCTAAACAGAAAACACTAGCGGTGATAAAAGTTAAGTTGTAGTTTTGCGATGTCATGTGGTAATACAGGAAGTGTTCAAGTGCGTTTTTAAACTCCATACACCTTCACTAGAATCATTTGGATAATTTCAGCCCCGGAATCGGCAATATCTATGAAGAAAAGCTAAAAGGTAGCTGTTAACTTGGAAACTACGGCTTCGTGACTTCACACAATGTGAAACAGAGCATTTTGAGCTCTGGAGATGTAGACAACACAATAATGAAGGATTACTCTACCATGAATGAAACAAAACACAACTCCAGATATGTTTTTTTCATTCTAACAAGCAACAACAAGCATTCTAACATAAGGCTTCGAACACAAGTACCACCTACAATGTACCAAACAAACCCCAGAACACCAGTTTGGGAGAACACTCATTTACACATACGTAAACTTGTATTGTCACTCACGTGTTTGTTGTAGATCATGATGCCCTGTCCACAGGAGTGCTGGTGGGTGCAGAGGTGCTGTTGGATGCACCAGTTACAGCCCCAGCGACTGCTCACACACCCCTGGCACCTGCACAAACACAGGGACCAGATGAGAGGAGCGTCTGTATGTCAGTGAGATGTGGAGGTAGGAAGCATCAAATATTAATTGATGAAATATTAAGGGTGCCAGACATACAAATACGTGTTAAGCCCATAGGTTTGTGTCTGATAGTTGCCTGACCAGCCAGTCTCTTCTACATTTGTTCGAATCCGGAAGGAACTGGAGCCAGATCATAGAGAGTGAAAAACCTCTGTCCAAATTTTAGATGATCCAACCACAGCCATTAATTTATAGCATATGTCTCTCAAATGCGGAAGACACCCCCTTTTGACATCTCTTCTTGAAAATTATCATAACATTCAGAACAAAATATATAAATTCTTTTACTATGTGAATTTTTGATGTGAATGGAGCATGTGTCTCTGATTGGTTAATCCACCTGTCAATCACACCCTCTGAATCAGCGATACACTATACAGATCCAGATCCACTTGTTTTTGTAAAGCTTTGTACTCAAACTTTACATACAAAGAGGAAGTAGCTAAATACAGTGTAGTTGTAATGACTTTATACTGTTATTTTCCATTTTCATTTAGCAATTTTGGCCTTAAATGTTGAGCAAAAATTAAATCTTGCAAGAGCTTTTTCTTTTTCCTCCAGTACCAAAGAAAGAAAAGAAAGAAAGAAAAGAAGAAAGAAAGAAAGCTATCCCTTTATTAGTCCCACAGTGGGGAAATTCCAGTTCTGCATTTAACCCATCCTGTTATTAGGAGCAGTGAGCAGCACATTACTGCGCCCAGGGACCATCTCCATGATCTTCTTGCTTCGGCTTGGTCAGGACCTAAGCTGCAGGATTTACCTATGGTGCATGTTTTGGGTTGGTGGGTGGAACTGGAGTGCCCCCACCCAGACACGGGGAGAACATGCAAACTGCACACAGAAAGGCCTGGGCAACCCGGGGATCGAACCCGGAACCTTCTTGCTGTGAAGCATGAGCGCTACCCACTCAGCCACCGTGCCGCCAAAGGTTCTTCACATTGACTTTTCCACATTCCAAATATAAATTTCTAGATAAATAAAAAATAACTTGAATTCGGAATATCAATTTTGCAAAAATTAAAAGAATATTTTTACTCAAAAGACAATACGTAGCCTTCTCGAGGTGGCTACCTCATTATCTATTAGCTGTTAGGTTGTCAATCAAACTCCCAACGTTTCTAGCGTAACTGACGCACTGGGATTACGTGGTTTATGTACGCCTTTTACGCATTCCACAGATGCAAGACTCTGTTTATTGAACCGATGCAGCGGTTCATATCGGCTTTCACCAACTGTAGCTTCCTCGCAGTTGCAATGGCAAACAAGAATCCACTACCAGTTAGCCACAAACGAAAGTCAGTTTGTGAAGTTGCTGAAAACAGAAGAGAAGGGGAAAAGGAGCGAAGCCAAACTAAGGTGATTCTCAGAGATTCCTTCCAGTGATGATGTGCACTGAAGCAGAGGGTCTACAGACTGACGCGTTGGTCGCTAAATTACTTCTGGACAGGTAACTTCTGCTTATCATTTGAAAACGTACAGTATAGTTACAGCAGCAAGAGCGATTCTGAACACGCACCAGCTCTAAACAAGCAGCGTAAAGGAGGAGGCGGGAGGAGGCAT
The DNA here is from genome assembly GCA_036785185.1 of Paratrypauchen microcephalus. NCBI lineage: Eukaryota > Metazoa > Chordata > Actinopteri > Gobiiformes > Gobiidae > Paratrypauchen > Paratrypauchen microcephalus. The sequence goes on along the minus strand of JAVJIX010000037.1, from coordinate 2,669,532 downwards.
TTCTACTTAGGGAGCTGTGGGGGAGGGAGGTGGTTTCACACATGCGCAACATTTGAAAAACAGACAAACAGTCACTGGATTTCTCTAAACAACCTTCAAAGAATGCTTTAAACTGGATCAATGCGCTTGATTGGGTGTCATTAATTGTGGAGGACAATGTACTATGGATAATATGGATGAGATGCTGCAATTTAAATGTAAAGCAAAGTCTTCTAATTATTTTCACTATTTCCTGAGTTTGAATCTTATGCAGCGGCTTCAAATTTGTAAACAAAGACACAAAGTCGGGTCACGCCTCCCTGAACACCGGGAGAAGCAAATCACTGCCTAAATCGGGCAAATTCTCCTGTAGTGTGTGGCGGCTTTAAGGCCTCTATGTGTGTGTGTGTGTGTGTGTCTGTGTGAGTGTGTAAGTACTCACGGCCTGCGTTTTGAAAGCCTCTGAACCAGACTGCAGTTATAGAAGGTGAACTCTGTCTCTGCCACAGTCACATTGAGAAAGCGCAGGGACAGTGTGACCATCACATAGTCTGCATACAAACACACAAGCTGTTATTTTCAGAACTTTGACATGTGATTTATAACATTTAGGCTGACTTTTGTGTACCATCTCCATGCCGGATAGGAGGTAACTTGTCCCCGTCCGGAGTAGAACAAACCACTCCACTGTTGGTGAGGATGGCCGGAGATTCAGAGTTATGGAAAAAGCAGGAATACGCCTCTTCCTTAGTGAGACTGGGGAGGCCTTCTACTGACACTGTAATCTGAGGAAAAAGGAAATAATGCTGCTTTTAAGATGCACTGCATGACTTTTCACCAGCTTCGCTCCATGAACATGTTGCCTTGAATGTTCCACAGTATTGCATTACACTTATTTATCTCTACAGAGACAGCAGGTGATGCCATAGGACCAAGTTAAAGTCTGATTTGTAGTGAAGTGAGCCACTAATTTTTAAGTCAATAAAAACTCGTTATTAAGTAAACACAAGATGGATACATTTATTGTCATACTGAGACATAGACATAATAGAACTTGTATTAAGTGATATTGAAAGTAAAAGGAAATCTTAAAGTACCCTATGTTTGTACTCGTCTCCATGGAGATGTACTTGCTTTGCTTGGTTGTTCCACAGTATGGCATTAAACATAAATATCATGCATTGCCGGGCATGTCCCACCGGAAGGAGGCCCCGGGGAAGACCCAGGACACGCTGGAGGGACTATGTTTCCCGGCTGGCCTGGGAATGCCTTGGGGTCCCCCCGGAGGAGCTGGAGGAAGTGTCCGGGGTGAAGGAGGTCTGGAAGTCCCTGCTTAGACTGTTGCCCCCGTGACCCGGCCCCGGATAAGCGGAAGAAAATGGATGGATGGATGGATGGATCATGCATTTATTCAATTATGGGTGTTTCAATGGTCAAAACATTCTTTTTATGAGTGGGGACACACAGATCTGATATGTAATTTTGGCTTGAGTTTAATGCCTCACTGTGGAAGATTCTAGGCAATAGCATCTCCATGTACATAAGCAGGTGATGGACTTTCCTCCAGAAAAGTTACAGATTACAGCTTTAGAGGGCCATTATTATACAAAATGTACTCCTGAGCTTTAAGTCATGTTAAAATGTTGTTACCTCTTCGAAAACATACCATAATCCTACATCATGAACTTGAATATATCTTAAAATAAAAAAAATAGGTATCATCTCCCCTACTCACCTCAGTCTTCTCTCCTCGGCTGATGTTGTAGAGGCTGAGCTGTTGAATACTGAGACACTGTTGGGTTTGGTTGAAGCTCCAGAGCCAGTGACCGTGCACAGATCCACGTCCACACTCCCAGCGCTGGCCACACCTGAGCACACCATACACACTGTTACACATGTATGAACCTTTGCCTGACCAGCCAGTCCCTTCTAAATCCTGTTCGAATCCAGGAGGCACTGGGACCGGACCACATACTAAGTTGTATCACATGTCCCTCAAATGCGGAAGACATCTCCTCTCGAAAATTCCCATAACATTCAGAACAAAATATATAATATATAACTTATTTTTTATTTGTAAGGTTCATGTTTGTTTTAGACACAAACTGAGCATGTGTCTCTCAGACTGGTTAATTTCGCCTGTCAATCATGCTCTTTGATATGAGGGGACAGGATACAGCTCCAGATCTACTTGTCTTTGTAATTTTCTTTTTTGTTCTGCCTGGACCTACAATATGAACCTGGGGGTGAGGGAGTGAAGGGGGAATGGTGGGGGTTGGGAGGGCATCTGTGACTCACCGGCCCTCCAGCACGCACCAGCCACAGTACGGGTCTCTGGTCGACAGACAGGACTGACAGTCTGTGTGCTCTCCACATTCAGCCACTGGGCGCTTCTCGACCTGGATACAACACATACATACATATTTGGATTAAAATTAAATTTGGACGTGGGCAGGTTATTGAAATGCGAAGTTGTTTGTAGTAAAACTGCTGTAAACGGAGCTGATTGAAAATGAAAAACAAACAAATAAACATATAAACTTCCAAATGATGTAGCTATGATAATATCTACCTACGTAATCTGGAAGTTTATATGTTTGTATATGGCCATTAATGGCACAGTAAATTCACATCTAATATACAGTATAAATACCTGTCAGTGTTTTCCATAGATTTTGTTATGGTAGCACAAATTATTTTTAGTTGAATAATTTCACCTCAATTTGTGGAGTTTAAATGTCAATTACGGCCTCTAATTAATCTTTCATTTTTGACCAGTGTTTATGAGAACACAATGACAACAAAGTCTAATTCCAACATATAGTTCAGTTTATTTCTGTTGGATTGACATAATCTGAAACTGAACATCACTGTCGGGATACTCAAAATATTAAATACAGTGGTACCTCACCTTACGAAATTAATTCGTTCCAGAAGTGGTTTCGTAATGTGAAAAATTCGTAAGTTGAGTAGCTATTTCAATGGAAAAAGCCTGATTCGTTCCGAGGCCCCGATCCAAGTTTTTTTTTTATAGTGTAACTTTTTAACTAAACCGGTTTAGTCCTGGTTTAGTCCTGGTCCAGTCCAGGTTTAGACCTTGGTCTAGACCTGCTGTCAGCTCTGCGCCGGGTCATGACACTATCACACACGTGTCCGTGCGCAGTTTTCTCCCCCCTCCCCCTTCCCCCCAAACTTCATTATTAATACATTTTGTTGAAAATCTATGAAAGTTTGAGTGTTTAAACGAGAGACAAATTTGAGAAAAGTTTAAATCCAGTCTGAGAAAAGCGTATAATGTGTGTGGCTGAGCGCGCATTATTTGAATTTTTGAGATTTCACGTTTCGTAACTTGAAATTTTCGTTTGTTGGGTCATTCGTAAGGTGAGGTACCACTGTATTGAGATTCAATTCTGTCAAACGCTAATTCAGCTTCTCCAGATGACGTCTTTTTTTTTTTTTTTTATAGAGGATCAATATAAGAAAAATAACTAAAATAAATAATTGATTTAGGTTTGAGGATAGAGTTATAGATGGAAGACAAATGGTGTCTGAGACCTCTATAACTCTCTCCTCAAACCTAAATCAAAACAAACAAAGAAAACAACAGGGCAGCCAGGTCAGGTCCAGAGGTGTGAAAATACCCATTATGGCCCTGAATAGCTATCCTAACAAGACTCCACACTCCTCTCCCACTGCGTATTTAATAGGCTTACTTAACTAGCAGAAACTGTAAACAAGTAGGTGTGGTAGTTTCAAAGTAATTTCATTATAGTTAGTTCCTCCCTTCAGGCAGATATAGGCAGTGTCCACCAGCGCCTGACCAGAACTGAAGAAGTAGCTTGGATGAGCTGCGAAAACATATTCGAACATTCGAATAAACTTTTGTCCAGTTGACAAATTGAATTTCTCCTTTTGCCATGGATTCTACCTGGATGACTGAGGGATTCTACACACATCTTAAAAGATGTTAACTTGAAAACTACCACTAACAATACTCCTGTTGGATTGTTCCACCTGGTTTTTCAATATGATCACTGTTAAAAACTGGTCTAAACTCACAAAGGTAACACATGCTGCTGCTACAGCTGCTAAAATCATAGGACTCCCCACACCAAGGCCATTGGACGCATTGCAGTCTCCATAGAACAGGACCTCACTCACCCACTACAGGAGCACCTCACCTCTCTGCCCTCAGGATGAAGGAGCACCTCACCCCCTCTGCCCTCAGGACAGAGGAACACCTCACCCCCTCTGCCCTCAGGACAGAGGAACACCTCACCCCCTCTGCCCTCAGGATGAAGGAACACCTCACCCCCTCTGCCCTCAGGATGAAGGAGCACCTCACCCCCTCTGCCCTCAGGACAGAGGAACACCTCACCCCCTCTGCCCTCAGGATGAAGGAGCACCTCACCCCCTCTGCCCTCAGGATGAAGGAGCACCTCACCCCCTCTGCCCTCAGGATGAAGGAGCACCTCACCCCCTCTGCCCTCCGGATGAAGGAGCACCTCACCCCCTCTGCCCTCAGGATGAAGGAGCACCTCACCCCCTCTGCCCTCAGGATGAAGGAGCACCTCACCCCCTCTGCCCTCAGGACAGAGGAACACCTCACCCCCTCTGCCCTCAGGACAGAGGAACACCTCACCCCCTCTGCCCTCAGGACAGAGGAACACCTCACCCCTCTGCCCTCAGGACAGAGGAACACCTCACCCCCTCTGCCCTCAGGACAGAGGAACACCTCACCCCTCTGCCCTCAGGATGAAGGAACACCTCACCCCCTCTGCCCTCAGGACAGAGGAACACCTCACCCCTCTGCCCTCAGGATGAAGGAACACCTCACCCCCTCTGCCCTCAGGACAGAGGAACACCTCACCCCCTCTGCCCTCAGGACGGAGGTACAGTACGGACATTCAGATGCAGGAGGGCCCGCTTTGGCAGAAGTCTGATCTCCTCGGTCATCACATTTCTGAACAGCAAGCCCCGCTGAATGAACTGTAATGTCGTTGTGTTGTTGCTGTATGTCAAACAAGCTCTGTGTGCGTGAAAATGAATTCCCCCTTGGGGACAGTAAAAATTCTAAAAGTCACTATATGATATCACACAGTGGAACAGAGCATTTTGAGCTTTGGAGATGTGGACAGACTAATAATAGAGTCACTCAAACATGTGTGAATGAAACAAAACACAACTCTAGGTAATGTTTTTGATGAGGTAACAACATTTTAACATGGCTTAAAGGCTCTATTTTGTTACTCTCTGTTATATATTATAATTGTGAGCTACTGTACCCACAAAAATTCCCTTGTGGATCAATAAAGTCTGTCTACGTCTAAGTCTAAGTCTAAGTCTAATATAGGATCTTTAAACAGAACTCAAATACTCTTTCCTTTTTGGTCTGAAATGTTCTGTGTCATTAATAATAAACTAGGGCTGTAGGCCACAAGAGAAAATGTAGTCAGCAAAATACTGACCAACTCATCTCCTCGGCATTCACAACAAGCTCTTACTCACAGCAGCTGCCCATCTAGACCAGCCCAAATATAGCCGCTATAGTGAGTATGTATATAGACGCATTACATGGGTTTAGATGAGGATCATTAGTCAAACTCAAAGCTCGAGCTGAACATGGGGCATAAGCTGTCAACACCATTCAGACTATGGACTCAAATTCCCATAATTCCCCATAATCATTTATCAGCACTCCCCTCTCCACACAGAGCCGCTGTAGGGAGCGTGCCGTGACAATGCAGGCCACTTTTTCCAATCAGACCCATTGTTGCGTCTGACCTGCACCCTCATGCTCACTGTTGTAGAGGGCGCGGCGGGGGTCGTGACCTCTGACCCTTACAGACAGCTGGCCTCTCTGTTTTCTTTTATGAATTCTCTGCCCGTTTTTGCTGTGAGACGCAGCTTGAGGAAGTATCAAAAGCTGAAAACGTCGGACAAATGATAAATTGTTGAAGGTTGAGCGATGAGTGCTGTTTATGTTGTTCCATGGCGACATCTGGAGACAGAGTGAATGGGGCGATACCTTGAAAAGGCTACGGTTGTTCAGGCATCTGTTCAGGGAGCAGTAGGTAACATGCATTCAAATGGGACCTTAAGACTCATATTGATTTGAGCATGTTTTGTATTGTTTGAGAAAGACCAGTATGTTAAAGGTTGTGAACTAATCAGTTAAAGAAGTAAACGAGAGTAAATGATCGTCATTAATCACATGATATCCAAAGAATATTTTCATGATACACATCTCATGGGACGGTATTTTGTGGAGGCCAACAAAACTGGGAATATGCTACTTTTCTCGTGATAATCCAAATAATTAAGACTTAGTGCTTAATAACAATTATTTCAAACTGTAGATTGGATTGAAACAGAGCAAAGGATCATGGTCTATGTAGTTCTCTGTTTATTAGCTGTTGCCGCACCATAACAATGAATTTAAACAATGAAACTTGTAATTTGATATACTGTGATGACTTTAAACAGTACAATATCACGATATTTCGGTTATTGTTACATCCCTATTAATCATCTGTGTGAATTGAGTAAAATATAATCATAGTCATTCAGGAGATTTTTGATTAAGTCTGTCATTTACTAATTTAGGGATGCAATTTCTGTGATTTTATCAAGGAACAAGTGAACAGTTAAATTTTAGTTGGCACTTTTCAACTTTTTGAAATTATTATCCTAATGATGAACCCCAGACAATATGAAAATCCAACCACAACTGTTAGCGTCACTACTTCCTGTCCAATTCTGTATCTATGGGTTTTTTGCAGAGTCGTGCTAAAATTAAAGGGATAGTTTGGGTTTTTTGAGGTGAATCTGTATGGCATCCCCTTCAGCAGTGTCGTGCATTAACATTGACGTACCCCTGACAGTGTCCTGTGAGCCGAGTTCTGCCCCGGTTCTGGCGCTGACGAAAGTAGGTCCGGCAAGTTAGCTGGGACATTTAATAAAACTTGTTTTTCTTCTCAAAACAATATTTGTCCAAAAAGTGATATATTTGCGACACTAAACAGTTGTCCACAAAAAAGTCAGAAGTCATAATCGCTTGGTGCTGTTTTCTCTCGAGTCGTATCACTGCGTGCTGCTCTCAGCTGGACAGCCGTACCTGTTTGTGTTTTAATACTCGGGAAGTAAAATGTCTGACTACAACACCGACGAGGAGGACGTTAGCTTCAGCAAAGAGCCAGAGGGTTACGTGTATGAACCTGAATATACAGATGTAGAAATTAGGCAGAGGGAGATGTATCGGGAAGGGAGAAAGAGGACGGACAGAGAAGTGTTTGAGGCTGGAGCCACTGCGGAAGCTGCGAGAGACCGCCTGACGGATAAGTGGTGGTGCGCTTGTACCAACTGTCATTTGATGCCAACTGTGACAGAAAGTTATTGCTGCCGCGAGTGGGAGTGATACGACTCGAGAGAAAATAGCACCAAGCGATTATGACTTCTGACTTTTTCATGGACAACTGTTTTGTGATGCAAATATATCACTTTTTGGACAAATATTGTTTTGAGAAGAAAAAAAAGTTTTAATTAATGTCCCGACTAACTTGCCGGACCTACTTTCGTCAGCGCCAGAACCGGGGCAGAACTCGGCTCAGAGGACACTGTCAGGGGTAAGTCAGTGTTAATGCACGACACTGCTGAAGGGGATGCCATACAGATTCACATCAAAAAACCCGAACTATCCCTTTAATAAATATTTAAAGATAAGGCGTTGGACAGCAAGTTGTGGGTGGACATGTTAAAAAGTACACAAATAAAATGAATTCTTCACCAGAGGACATTTCTGCTTGAATAGACCAGTTTCAAAGCTACGTCATCACTGAACGCGCACGCAGTGCTGACTCAAAACAAAGCCACTGCTGCCATAAAACCCCCAGCAAAGATATAGAAGAGAAGAGAAGAACTCAACGTGAAACAAAGAGAAACAGATGGAATAAATGATAGTTCATATCATTCAACTGACACACACAAGTGAACACCTGCTGCTTGTTTAGGGTAATTTGCCCAGGTGTTCAATGGTGTTTAATCATGCTGATTAACTAGCAAGCACAGGACACCGCAAAGCTCACAGACATATTAACCGGGTAACCTCTACGACAGACACATGTAAACGAACATGAATAACTTTGTTAAAATGCATGATAAGTTTTCGCATGACCATCATAAATGGCATTTGACATGACTGAGATCACATCTGTGACTCGTGAATTAAGTCGTAGTATGTTACTTACCCCGCAACACAAGTGCAGTTGGCGGTCAGAACGTAGTTATCGCGCTTGTTGATGATAGCCCAAGCATTGTACATGGTCATCTTGTGGCCTTGTCTTTGACTGGGGAGAACATCAGATGCCAACACGCAAAACTCCCCATCGATATCGTGGTATTTTACCTCCTGTACATGGCCACACACGGCAAACTGGTAGGCATCCAGGGATTTGTATGCGCGCACTTTCTCTCTTGTATACACGGGCTTATCGACAAAATAACAGTGGATATCTGGCCACTGTAAATCTGGCCACTTTCTGCGGTCGTACTGCCACTCCGTGATCGCATAAGGATCTGGTAGTCGAACCCTGTTGCTCAACGTGAGCTTTTGAATGTAGCTCTCCCTATCGTTCAGATACTCCGCTATGGTCCGCCGTGGTTGATTCTGAGTCAACAGTGCGTGCACATTGACGTCACCGGCATGACGGAATTATGACGGAAGTATGACTCGGCTATCACTTTTGTACCTTAATTTCAAAGATTAGACTCCAGTTTTTGATATTTCTTAACCAGGTCTTAATGCAACCTTTATCCTTCAAAACTACAATGTAATTCAGTTTAGTATATTTCTCTAACTGACCAAGTTTTGATTAACTAGGATCAGAACATGCACAGCTGGAACCCTGGAGGGATATTTACAGTCTGTAGTGGTCAGTATCAAACAGACTAATCCATAAAAGAAACAGCGATGAACCAGTTAATTAAGGCTGGCAAACTATCATTTTATTGCAAATTTTTCATACTTACAGCATTCTGAGTCATCATGTAGATGTGTCCTCCATTGTGATCCAAAAGAAGATCACTGTTGATGGGAGAATTGGCCTGGATCACAGTTTTCGCATAGACCTCCACCTCTCCATGCTGTCCCAGATAGACCTAAAAAAGTACAACAGAAAAAAAATGTAAAAAAAAATGCGTGAAAGATAGTGATATGCTTAGATTAAAATCAATAACAACAGTTTTATATCCAACAGTGAGATTTCTTACATTTAAATGAAACTAAGTAGTGGAAAAAACGAAATAAAACTGAAAATCCTTCTTCTCTGCCGACCTAAATCCAATCAGGTTTGTGCAGGATTGCGAGAGAAGTGGTTATGAATGCGATTACTGCGCTGTTAAATCTAATATGGCCGTCAGGAAGACACCTCTGGCCTGAGTGGTTCCCAGGCTCATGTTACGTCCAGTTAACAAGATTATCCTCGGCTGCTTCTGCAATAGAGCGGAGAATCCCTACCCCTAGCCATTAACAGAATGCTCTTAATGGGCAATAAGTGGGGGAAATAGCCCGGTAATGTATGGAGAGTGAAAAAAAACAATTAGTGGATTGTTTACAGTAAGGATTTGAATATTAAATAGACCTTATAGCGCATATATCATTCAACTTTTATGAACACAAAAAACGACAATACAGCAAAGCATGTTTTTGATGACCAAAGCAATAATTTAATCTATTAATAGCCATTGATTCTCGGATTTTAAAGATGCATTGTGTAACTTTTCTGGTGGAGGGTTTGTCACCTGCTTGTCTCCGTAAATACAGTTGAAACCAGAAGTTTACATACACTATATATTTTTTTTCTCACTGTCAGAAATTATACAAAAATAAACATTTCCAGTCTTAGGGCAATTAGAATTAACAAAATTATTTCTATTTGCTATACAATTTTTATGACTTTTTTCCAAAGTCAAAAGTTTACATACAGTTCATTAATATTTGGTACTATTGCATTGAAACTGTATGACCTGGGTCAAAAGTTTTGGATATCCTTCCACAAGCTTCTCACAATAGTTTGAAGCAATTTTGGCCCATTCCTCCTGACAGAACTGGTGTAACTGAGCCAAGTTTGTAGGTCGCCTTGCTCGTACACGCCTTTTCAGCTCTGCCCATAAATTTTCAATAGAATTTAGATCTGCGCTCTGTGACGGCCACTCCAAAACATTGACTTTGTTATCCTTGAGCCGCTTTGTAACCATTTTTGCAGTATGCAAAGACCCGTTTGCGCCCAAGCTTCAACTTCCTAGCTGATGACTTAAGATGTTGTTTCAATATTTTCACGTACAGTTCTTCCCTCATGATGCCATCTATTTTGTGAAGTGCACCAGTCCCTCCCGCAGCAAAACAACCCCACCACACGATGCTACTACCCCCATGTTTCACAGTTGGGATGGTATTCTGAGGCCTGCAGGCTTCCCCTTTTTTCCTCCAAACATAACGATGGTCATTGCGGCCAAACAATTCAATTTGAGTTTCATCAGACCACAGGACATGTCTCCAAAAATTAAAGTCTTTATCCTTGTGTGCATTAGCAATCTTTAATCTGGCTTTTTTATGTTTCTTTTGGAGTTATGGCTTCTTCCTGACAGAGGAGCCTTTCAGCCCATGTCTGTATAGTACTCGTTTCAATGTGGATAATGACACACTCCTACCATCTTCAGCCAGCATCTTCACAAGGTCTTTTGCTTTTGTTCTTGGGTTGTTCTGGACATTTCTGACCAAAATATGTTCATCTTTGGGATCCATCTCCTTCCTGAGGGATACAATGGCTGGATGTTCCCATGATTTTTATACTTGCGTATAAGAGATGAACGTGGCAACTTCAGGCATTTGGAAATTGCAAGGATGAACCAGACTTCTGTCATTCCAATTGCAAGATCTCCACGGAGAGAAGCAGGCAACGGACACTCCACCACAAAAATTACACAGTGCATCTTTAGCCAGTTTATTGAGGAAGACCGCAAGTACAGAAAAATCTTGAAGGATTACCAACGAAAACTAGTCCTGAACTAAGCAGAAACATATCAGCGAAAAGGCTCTGTCCATAACATTACTAGCCGCTCTGAAACCCCATTTCACACGATACTTTCTGAACTGCCTACAGATATCAAAGAAATATTAAAGATATGAAATAATCAGAAATGTGTGCGTATCATGTAATGTTCTAATGACAGAGGGTACATAAGGACTTTACCTATTTTTATAAACTTGGCTAAAGTGGCCCTCCCTGTCTCACACTTACAGACTGAGGAGTGAGTGGAAGCAGTGGAATGTGTCCCACTGCGATACAATAATCCTGCCACAACAGCTCCCTGTAGAAAGCTCCATGGAGTCCAGCTTTGATTCACCGCACAACACAAGTCTTCCCAACGCATACCAAGGAGGGACAGGGGTTCTCAAGCAGAGGGTCAGGGCCCAGCATGGGACGTGAAGACTATTATCTTTTGGGCATTAGGAGATGATGTGTAGAACCACACATGTGAGTCTTGTGTGAGGTGAAGAACGCAATTTTTGTCAACATCATCTTTGACTTTGACTCCAATGACGATGACTTTAGAGAACAGATCAATACACAGTCACTTATAGCACTATTCATTAAAGCCATTTCAACTAGCAAAAATAGAGAGCTTTTCATTAACTCTCTGCCAAGTACTTCTATATGATATGACAATCACTTATGTGCTTGTATTTCTTTGAATTAAATTGTTAGCCAAAAAAAATTCTGATTTATACTAATAAAGCTTGCCTTCAGGAAAAAGAAATTATAATATTTAGGCATGTTCACACTGGTCATGATTTGTTCCTGGTTTGAGAACAATTTAGTCTTGATGCTGGCCTGATTTGGTTCTGGTTTAGTCCTAGTCCAGCCCTGGTTTAGTCCTGGTCTAGTCATGATCTAGTCCTAGTCCACCCTGGTTTAGTCCTGATTTAGTCCTGGTCTAGTCCTGGTCCAGTCCTGGTCTAGTCCTGGTCTAGTCCTAGTCCAGCCCTGGTCTAATCCTAGTAGTGGACCGGTCCTGGTCTAGTCCTGGTCCACTCCTAGTCCAGCCCTGGTTTAGTCCTGGTCCAGGCCTGGTCTAGTCCTAGTCCAGCCCTGGTTTAGTCCTAGTCCAGCCCTGGTTTAGTCCTGGTCTAGTAATGTCTAGTCTTGGTCCAGCCCTGGTCTAGTCCTAGTCCAGCCCTGGTCTAGCCCTAGTCCAGTCCTGGTTTAGTTCTGGTTTAGTCCTGGTCCAGCCCTGGTCTAGTCCTAGTCCAGCCCTGGTTTAGTCGTAGTCCAGCCCTGATTTAGTCCTGGTCTAGTCCAGCTCTGGCCTAGTCCTAGTCCAGCCCTGGTTTAGTCCTGATCTAGTCCTAGTCCAGCCCTGGTTTAGTCCTGGTCTAGTCCTAGTCCAGCCCGGGTTTAGTCCTAGTCCAGCCTTGGTTTAGTCCTGGTCTAGTCCTAGTCCAGTCCTGGTTTAGTCCTAGTCAAGCCCTGGTTTAGTCCTGGTCTAATCCTAGTCCAGCCCTGGTCTAGTCCTAGTCCAGCCCTGGTCTAGTCCTAGTCCAGCCCTGGTCTAGCCCTGGTCCAGCCCTGGTTTAGTCCTCATCTACTTCAGGGATAGTTCCAGGTTTAGTTCCAGGTTTCGTCCCAGTTCAGTCCTAGTTTAGATGCAGTCTATGTGCAAGTGTGAATGCACCTGAGTGAAGACTTAATGTCAGCACTCTTCATATCTGAACACCAGCCTAAGATCAGCACAGATAATCTCTCCCGTGCTTTTCAAAAATCAAATAAAAACCATGGTGGTGTATTTTGGAACACAGTGAAGAGTGGAATGAAAAGAATCTCCTGCTAAAGCCTCAAAGATGTAGTGTAAAAATCCTTTTATGTGTCATGTGAGGGTCAGGCACGCAAGATTTCATTTTGGAGAAAAATTAAACGCTGAAATAATCCATAATCTCTTTGGGTCATAGTCCTGGGACAGTATGGCCAAAACATCTCAGTCTGAGTCTAGCTCTAGTCAAAAGCACAGCACTGCATTTGACTGAACAAAAAGTAGACCATCATGCCATCAACTACTTTTTAATACTGAAGATAAAAATAAAAACGATAAAATACACAATAAAGCTCTGAAAAAAAAGAGACCACTGCAAAATTATCAGTTTTTCTGATTTTTACTACCATTTTACTACTTGTTTGGGCAAAAGGAACATTTTTGTTTGAGTCTATAAAGTACTGACAACATTTCCCCCAAATTCCAAATAAAAATATTATCATTTTTAGCATTTATCTGCAGAAAATGACAAATGGTCAAAATAACAAAAAAGATCCATGCTTTCAGACCTCAAACAATAGAAAGAAACAAGAACAAATTCATTTTAAAACAACATAATACTAAAGTTTACACTTAAATCAATATTTGGTGCAATAACCCTTATTTTTAATCACAGCTTTCATGCGTCTTGGCATGCTCTCCACAAGTCTTTCACATTGTTCTTGGGTGACTTTATTCCACTCCTGGTGCAAGAACTGAAGTAGCTCAGCTTTGTGTTTGTGTTGGAATTCAACAGACGCTGGAATGGAATGGAATGACCATAGAAAGTGTTGGTATATTTCATAATACAAAGTTGTAAGAACACAAAAATGCTGTATCTTACTTGGGAAAGAAAACTTGATATAAATACCACAGTAAAAATCTAAATGTAATTATAATAAAGCGTCACCAAAAGCTATTAAAAGTGGTGATATAACTATTGCTAGTACTTGTTTATTTCACAGTGTTAATATGTTGTCTGTAAGTATTGTCTATTGATTGTTTATATGGTAGTTTTTAATATCTCATGGTGCACTTTGAGCTTTTTTGCACACGTTTTTCCTAGCTAACTTACTAAATAGTAGTAAATAACTCTACCCTTCTTCTCAGAAAAGGATCATCCCATCTGTAGTTCCACTCAGGCCTCTCTCAGAAACACATCAGAATATTAGGACACTGGTCACCTTGTGCAGCGCTCCGTGGGCGTCTCCTAGGAAGGCGATGCTGTGTCCTTCTCTGACACTGACCGCCACTGCAGTGAGACGTGAGGCTGAGGTGCTCCACGCCGCCCGCGCCACCACGGGAGAGCGGCTCGCCATGGGGCTGGGAGTGTGGTCAGAGCCGCATGGGTACGCCTTCAGGGTGTTCTGGGACATAATAAAAGAAATGAAAAGGATGGTGAAAACATGTTTCAAGGCAGTGTAACAAGGCTTGTGTAGTCTATGATCTGATGTTCCCTGACATACTGTACGTTAAAGGTTCTACATTACACAAAATTCACTCTTGGGAGCTTTAAGCCAGGTTAGAATGTTACTCAAACATGTGAATAAAACAAAACACAGCTCCAGGTATGTTTGTGATAAGGAAATATTATAGTTCAATAGTGTAATATGGGCCCTTTTTATTTAAAGCTTTTTTTAATGTATGAGTAAATATAGTGTATGAGAGCTGCAAATATAAGTAAAGAAAATTTTGCATATAATTAAATTCAATCTGTCAAATTTTAAACACATAAGACCTTCTCTGACTACAGAATCAGCAAAGGCTTATACTACACTATATTATGTGCAATCTGTGAAATACTCTATTTACACCTTATTTATCCCTACCTGTACCTTGTATTTTATTACATATTTTTTAAATTATATTGTTTACCTTTTCCCCTGCACTTTTTGTACTATTATTCCATGCAATTAGTACTTCTGACTATCTTAGCGAGTCAGTGGTTCTTCTGATCCTAAGCATTTCATTGCATTGTTGACCTTATGTTGATCCTGCATTTGACAAATAAACAATCTTGAAAAGGGCTGGGCGGTATACCGGTTCACACCGAATACCGTTTTTTTTTTTTTTTTTAATGATATGAATTTTTCATATACCGAAATACCGGTGAGTGTGTGCGTACAAACTTCGGGAAGACAGAGCGGCCGAACGTCGCACCGGGGGACTGTTTTGCAGTGGCATGAGAGCGGTGGTAGCGTAAGCCGTGTCCCAATTCGAGGGCTGTAGCCTCCACTGCTTTTTCGGCCGCTTTTTCCGAAGGCTACAAAAGCTGCAGCCCTCAAACTAGCCTCTACGGACCGCAAGGCCGTTGCCGAAATGGGACGGGTCCAGCCCACGGAGCCGAGACACGCAGCTAATGCTAATGCTAACAATACACACCACGCAAATTACATACAGGGATCAACAACCCTCGAATTGGGACACGGCTGTGTGTGTTGAGCAGTGAACAACATGGACAGAGAAAATGTTACAGACACAGACAAACTTATACCGAAAAGAGGAGCCGTGTCAGTTGTGTGGAAGTACTTTGGCTTTAAAAAATCTGGCGCTGATCAAACAACCGTATTCTGTAAATGTTGTCGGGCTAAAGTTGTAGCCGCAGGAGGCGACATGAGCAATCTGCTTCACCACCTCCGTCACAAACATGTCCTGGAATATGAAGATTGCATGAAACTAAGATCGTAACGTTCAACAACAAAAGGCGACTCAGACGTCACTCAAAGACGCGTTTGCTAAGGGGACTGCCTACGACAAGAAAAGCAAACGGAACGATATTGCCAATGCTGTTACTATCCACTTCGCCAAAGACATGGTACCATTTAGTCCTGTTGAGAAAGGTGCTTCAAGGAGATGAATAAAGCACTGGACCCACATATGTTTTACCAAGTCAAATTTACTGCAGTAATTATTCTCTGAAGTATTAGGAAATGGGGTTAACACCTAGTCATGCATGAAAAAAAAAAATACCGTCAAATACTGTGACACTGGTATAATTTTGAAAAATACCGTGATATCAATTTTTGGTCATACCGCCCAGCTCTAATCTTGAATCTTGAAAAGGCTTATATGCATGCCATAATATTTATCCACATAACCTACTGTTACACCACATGGTCTCACACTTCAGAGGCTGTTAAAGAAGCCACTAAAGTCTCTCTTCAAGAAAACACTGAAACCTTTGGACAAAAAGCCTTTACAGTATCATTATTGTAACATCTTAAGTAAGTATAACATTTAGGATTTTGATAGTTTTCAGATATTTATGGATGCTTGCCTCATTTTTCAAGTTTAAACGGGCTTGCTCCTCCTCCCTTAATGGATTTTCTGGGTAAAAAACCTAGCGACCGAGTAAATACCAGAGGAAACTGTAACATAAAAAGGCGTAGGACTAAATTTGGCCAAACGGTGGTGTCTATCAGAGGCTCACAAACATGGAACACACTGCCAGCCCACGTCAGGAACTGTGGCACCTATTCAGCCTTTAAAACGGCTCTGGAACATTGGTTGGAAACTAACCAGACGTGCTCACACATGTAGATTATTCTGAGTTTTGGGGCCGCGTAAACTCTGAGATGGGTCTATTGCAATTACATGCTCGTGGTGTAATGTCTGTTGTGTATTCTATTTGTGTGAATGTGTTTTGTTCTTAGCCGCCTTAGGACTACGGATGTAAATTAGCTATTGTGCAAACTCCGGCATATTTACATTGAAGCTCTCTGCTGACATGTTGATTATTTATTTAAATTAGGGCGATGCATATTAAATAATTAAATAAATAAAAAAGTAGGTATTAGTATCTGATTTTCTATATACTTGACAATCCTTCAACAAACAGCCATTCACATTCCAAGCTTGTACGAGCACAGGTACGGTGGCAAAGTCAAACCTCTGCTATGCACCATTTCAAAGATTTATCGTAATAACCATCATCTGTGATCCATTGCATCATATTGAAAGTGATAGCGATGAAGTTTTGGACAACCTTGAAACATTTTATTTTTCCACTCTTTCCAAAATAACATTCCTTTGCAAATAACACATAAAACATAATAGGCAGGATATGTAAGATTTGCATTTCAAATTTCACTGGAATAAATTCAGCTGGTCAAATATGATTAGTGACGACTGAGTATTAGCAGATGTCGTTGTGGAAACATTATATACAGCTAATTAAATAAAGCATCTTAAAGCTCCTACTGTATATTATGCACAATTAATTCCTGTGAGGTTAAGCCAAGTTATAATGTTATTATCTCCTCAAAAACATACCTGGAGTTGTGTTTTGTTTCATTCACACATTTGAGTAATCCTTTAATATTATTCTCCAAAGCTCAAAATGTCCTGTCCCACCTTGTGATCTCATAGTTATAGCTACATTTTACCTTTTGTTCAGTAAAGATCTGCAATTCCAGGGCTGAAATGATCAAAATGATTCTAATGAAGGTGTATAGCTGTAGATAGAGTTTAAAAACACAGTGGAGCACTTCTCGTAATACCACGAGATCACAAGGTGGAACAGAGTGTTTTCTGTTTCAGAAAAGAACCCAACTTAAATATGACGGTTTTGTGTGTTGTACTGGAATTACTACTATTGCACATTTATTTTTATCTTTACTTTCAATGCACATTCTATTGCACATTTTACGGCACATTTCACTGCTGCATCTTCCACTGCACATTTTTGATGCACAATGCACATTTTGGACATCTGTAAATATGTATTTATTTATTCTTTTGCAGTGCTTTTAGATTTTAGTCTTAGAAGTTTTTGTTTTGTATTTATATTGGATTTTGTACACTGTCTTTTTGCACTACTTGGCCAGAGAGAAATGAAATTTTGATTCACTGTATGTTGAACACATATGGCAGAACTGACAATAAACTGACTTTGAACTTTGAACAAACATGCATGAATTAAACAAAACATAACTCCAGGTTTAAAATGAAACAAAATTATAACTTAGATAAGAAAATAACATAATATAGGCCCTTTATAGCAATTATTCTGTAAATTACACGGCATGTATGTTTCTACAAACTCATATTTTGGTTCAGATTAAACACAATTGTAATTACTGTCTTGTATTATAAGAGAAGTGACTTTATTGATCTCACACGGGAAAAATTCTTCTCTGGATTTAACCCATCCTGTTAGCAGTGGGCAGCACATTACTGCGCCCCGGGACCATCTCCATGATCTTCTTGCTTCGGTTTGGTCAGGACCTAAGCTGGAGGATTTTACCTATGGTGCATGTTTTGGGTTGATGGGGGAAACCGGAGTGCCCGGAGGAAACCCACCCAGACACGGGGAGAACATGCAAACTCCACACAGAAAGGCTCGGGCTACCCAGGGATCGAACCCAAACCATGCATGCAAACTCCACACAGAACACACACAGAAAGGCCTGGGCGACTCGGGGATCGAACCCGGAACCTTCTTCTTGCTGTGACGCATGAGCCCTAGCCACTCAGCCACCATGCCGCCTACATAAGACCAATGTACTCCAAAGATGTATCTTAATTCTTAATGTAAAAGTTTAATCACCACACAAAATGGCTCTTCTAGTACTTGATAACAGTGCAATATTACATCCATAAACTCTGCTTTATATATACTGCTCTTTGCATTAGTCCTCCACAGTAAACAATTTGGATGTGTACGCTGCTCGCTACCTTAATGCATTTTTAAATAGGCTGCCATAGGAAATTTAGCGGTCAGAAAAGCAACACAGATCAAGAGCTACAAGCCAGTATCAAGGCTTTTCATCTGCCACTTTATGCAGCATAAATACTGAGTGATCTCTGGGTCACTGGGATGAGTACTGAGAGGCTTGTTTAAAAGCCCTAAGCCCCCACATGCACATCTCCGGTGGGACTCGGGTCTACCTCTGCACTGTGCTCGGCCTCAGAAGTTTAATGGGATCATTATGGATCAATATGAACTAAGCCCAAATCAGCTGTGGACTTTTATAATGAGAGCTGACTAGAAAGACATGGGTTCTTTTAAAATTCACAGACAAATGAGAACACGGTAAGTAATACAAAGGTTCAAACAAGCACAAGAGTATGAGTTCCTGTTCTAAAATATACATGTTATACAGTATTTCAATTCATATTAAAGGCGATATATTACACAAAATTGACTCTTGTGAGCTTTTAGCCGTGTTTAATGTTACGTCATCAAAAACATACCTGGAGCTGTTTTATTTCCTTCACACATGTTTGAGTAATCCGTTATTATGAGTCTGTCTGCATCTCCCAAATTTAAAATGCTCTGTTCCACCTTGTGATGTCATGACACAGTAGTGTTCAAGTTATCAGCTACTTTTTACCTTTTGCTTAGTAGAGATTAGGAATCCAGTTTTATAATGAAAGCTGACTAGAAAGACTTGCCAAATAAGGACAAAAAAAATGAAAACTAGGGTGAGTAATGATCAAAGGAGAAGTTCAATTTGTCAACTGGACAAAGTTTGTTTGGTTGAAAACGTTTCAAATTGAACTTCTCCTTTGACAAGGACAGTTGACAAATTGACAGTTGACAAATTGAACTTCTCCTTTGATCATGGATTCTACCTGGACGACTGAGGGACTTTTCACGCTAGGGTGAGTAATAAAAAGGTTGAAACAAGCATTCATAATTAAGATTTTGGAAACTAAAAAAGTTTTAAATCTCCACAATTTGATGTCTGTTTTATCTTATATATCATCTTATATAATGGCAAATAAATGAATAATACTGTAACAAAGTAGAATATGAGTTATAAGTGAAAGTTAACAGGAGAAGTTCAATTTGTCAACTGGACAAAGTTTGTTTGGTTGAAAACGTTTCGCCGCTCATCCGAGAGGCTTCGTCAGCTCTAATAAGAATACTAAGAATCTTACCAGTATTCTTATTAGAGCTGACGAAGCCTCTCGGATGAGCGGCGAAACGTTTTCAACCAAACAAACTTTGTCCAGTTGACAAATTGAACTTCTCCTGTTATCATGGATTCTACCTGGACGACTGAGGGACTTTTCACGCGTTATAAGTGAAACAAAGTACAATTCATATTAAATCTACATCTGGGGTTGGCATCCCAATTACCACTTCAGGATTTATTTTGGCTTTAGTAGTAATTCCGTAGTACCACCAGAACTGAACCCAGACTAAACCAGATGAGTTAATTTGAAGTGTACTACCAATATCAGCAGAAGCCCATGTACATAATTTTGAGAAACACAGATTTAAGTATGCACAATGTAACTTCTCTAAGGGGGTCCGCAAACAGCTCGACACCATTCAGATCTTATTACTTTGCCTGGAATGTTCATGTCATTAAACGTCTCTGTCTAGCTCTTCTTAATGAGGGTAAAAAAGTTTGAAACAAGCCTTCATAATCAAAATTTTGGAAAATAAAAAAGGAGTTTTAGAATGGCAGAGATATCCGCATTTTTGACTTCTGTTTCATCCTTCAAGGCCAATTACCTTAAAACTTGGGACTTACTGGAAAGCAGGATTTTGGGAGGTTGTTGCACAAAAACCAAAAGAAGGGAGTTGGCTGGCTCCGTTTGGGCCTGTTTGATCTATGGCTCAATCCTCTTATGGTGAATCATAAGAGGATTCCCAAGCTTTAGGGCAATCACAAAAAGGAAGAAGAGACTAGTCCAGTCCATGCCAGCCTAATCATGTTAATCGCAAACTTTACTCAAAGGGTATTTGTGTGGTATCTGTGTGGTATTTACTCTATCTATCTTCTTATACCCACTTCTACTACTAAACATACAGCTCTGGAAAAAAAATAAGAGACCACTGCATTTTTTTTCTGAAATCAGCATCTCTACATGTATTACAGTCATTCCATTCCAGCGTCTGTTGAATTCCAACACAAACACAAAGCTGAGCTACTGCAGTTATTGCACCAGGAGTGGAATAAAGTCACCCAAGAACAATGTGAAAGAATTGTGGAGAGCATGCCAAGACGCATGAAAGCTGTGATTAAAAATAAGGGTTATTGCACCAAATATTGATTTCTGAACTCTTCTTAAAGGATAAGTAACGTTTTATTTACAATCTGAGCCTTATTTCGGCAATAAAACAAGTAGTTTTACTCACCCATAGCAGTTTGGTGTCAATTGGAGCAGTATCGCAGAACTTATGTTGAGCCGTTCTGTTCTACTAATGATCCCGTATCCGTTAGCGTGAGTGCTCGGGGCACTGATTTGCGGTGTCCAAATAACACAAACTTTAGCACTTTTCAAATCACAGAAGATCGCTGTGTCAGGGTAGACTTTTAGTGGATTCCAAAACGGCCTGAAACCCGATATCGCAACAGAAAAGTAAAGTTCAGAGCGGTGTTAGCTTGTTTCGGACTAGCGGTTTTTACAAAACAGCTGAGTTCACGCATGCGCACTGTCCTCTCTGATGACGTCATCAAATGAAACTATAGCTGGATATCGGGTTTCAGGCCGTTTTGGAATCCACTAAAAGTCTACGCTGACACAGCAATCTTCTGTGATTTGAAAAGTGCTAAAGTTTGTGTTATTTGGACACCGCAAATCAGTGCCCCGAGCATATGATACGAGCACCATGTTAACGGATACGGGATCATTAGTAGAACAGAACGGCTCAACATAAGTTCTGCGATACTGCTCCAATTGTCACCAAACTGCTATGGGTGAGTAAAACTACTTGTTTTATTGCCGAAAGAAGGCTCAGATTGTAAAAAAAAAACGTAAATTTTCCTTTAAGTGTAAACATTAGTATTATTTTGTTTTAAAATGAATTTGATCTTGTTTCTTTGCATTGTTTGAGGTCTGAAAACATGTATCTTTTTAAATTATTTTGCCAATTTGACATTTTCTCCAAATAAATGCTCTAAACGATAATATTTTATTTGGAATTTGGGGGAAATGTTGTCAGTAGTTTATAGACTCAAACAAAAATGTTCCTTTTCCCCAAACACAAACCTATAAGTAGTAAAATCTTAAAACGTATTATTTTGCAGTGGTCTCTTATTTTTTTCCAGAGCTGTAGATTCAATGTGGTGTCCTTGATTTTTACTGTCCTATAAAATGTGAAAACCATACTGTAACTGTTCCTAATTTGTTGCTCACTTGCCCAATCTGATCCTAGTATCTTATTTATTTACCGGCACCACAATGAGGCCAAAGCAGAGTCACCATCATAGGAAAGCCAACAACAACTAGCATGCTACTGACACACTTCCTGTTTTGCAGAGATTAAAACACTCTATAATTAAAAAAACAGATTTCACTAAATTGCATAAAAAAAAAACATAACATAAACTACAAATATATTGTATGTACATATTTTTAGTGGAGTAAATTTAAAGAATAACTGAATTGGCTTTTTAGAATGTTAGTTTGTTTATCTTTACAGGATAAAAAAACAAAACAAGAAACCCACTCTTGCCAGTTAGCATAGTCATTTTGAATATTTTAGCGTAAATGCAGTCAGGAAGACCTATCCTCGCCCTCGTCTACTTCACATCACAGCTTCTTCATCATCCAACTTGTATTACTCCTAACCGCTGCTCGTCGCATCTCCTCTTCATCCAATCAGTGCCCAGTCTGAACAATTTAATCCTTCACTGCAGCTGCACGGCCACTTCTGTTTGTGCAGTGCCCCACCTCTTCCCCGGCATCACCGCGGCTTCTCATCCTCTCATCGTCCCCTTCACTCCCCTCATCCTCTCATCATCCCCTTCACTCCCCTCATCCTCTCATCGTCCCCTTCACTCCCCTCATCCTCTCATCATCCCCTTCACTCCCCTCATCCTCTCATCGTCCCATTCACTCCCCTCATCGTCCCGTTCACTACCCTCATCCTCTCCTCGTCCCCTTCACTCCCCTCGTCCTCTCATTGTCTCTTTCACTCCCCTCATCCTCACATCGTCCCCCTCACTCTCCTCATCCTCTCATCGTGCCCTTCACTCTCGTCATCCTCTCATCATCCCCTTCACTCCCCTCCTCCTCTCATCGTCCCATTCACTCCCCTCATCCTCTCCTCGTCCCATTCACTCTCCTCATCCTCTCATCATCCCATTCACTCCCCTCCCCCCCTCATCGTCCCCTTCACTCCCCTCATCCTCCCATCGTGCCCTTCACTCTCGTCATCCTCTCATCGTCCCATTCACTCTCATCATCCTCTCATCGTCCCCTTCACTCTCCTCATCCTCTCATCATCCCCTTCACTCTCCTCATCCTCTCATCATCCCCTTCACTCCCCTCATCGTCCCCTTCACTCCCCTCATCCTCTCATCGTCCCATTCACTCTCTTCATCCTGTCATCGTCCCCTTCACTATCCTCATCCTCTCATCGTTCCATTCATTCTCCTCATCCTCTCATCGTCCCATTCACTCTCCTCATCCTCTCATCGTCCCCTTCACTCTCCTTGTCCTACCATCTCCAGTGTCCAGGCCCTGGATGGAAGACATCTCCTAAAAGTCTAATCTAATCTGCCATGGCCTTCATCATGCGCCAAAGATAACTCATTCCATAAAGCACACTCATATTTTTGTTTTGTTTTGAGTCTTTTCAGGTTGAAATTATGCTGGACACTTATTGTATACAGTATTGTCTCACCACGGGCAGGTTGGCACAACTGGACTTGACCTCATACTCGATGTAGGCCATCGGGGTCTGCTCCCCGGCCACGCGCCCGTCCTGGGTGTAGCACAGGTCTCGTGTGGAGTCGATGTGGCGGTCCAGCTCATCCAGAGGGTACACGCACAGTGCAGAAGGGTCCGAGGGGCTGGAGGAGGAGGAGCTCAGAGGAGAGGAGAAAACCCCCAACAAGTGCTCACCCTGCCTGCCCGTCCCACGACCCACCTGGGCAAGTACACAGGGACAGGTTGGCAAAATATCTGATGGGTCATTTTATATAATGGCAGTTAGCTGAAGAATAACCACATAAAAAGTATAAAATAAATAAGTATAAGTATAAGTATAAATAGTGTAAAGTAACATTTCCAGTGGAGGGAAAATGTAACAAAATAAAAAAATATATACAGTGAACCCTCGTTTATCGCGGGGGTTAGGTTCCAGAAATAGCCCGCAATAAGTGAAATCCGCGAAGTAGGACAATTTTATATTTTACAATTATTCTACATGTTTTAAGGCTGAAAACGCTTCACCAGACACATTATACACCTTTCTGAGACTGGTATTAACATTTTTCTCTTGTTTAAACACTCAAACTTTTGTAGATTTTCATTAAAATATATTAATAGTGGGGGGGGGCACGTGACACGCGGACACGTGCGCGCGGACACGTGCGCGCGGACACGTGCGCGCGGACACGTGTGTTTGTTTTGGTACCACATATCCATGCCATGTGCGAAAGTCGAGTGGAAAGCGACCTGGATATCATTTTGGGCAAGACTCAAGCCAATGCTAACAGTGCCAAACCACTAACAGACGCCTCTGAGCACCAGTCCTCACCACAAGACCAGGTAACACTAACCTGCGCTCACAAGAGTTGGTTGCATTTCACCCCGGCTCCAAAATCAGACCGCTATCAATGCGTCGCCAATACTCCACAGTTCTCTAGGACGGGGTCGGGTTCGTCCTCTCGTCCTCTCACGGGGAAGAGCCACTGTCTCCTCTGTGCGCGCGAGTGTCCTCCCCCCGCTGCGGCTCCCTCGAATGTGGCTCCCCCGGACGGCGCGCGGCCAGGCGCCAGGCCCGTCCATGTTGATTCTTGGCTCTTCCATGGTCCGGCTCGCACTCAGTCTCTTCCATGGCTCGTGCAAGTAAACAAAGGCCACACCTCCTGTCACCCAGGCGCTCTCGTGAAGGACATCAGAGACTCTGTCCCTACCATCCCTGGTCTAGACCTGGTTTAGTCCTGGTTTAGACCTGGTTTAGTCCTGGTTTAGACCTGCTTTAGACCTGGTTTAGTCCTGGTCTAGTCTCTTAGCTAATCAGGGCGCAGGACAGAATGTTACACTGTAAAAAAAAGTTACACTATAAAAAAAATTGGAAAAAAAAAAAAAAAAAATTGGAAAAAAAAATCCGCGAAACAGCGAGGCCGCGAAGAGTGAACCGCGATACAGCGAGGGTTCACTGTACACAGTAAGTTTACAATTTATTGATTAATTTAACCTGCGTTCTTACCTGTGCGGCTTGAAGGAGGTTGTAGTTCTTTTTGGAGGCAGATGATGATGACGAATTACAAACCAAAGGCACTTCCACATAGGAGTAGTACGAAGAATCATCAAGACAAACTCTGGCGACGTAGGTCCGGTACTCCCTCGATGCCTCCCCCTTTAAATCCCGCCGATAAAACAGGAAGTACACGTAGCTGCGCCGTGTAAACGCAGTCACAAAATGGTGGTCGTACTCCGCTAGCCGCCCTGCTACGGCTAACTTCGCCGTCTCTTCGTAGGAGAAAACCGGGTCCATGGACAGGTGGCGCGTGGAGATGGGCGGGTGATTGGCTGTGTAGCCCCGCCCTACGTACATCACAGTCCCGCCCCCAGCATGAGGCCGAACAACCAGCCCCACTGTGGACACGTTCTGATCGTTAGCGGCTACATGCTGTGTGTCTACCGGCCGTTCAGTGGAAAATATCACTTTTTTGATGGAGGCAAGGCTTCTCTTTTGACATGTACCCTGGTGAACACTTCCACATGTGATCAGTTCTTGCGCGTATGGGTCCAGAAGTAGTAATTTGTTGTAATTGCTGGTTAAGCGGGCATTATGGCAGTTAGTTTCGGTGATAGGCGGGAAGCAGTCTTTACCATCGCTAACAGGGCCAGTGGTCTCTTCCTGCTCCAGTCGTAGTCCGCCTAGTCCGTCCAGCTGGAAGAGGTGGTCCCGGGCCCCCACGTAGACGGTGCCCACAGAGGGGTCCGGGTGGAGGGCCAGGTGCTGGAAGACGGTGTCATTACGGGAGAATCGGGGGTAAGAGCGAGCCGAGGATGGGGAGAGGAGGGTGGAGAGGAGCAGGAGCAGAGTGCAGCTCGCAGCCTTTCCATGTGGCATTGCAGATGATCTGAAAGGGAAAAAGAAATGTAGTTTTTTTGTGTCTTTAACTGAAAATTAGGGCTAGGCAATCTGGCAAAAAACACTGGTCTACAAGCAACATGCTTCCAGAACAAAAGTAGTGAAATTTTGCTTGGTTTAGGTCACTAATAAAGAAAAAGTAAGTCAGAAGTGCTAATTGGCTATAGTTTCCAAGATATAGTATTGGGTCAAAATAGGAAATTTATGCAAAATAAGGCAAAAACGGTAGTTTATCAGAAGGTACAGTGTGTCTACAAGCAACAGTTCTATCTGAACTGTCTGCACATTCCAATACATTCATTTTCGTTTAACATCAAATATTTTTTTTATTTCACATAAGAGAGATGCCTCGAAATTGTGTGCACCAGATGTCTTAAGACATTTCCTGTCTATTTCTTGACGGATAAAGAAGTGCAAGTTAAATATTTTCAAAATATAAATATTATTTTTAAGCAAAAATGCCTAAATCTATTGTATAAACAGATGCGATTTTGATGTAAAACAATATCATTAAATATCTTGAGTACATTAGCTAACCAGCACAGTTATCAATTGATTTTCAGTTCATCTTATCAGTATAAATGAGATTTAGCCATTTTGTTCTTGGAAGCAGATCGAGTCCAAAAAATTGTAGACCAGTGAAATCAATCTTTTTTTTTCTCATATTGATAGATGTCAATTTTCTATATATTTTTTTTTCTTTTCACAAACAAAATTTAAATGTCTATTTAAAGCCCTGTATATGATTACTATGCCCACGTATTTAGGCAAAATGTGTCTTTCCTCAAGATAACAGTCTGTTACATGCTGTCTTCATTTGTGTTTCATTTTCTGATGATCTGGAAGTGCACGTTGGCATGCTAGTTGTAGTTAGTTTTATCATGAGAGCAAAACTTTGGTCTCTGAACCTTGTAAAATACACTCATAAACTCATTGCCCTGAATTATTAGGATGCTATATAAGGTAGAGAGGAGAAAGAAAAGTAGAGGAGAGGTTCAATTTTTCACATTTTTTACACATAAAATATTCAAATTTTTCCCCACCATGTCAAAAAGAAAACCAAATACTTTTACTGACAGAATATTGGCTGATGATTGATGATTAGAAATGACTGAATCTCAATCTCAGTTAAAATGCCATTATTATTATTAAAATTAACTAAATAAGAAATTTTAAAACAGAATTCTCACCATCTATTTTCCTGATTCATTTGAAGATGTCCTCCTTCTTATCACCTGGACTCAGTTCCCATATTTTCTGCAAAAACACACCAAAAATACACCAATAAATAACAGAACAAATGCACAAATTGACTATAAACATAATACATTATTATCTTTCATGACTTGCAGTAATTTTGCTTACGTTCACTCCTGCATTACATCAATCGACTACATTGAACATGACCACTAGCCTAAGCCTCTACTATATCTATTACCAATGAAGCCTTCACAACAAAAACAACTCCCATTTCCCACTGCCTGGTCCATCAGTCAACGCCTCACAGTAGAGTGCACCCTGACAGCCCCGCCATTAGACAAAAAAACAGTTTAAATATTCACGAGCCGCCCGGGACCTCTGTATGACCTTACAGCAGAGGGGAACGCTAGAATACATGTTGTGCTTCATGCAGCCACACATGGATTACACAAATTATACATGCATTAAGAATCTGCATAATGACACTGCTAAGGACGCTCAAATGACACAAATGACAACTCAAATCACAACGCTAGCATCGTATTACATGCAAATGACTCAGCTCAGACATCCAGACATCCAGACGTCGTGTTTGTGGATTGAGCAAAATTACTCAAAAATATAAAATCAAAAGGGCTGATCATAGGCCAACAAAAAAAATAACAAGTCTTGAATTTAGAACACAAACTACATTCTTGCCTTGCTAATTTATGGAACACATAAAGTTTCAAAGTTTATTTCAATCTGGAGGAAAAAAAACTCCAATTTCTATATAGCAATAATAATGTCATTTCAGACAATACTATTGTCTATTTCAACATAAAATATTACAGACCTCTTTAATATTAATGTGTGGGTCTCATAATGACTATGATTGAAGGAACTTTTTTTTATTTATGTGATTTTTTTTCAACATTTGCTCAAAAGTTTCTTCTGTTTGTTTATGTTTGTCTCCTTATGTAAGTAAGTAAGTAAGTAAACTTTATTTATATAGCACCTTTCACAGATAAAATCAAAGTGCTTTACAGAGTGCAAATAAAAATAGATAAAATACAAAACAACAATAATAAATGATAAAACAGGTAAATAAGACAAAGAGTAGTAAAATTAACTAAAAGCTTGCCTGAATAAAAGTGTCTTTAGCTGCTTTTTAAAGGAATCAACAGATTCAGCCACACGGAGAGACAAAGGCAGGGCATTCCACAGTCTAGGGGCCACTGCCTGAAAAGACAGGTCACCTCGAGTTTTAAACCGGGTCTTAGGGACCTTCAGGAGGTTTTGGCCAGAAGACCGGAGGGAGCGGCCAGAGGTGTAAGGAATCAACATCTCTGAGATGTATTCAGGGGCCTGTCGATTAAAATCTCTAAAAGTCAAGACTAAAATTTTAAAATCAATTCTAAATTTGACAGGTAGCCAATGTAAAACATTGTAAATGTAAAACATGTAAAGCATCTTCGGTATCTTGAAAAGCACTATATAAGTGTATTATTATGTGGTTTAAATTATTAATTTGTCCATCAATCATAGATTTAATATGATAAAGAGCTTTTCTCAGATAATTCCTCATCTATCATGTGATGAAGTAGCAAAAATAGCCACCAGACTATAAAATATGACCAGACTGGAAGAAAAATCCCACTTTTCCAGTACTATGAAATTGCAGTTTACAGATGATATTCCGACCACATGCCGGCGTTTCACCCAAGCGCTCACACTCCAGGGGTGCGTTCAAGAACAAAGAAGAAAGTGGGAGCTCCCGGTGAGTGTAGCCGGGGGGCATTGTGAGGCGGCCGTGGTGTGTTCGGGTGTGTCTGGAAAATGTGTCTCTGCCTCGCCCCGCTTACTTATTCATGAGCAGGAGCAGAGGTATAATAACTGACACCCTCCATGTCTAGGGTCAGGAGAGAAGGAGAGAGAGAGAGATGGGAGGGAAAAGAGAGAAGGAGAGAGGAGAGGAAGAATAACTGACACCCTCCACGTCTAAGGTAAGGAGAAGGAGAGAGAGAGGGGAGGAAAAGAGGGGAGGAGGAGAGAGGAGAGGAAGAATAACTCCATGTCTAGGGACAGGAGAAAGAAGGAGAGAGGAAGAGAAGAGGAGGAGGAAAGGAAAGGAGGAGAGAAGGGGGGTAGAGGGGAGAGGAGGGGATGAGGAGGGAAGGAAAAGAGGAGAGAAGAGAAAGGGAAAGTAGAGTGGAGGAGAGAGGAGGGGAGGAGGAAGAGAGGAAGAAGAAAGGGGGAGAGAAGAAGGGAGGAGGGAAAGAGGAGGGGAGGAGAGATGGAAAGGAGGAGAGAAGAGAAAAGGAGAGAAGGAAAGGATAGGGGGGAGAGTGGAGGAGAGAGAAGAGGAGAAAGGAGGAAGGAGGAGAGAAAGAGGGAGGAGTGGCCTGGAGAAGAGGGAGTAGAGAAGGATGGAGGGAAGAGCGGGCCACAGAAGATGAGGAGAGGAGAAGGGAGAGGGGGAGAAGAGGGGGAAGGAAGAGAAGGCCAGAGAAAGAAAAGACAGTATGAGGAAAGAGGGAGACAGGCAGAGAAGGGGGAAAAGAAGGAGAGGAGTGAGAGAAGGAGGGTGGAGAGAAGGAGGCGGTGACCTGGGAGCATGTGGATATGATGAGAGCTGTTAGTGTTTATCAGGATAAATGGGGGAGAACGCAAAACTAACCTTTAAAAAATAGAAGAAATCTCCTGCAGGTTTTGAGGCTTGCCTTGAACCCAAACTCTAAGCTATGGATGAGTGCATACTGGCCTGTCAATCCTGGATTACAGTCAAAGGTGTACCCCATTTGAAGTCCATTTTGTGTCATTACTGCGTAAATGGAATCTCCTGAAAGCCTCCAAGCTACCACTCAAGCTGCCATGATTTGATTAGCAACAGAAATACACAGCTAAATGTCAAATTACTCCCATGACCAAAACTTTAAATGTCTTCCAAAAGAACGTACATGCTGTAGTTGTGTAGTTTCCATTTCTACAGTTAAGTGACTTTTCTTTTTCCAAATACGGCAGACTGACTGTAAGAGTTTATTTATAACTGCTTTGACATCAGCCCATAGATCTAAACTACATACCATTTAGAGTGCCAAACTATGGACAATACATCCCATTCTTCTATAGGGCTATTCACTAGATTTTGTCCCTTCAAAGTAGATGGGGTGGTTTGTATAGCAGGGATGGGTGATAGAAATAGGCTGTAAATAGAATGTATATACAAATGGACATAGCTAACCCGCTAGCTGCCGCGTTCTAAATAGGAAGTGAACATGGGGGCACTTAAAGGTCCATTGACTGTTTACAATTGACTTTACATTGAAAAATGTCTCTGAAACTGCGGCAGGAAGCATTATCATTTTGGTCATAAAACGTTTGTATTAACTCCCTCTACATGATCGTATTATTTTCATTCCTCTATTTTATCCGTGAATAAATTCCGATTCTGATTTTTTATTTTTTTTAAATTACTTTTTTGTGCACATAAAGTAGGGCTGTGCAATTAATCGAATTTTGATCACGATTTCGATTTTGGTGTCAAACGATCTCAAAATTCATATAATCGAGTCCAAACGATTATTTTTTTCATTTCTCTGTCGAGAGGGACGCGCCCGCGCAATACATTCCCTTCCACGCGGGCCAATGCGCTGCGCAGACTTACTGGCGCCTGCGGCCGGCTGCGAGACGAGCTCCCACTAGTTGCTACCAGGAATTGACCAATCACACGACAGGAGTTGCTACCACGATTTGCTGCCAAGAATTGACCAATGACAGCGCGAGCTCCTACCAAGAACGCACACGCTCGCATATGAAGCCAAGAACACGGAAACTACAGAAGACAATAGTAAACCAAGTTAGTATAACGCAACATTTAATCACTTTTAAATTGATCGTTCACCCTCCGTGGTATTTACCATGAATACAACGTACAAAGACACACTTTACACGGGACTTTGTAGAGATACGCGATCAGTATTTTCAATAGATAGGCCATCAGTGGCTACGTGAATTACTTACGGACAACACTTCATCTGGGAGCTCTTTCGGATTTGCTGGACAGTATATCATCTTTGCTTTTGGTAAGGTATGTCATGAAATGTTTGTTTGTCATATCACTATTCTATTTTAGCGCTATTATATTATATCATATTATATTAATTATATTATGTTATATTATATATTATATTATATTATACTGAGGAGAAATCTGTGTGAGGAAAGTGAGGAATAGCTGTGTGTGAGAACATTTTGTTTGTGTGTGTGTTTGTGCCTGTGTGTATATCATAGCACCAGGCTATGTTATGTTTATATTTGTTAGGTTGTATTTTATTAAGTTTAGGGCAATCTGTAGAATAAGACCGAAGAAGAATAAATGTTTAAGGGGAGAGTAGCCCATTTGAATAATCGTGATTATGATTTTTTCCATAATCGAGCAGCCCTAACATAAAGCAAATATCACTGAAAAAGAAAAACAATTAGTAGTACTGTAGTGTAATGTGACCATTTCCCCTCCCTGGCAAAAGGAGAAATTCAATTTGTCAACTGGACAAAAGTTTATTTGGTCGAAGATGTTTCGCAGCTCATCCAAGCTGCTTCTTCAGTTCATTTCCCATCCCCTTAAACCGCCCTTACCCTCCCTTATTGTCTCCAGAGAAAAGGAAAATAAATTAATTATATTAATAATAAATAATAAAACTAAATAATAATAATAACAACAGCAGGAACAACAACAATACAATAATAATAATAATAATAACAATACAGATAGAGTAACACGTAAATAAAGTAAATAGATATAGAGAAAAAAGGGAAAGAATAAAAAGTAAGTACATAAATAAATACGAGGGAAAAACAATCTTATAATATACAGCTCCGGATTAAAAAAAAGAAAATAAGAGACCACTGCATTTTTTTCTGAAATCAGCATCTCTACATGTATTACAGCCATTCCATTCCAGCGTCTGTTGAATTCCAACACAAACACAAAGCTGAGCTACTTCAGTTCTTGCACCAGGAGTGGAATAAAGTCACCCAAGAATGATGTGAAAGACTTGTGGAGAGCATGCCAAGACGCATGAAAACTGTGATTAAAAATAAGGGTTATTGCACCAAATATTGATTTCTGAACTCTTCTTAAGTGTAAACATTAGTATTATATTGTTTTTAAATGAATTTGATCTTGTTTCTTTGCATTGTTTGAGGTCTGAAAACATGTATCTTTTGTATTATTTTGACCATTTGTCATTTTCTGCAAATAAATGCTCTAAAAGATATTTTATTTGGAATTTGAGGGAAATGTTGTCAGTAGTTTATAGACTCAAACAAAAATGTTCCTTTTGCCCAAACACATACCTATAAGTAAAATCAGAAAAAAATGGTCTCTTATTTTTTTCCAGAGCTGTACTTATATCTCAGGACATAGTCATCCTCATATCCCTGAATGCCTCAATGTCCACATGTGTTTTAGTGAAGAAACTCTGCAATTGAGGTTCACTACACTATGGGTGACCTCACTCCATTAGTCCATTTCTTTATACAGTCTATGGTGATATATTTGTCATATAATATCGGGGGATGATTTCATATATTCTTACTGATATCACTTCCCTAAATAAATTGGACCAATATTTTTCCTAAAATGTTGTTTTGGTTTCAAATGGAAATAGAAAACCAATGAAGCTGAAGAGGCATCTCTGTTTTAACGCAATTATCATAAAAAGCACAAGAAATGATATTATAATATTGGAGAAACTGCCTTTTGTTACATCTTTTACAGGCTGAAAAATATCAGATAATAAATACAGTGGGGGTTAGCATTTTCAAAAGCTCTCAAAACTCTCAAAAAAAGAGACTTAAATTAGACAAATGATTATAGGGAGATGCTTAAATTAGACAAATGATTACAGGAAGCGCAGTCAGAACTGGTATTTAAGTTTGACAAAGTTAAGTCCCCACGCAGACTTCCTCTTGGGTTAACGCAGAGCTGGTTGATTCTGATCTGCGCCCTGAATGAAGCTCATAGCCGTTGGGTTAGAGGAAGTTCCCATGGAAATAGGGTCGCAGTAAAACTATAAATAAGAGAAGAGACGTTAGCAGGTCAAAGATCAGGTGAGGGGAACGCCAAAGCAGAACGGCAGGCATGGAGAAGTTTAGGGTGGTTTTAAAGCTGAACACGTTGATGGATTAGTAGGGTAACAACTAATACATCATAATCAAAGTATGCTAAATGGATTCTTGTGAGCTTTAAGCCATGTTATAACGCTTTTACCTCATTAAAAACATACCTCGAGTTGTGTTTTGTTTGATTCACATGTTTTGAATGATTCTAAATGAGTCTGGCTGCATCTCCAAGGCTCAAAATGCTCTATTCCACCTTGTGATGTCATGAAGATGTAGTTTTCAAGTTAACAGCTGCCTTTCGCCTTTTTTAGTATAAATTGGCAACACTAGGGCCAAAATTATCCAACCGATCTTGCTGAAGGTGTATGGAGCTTAAAGATCCCATGACATGGTACTTCTTGATGCTTTTATATGGCTCCTTAATGGTTCCCTAATACTGTAAATGAATCCTTCTTCAAAATCAACACTCAGTGCATGAGAAACAGAGATAAGATGAGAAAGAGTCATAAATATCTCTCTCAAACACTTTATTCTGGGCGTTGTTGCTTGAATGCAAATGAGGAGAAAAGAGATGGCCAATAGTAGAGGGTGGGGGCGTGGCCAAACTCTCAGCTCAGAGCCCACAGCTGATCCATTTCCTTGTTTTTGCACGGGGGAGAGATTTGAAGCGTTCCATTGAAAAATAAACACATTTCCACATAAAATAAAATTAAACCACTGCTGTTCAAAGGTCCAGAGGCTCAGATAAAGGACTTCCGAGCCTAGAAACACTCGGACGTGCCTCCAGGCAAATAAAAAAACGCATTTCGCATTGCCTAGCGCATTCGCAGTCCAAACTCTCTGGGTGTGATTTACAGAGACGCTGAGTACAGACAGACGGGGGTGGAACTGCATTTGCATTTCTTTTTTCGATCTGACGTCAATAAGGTGCCTTGTTCAAACTCGCCCGTTTGAGCTCCGATTTTTTGTAACGCAGAAAAGGATCGCAAATGCTCAGTTTAGACATTTCACAACTTTTAACTCATTCAATGCCGGAGACGTCTATTGACGTCCCCTCGAATCCAACCGTTGAGTGCCGTGACGTCTATAGACGTCAATTGCTTTTTTCAGCGGGGGTTGCTAGGTTACGGCCTGGAGCAACTTTTGAGGTGTAATTCACATCTCTCAACCTGTAGATGGCGATGTTGTATCATTATTAGCCGATCAGAGCCGGGGAAGAAAGGAGGAGTGCAGCGTGTGTATGGTGTATTGGCCAGAGTAGTAAGATGGCGAGGCCAGGGAACCCGGAAAAGCAGACAACTGTTGATCAGCGCCTATGGAGCGATCAGATTGCTCTTGGGACCCAGGATCCTGGATCAGAGGATCGCAGAGACAAGCCGGATCAAGCAGCGAGGTCTGAGCAGAGATCTGCTGTGCCCGAGGAGGGGGCGTGTCCTGTGTGCGCTGCACGGACCAGGGAGTCTCCTCAGAACTACGACAGCTCCAAAGAAGAAGTTTACTGACTTGGAGCAGTGAGCAGTGTATGGTAATTGTAATGAATGAAGTTGTGTGTGTGTGTGTGTGTGTGTGTGTGTGTGTGTGTGCGTGCGTGCGTGCGTGTGTGCGTGCGTGTGTGTGCGTGCGCGTGTGTAGCTGTGTGTGTGTGTAAAGGTTTATGCATGGGCTTGTGTGTATGTAC
The DNA here is from genome assembly GCA_036785185.1 of Paratrypauchen microcephalus. NCBI lineage: Eukaryota > Metazoa > Chordata > Actinopteri > Gobiiformes > Gobiidae > Paratrypauchen > Paratrypauchen microcephalus. Next base: position 2,634,712 of record JAVJIX010000037.1, on the reverse strand, counting down.
ATATATATGTGTGTGTGTGTGTGTGTGTGTGTGTGTGTGTATTAGTTTTTATTATGGGTCTGTACTCTGGGCCTCAGACAAAGCCTCAACAAAGTTCTATTTTATAGGAAAAGATATTATATCCTGTAAACATCTCTTGGCACTATTGATTTGAACGAATTTTCAATTCACAGAGCCTTATATTCTTATATTTGTAAATAAAAAATGTACTTTGTCATCAAAAATCTCTTTCTCTGTTATTTTAGATGTTTGAGGTGTCACTAAATCAATAAATATTGATGTCAAAGTCACTGATCTGCTCGAAATCCTTCTCTGAACTAAACGGTCGTTTTCTCCATTTCTTGCTCAAAAACCAGTGTTTTTGCTGAAACTTCCCTATGTTCTACTATCAGTTATTTGAGAACCGAAAAGGTTAGAAACATAATTTTTTTTCCAGGTGAAAGAAGAGAGTCGACACTTTATTTTGATGTGTCCCATGTTTATATAGTCAAAGAACTCAGTATTCTGTGGGTCTTGGAAAATCAGTGAAATTCTACTGAAACCTGTGGCACTCTGGGGGATAGAATTCTGAAAACAGGCCGGCAGTGAATGAGTTAACCATGGGGGGGGGCTAAACAGGGTAGGGGAGCTCACATTAACGTTCAAAAACCTCAGAAAGTGAAAGTTTCATGCCATGGGACCTTTAAAGGAATAGTTTTTAATTTTATTTTTTATTTTTATGTGAATCTGTATGGCGTCCCCTTCAGCAGTGTCGTGCATTAACACTGACTTACCCCTGACAGTGTCCTCTGAGCCGAGTTCTGCCCCAGTTCTGGCGCTGACAAAAGTAGGTCTGGCAAGTTAGGTCCGGTAAGTTAATAAAGCTTGTTTTTCTTCACAAAACAATATTTGTCCAAAAAGTGATATATTTGCATCAGAAAACAGTTGCACACGAAAAAGTCAGAAGTCATAATCGCTTGGTGCCATTTTCTCTCAGCTCCTATCACTGCACGCCTATTATTATTATTATTAGCCTGTTCACTTGTAAACATCGCCACTTACAAGTGAACAGGCTAATAATAATAATAGACGCACAGTGATAGGAACCAAGAGAAAATAGCACCAAGCGATTTAGACTTCTGACGTTTTTGTACTGTGTTCTGCCCAACAAAGGAAAAACGTAGTAACTATTCAAACTTGAGTTAAGACCAAAAAGCACCTTTATGACCCCTCTTTTATATGGTGACAAAATTGTATGGCTCAACTCATCTTGTTTTTGAGAAATTTGCAGTAACTACAGTCTCTTCAACGAGTCAGAGGAAAAGCTCATTAACTGAAGCGATGAATGTTACTGATGAATGCAAAGGCAGATACTGCATTTTTCTGTTGTTTCACTGGAGAATTTCACACAACTCACAGATACTGCAACGTGTTTTTGAAATGAGACAAAATACAGACCTGAAACTTTCACAATTTCCTATTCAAGATATAAAATAGAGCACTGAATGTTTCTGGTGGTAAAAGATCTCCCCAAATATGTTTTCTCATATCACCTCATTTTCTGTACTTTAACTGTACATTCAGTGGTCAAAGGTAAAATCAGTAGTTATGGTTGTGATTGATAAATATTAACTCATAACACATAAAACACACTGTCAGTAATGTTATCTTAAGTGTAAATCCTGTTTTTATTCCTTCGCAGGGCAGTCTCAGCCTAAATATGCAGGATTTGTGTATTAAATATGTGTGAATGAAACAAAACACAACTGCAGGTATGTTTCTGATGAGGAAACAACATCATAACAGGTCAGAAAATAGCACAACTCTTTAATCTATAAACTGAAATCACAAAATATCACCGGGCGCCTGAAAGGATGGGCCAAATGCAGAGAAATCCTTTCACTACAGGGATAAATAAAGGATATTAAAATAAATAAATAAATCACTAATAAATGTTAATGAGCATGTTCTTCCTCTACAGATGAGCATTTGAAATTAGAATATGATCAGAATAATCATGATTTCTAAAACTTACCAGCCCTATTATAAAAGAGACCATTACTGCAGTTAAAGTCATTTGCAAACTATAACTTCCCTAAATATTTCCATATGCCCCCAAATTATATATAGCAAGGAAAATAAAACATGTTTAAGCAACTGACTGCTTAAAAAGTGCTATTTTCCCTATTGCTACATGAGAATGTGGTGTAGCCTAAAATAAGGGGTGTAAAAAGAAGTGGGTGTTGGAAAAAACAGAAGTTGCTTTATGTCCTGAAGTGAAGAAAGCCTACTCCCCTAAAGGGCCCATATTACACTGTTTTCTGATCTATGTTATAATGTTGTTTCTCATCAGAAACCTTCTTGGAGTTGTGTTTTGTTTCATTCACACATGTTTAACACACAAATCCTGCATATTTAGGCTTAGGAGTTCCTCTTCTCTGTTTCACCTTGTGATGTCATGTGGTAATACAGGACATGCTCCACTGTGTTTTTAATCTCACTACGTCTAACTTGAGAACTACAACTTCATGATATCACATGAAGTTGTGAGAAAGTAGTAGCTGTCAGCATTCTTAGTAATGTACTTTTTAATTATTATTTTTTCCCCAGTGTCTTTTACTGTATATCTGTACATATCTATGTATTCTAATGTTGCCTTTGTTTTTAGTGTGATGTTTTAAATTGACTGTCCAGGGACTGCAGATTAAAAATAGCTGTTTAGGAAGAGGGCATATTGAGCTTTGGAGATGTACACAAACTAATAATAAAGGATTGCTCAAACATGCGAATGGAACAAAACACTACTCCAGATATGTTTTTGAGGAGGCAACAATTTTTGCCTAATATACTAATATACTTTTGAACTCTGTAACTATTATCTATTAACTATTATTAACAACAAAAATAACAATCCCATAACGCAAACAAATATATAAATACAATACAAACTTCCCCTTTATGCTTTGTTCTGTGTGCACAACTTCCTTACGGCACGGTGGCTGAGTGGCTAGCACTCATGCTTCACAGCTAGAAGATTCCCGGTTCGATCCCCGGGTCGCTCAGGCCTTTCCGTGTTTGTTCTTTGTGTGGAGTTTGCATGCATGGTCTGGATTCGATCCCCGGGTCGCCTGGGCCTTTCTGTGTGGAGTTTGCATGTTCTCCCCGTGTCTGGGTGGGTTTCCTCCGGGCACTCCGGTTTTCCCCATCAACCCAAAACATGCATGATAGGTAAAATCCTCCAGCTTAGGTCCTGACCAAGCCGAAGCAAGAAGATCATGGAGATGGTCCCCGGGCGCAGTAATGTGCTGCTCACTGCTCCTAATAACAGGATGGGTTAAATGCAGAGAAGAATTTCTCCAGTGTGAGATCAATAAAGTTGCTTCTTCTTACTCTCCATGCTATGTGACAATAACGGAGACAAATGCGTCCTCTTCACTGTATGCAGTGGATTTACAGAGCTCTAAACTGTCCCATACTGTGATCGTGTGAGTGACCCTGTGCTCTTCTGTCTCCTCTGTCTTCTTTAGAACAGTCTGCTGTGAACTCCTCTTTGTAAAGGCATTAATGAGGCGTGACTGCCGCTGAATGTCACATAAAATATGTGGTCAGACGCAGCAGAGGTCGGGGACAGTAGTGGGGGTCCAGTGGGGGTCCTGGGACTGGAGCCAGGGCTGTTACACTGTGGAGTGAAGGAGTATTCTTGACACGCGCCCTTGATGCGTTTACTACATAGACTGTATAAAGAAGTGGGCTAAGGGAGCGTGACTTCAACCATAGCATTTGGCTTCAGTCAAATGAGACTCAAGAGGCTAACCATTATAAAACACCAGAATCATTATAATGAGTTAATACGAACATTTTAAGACCAAAATGATGAGGCTCACTGCAGCAGTTACACAGAGAGTGACAATTATTTAATGTAAAGTAAAATGGAGCCAGAGTTAATGAAGCAGGAAGTGTGCCCATGCTCACTTCCTATTTGGAATCTGGCGACTAACGGGTTAGCTATGTCCATTTGTATACAATCTATGGCAAATCCAGGGCTGAAATTATTCAAATTATTCTAGTGAATGCCTATGGCTTTTAAAAACACAGTGTAGCACTTCCTGTATTAACACATGATGACATCAAAAGGTGGAACAGTGTGTTTTCTGTTTAAGAGAAGAACTCTGCGTGTTAAACATGTGTGAATGAAACAAAACACAACTCCAAGAAGGATTTGATGAGGAAAGAACATTATAACATTGATCAGAACAGCGTAATATGAGTCCTTTAAAGTTAATACTTTTGCCTCCTTGATAAAATCAGTTTTCAATGCGTGTCCTTTTTTTTTACAGTTTGAGCCGCTGTCCCCTGATACTCTGCATAGCCCTGTACAGTAATGAAAACTAAACTGAGAACCTCAGGCAAAAACAAAGACTAAGTGAAAATTAGATTAGAAGAGCATTTTCCAACTGTTAGTAGTAGCCAAAGCAGATTTCACTCCCTGCTTTGTCCAAGTTATAATTAGATGTTGAGAGTGCAGTTGTTTTATTCTTATAATAACTGCTTTTACAAGATCTGGCAAATCAAATTTTGCTAAACATCATGGAAACATCTGCCCCTCTAAGCCAGGATAAGGAGTACCTCACTGTAGGATTAGCCTACATGCATGTGTTTGGTTGGTGGAAACCAGAGTACTTAATATTTTTCTGGCTGGAGCTGACACTGTATCAACACAAAATCTAAAATGCAGTTACTGTAGCTTCTGCCTGACTGCTCAGAGACAGAGGCATCCATCCGCAGTCTGACCTGTCTGCTCCCCTTCACTCAGTCAAACCCAGCCAGCAGACAGACTACAAATAAACTTAAAGCTCTACTTTGTACAATACCCTCTGTCGTCTGCAGTTCGTCTCAGTGTATCCATGCAGGTCAGTGTAGAGTGCAGGCTAATATTATGAGAGGCAGTCGTACACATGCTGGGCACGGCTCCACTTCCGTTGCCTTCTTCACTTCAATAGGCTCCTCTCAGAGCAGTGGTCTGAGCTCTGGGACAGAGGTGTGTCTGTGCAGACCCCAGTGGTGAACGCTCTCTCTGTGCTGGACCAAATAGACTCTCTTTCACTGGACTCACAGCTCTGGGCCCCGGGGCTGCTCTGAGCGGATCCACCATAAAGGACACTTCCCCTGGACACAGCAGCGCTTGCCCAGGCCACATTCCCCCATAACAGGGCCTTTCACTAAGGCAGGCTGCACAGGCAGGTGCTACTAACGGACTGCCTGAGCACAGGCATTAGAGTCATTAGCAGTAGACATTCATCTGATGAGAGTGTACAAAGAATACTGCATATACTGCATCCTATCTATCCTATATATAATTTGAGTTAAATGACAAACACAAAGTACACTAACTGGATATACAACCTTAGCCTGGTACTTACCTATTCATGGGTTTCAGAGTCATGAAAATCCAGCACTGTTGCCAGAGCAATTAGCAATTCGGTATCAAATGCTATATTAGGATATTATATTACCATACATTCTTTTGGATGGCTGCATGTTTTTAAATGTTGCCAGTAAAGACGAAACCCTCTCGAAATTGCTTCTGGCATTTTTGATTCAGCGTTTAAACATACAAGTAACAGTTAACCAATTACCAAAAACTGCATTTACAAAGGCTTATGTCAACAAAAACACTACGCTAAATGTTCACTGTGTAGCCTGCAGTTATTTGAATAGGCATCAACATCCAATGCCACAAAACTGTATATGATATTAATAAAGTTTAATAAAGTATTTGAATGAAGTATGCTGTACTCTTGGTCTTCCACATCAAAATCAGAGAAATTGATCAATTCACTTCTTACATAAGTTAAAGAAGCAATACAGCAGCAAATACCCCTACATTTAACTTGAGTGCTGCTGGTGTGGGAGCAGACAGTATGCCGACACGCCCTGATGACAGCGTGCCTTTGACCTCTGACCCTGACTAGGTGAGAGAAAGAGGAGAGGCTCTTGCATGCACTTATGACAGGCTATAACTCATCGTCACAACACAAGGATCAAAGGGACAATGACGGACAACGACAGCTGAGCGTGGACCACTTTAACTTTTACTCACACAAAACCAACACCGCTCAGCAACTTACAGAGGTATACACACTTAATTAACATGTTTAGAGGAGAGAGTTTTAATAGAGCTCATAAGATCCTGTTTGAAACCGTGTTAAAGCCAGGTCAATGGGTCACCAGAGGAGTTCATGTTCACTAGCTTCAAGGTGTGCTGAATTGGCGAGTTCAATATAGAGAATGAATGAGATGAAAAATAATAATATAAAATACATTAAACTACTTCAGTCTATACCAAATTTACCAATATTCAATCCAAGAGTTGTTATGGTGGAAAACTGATTTGCCAGCATCAATATCAGGATTTTAAAATCTTCAGTAAAGTATACAGACTGAGGTAAAGTTTTAGTTAAGCTCACAAATAAAATAATAATAATTTTGTGTAATTTAAAGATGGATTGCGCAACTTTTCTGGTGGAAAGTATGTCATTTGCTTGTCTTCAAGGAAATGTTATTGCTTTGTCTAAAATGTTCCACGGTGGAGATTAAGCCAATCTATCTCAAGGGAGACAACTATTTGCTACATTACAGGTCAGATCTGCGGAGAGAAATAGAAACACCCAATTAATAAATGCTAGATAGATGTGTTTAAGGTCATACCATGGACCATTCTACAGATCAGCAATAACATCTCCATGGAGACATGCAGGTGACGGATCCTCCACCAGAAAAGTTGCCAAATGCACCTTTAAGACTATTTGTAGTATCACTGAGTTACATTTGTTTTACATTTCCACTAATCTGTTTAAAGGTCCCATGGCATGAAATTTTCACTTTCTGAGGTTTTTGAACGTTAATGTGAGCCCCCCCCCCCCCCCCCCCCATGGTTAAAAGTTGCGAAATGTCTAAACTGAGCATTTGCGATCCTTTTCTGCGTTACAAAAAATCGGAGCTCAAACGGGCGATTTTGAACAAGGCACCTTATTGACGTCAGATCGAAAAAAGAAATGCAAATGCAGTTCCACCCCCGTCTGTCTGTACTCAGCGTCTCTGTAAATCACGCCCAGAGAGTTTGGACTGCGAATGTGCTAGGCAATGCGAAATGCGTTTTTTTATTTGCCTGGAGGCACGTCCGAGTGTTTCTAGGCTCGGAAGTCCTTTATCTGAGCCTCTGGACCTTTGAACAGCAGTGGTTTAATTTTATTTTCTGTGGAAATGTGTTTATTTTTCAATGGAACGCTTCAAATCTCTCCCCCCGTGCAAAAACAAGGAAATGGATCAGCTGAGGGCTCTGAGCGAGAGCGGAGAGTTTGGCCACGCCCCCACCCTCTACTATAGGCCAGCTCTTTTCTCCTCATTTGCATTCAAGCAACAACGCCCAGAATAAAGTGTTTTTGAGAGAGATATTTATGACTCTTTCTCATCTTATCTCTGTTTCTCATGCACTAAGTGTTGATTTTGAAGAAGGATTCATTTACAGTATTAGGGAACCATTAAGGAGCCATATAAAAGCATCAAGAAGTACCATGTCATGGGATCTTTAAAAAGATGCATCTCAGGCACTGAAAACTTTAAACTATATATTAGCTAGAGATGTACCGATACTGGTATCAGATATTGGCGCCAATACTGAAAATTTAGCTGGATCGGGTACTGGCTTTCAAATTTTGGTTCTGCCGATATCCTGGTTAGACATGTCAATTGTGTAATAAGACTTTTGCTACTATTAGTCCCTGTATCTGTACTAGTTGATATCAGGTATCAGCAGATACAAAGCTGTAGTACCGAAATTGGTATTGGAACTGAAAAAGCTGGATAAGTGCATCCCTAGTATTAACATCAATATATTATCCAAAACTACCAATACTCAAAGTTACTGGCACAGAGGCTTTGCACATAACGACCCAAAAAGCTTTGAGAAAAAGTAGATGATTTATGAAACAAGATTACACAAATGAGTGGAAATATGCCTTACAGCTTAAATAGAACATAAATACAACAAGCCAAACCAAAATAGTTGTTGCATCAGAACATAAGATAATAACGATAGTCTGTAAGTGCATGGGTGAGAGTGTCAGTTACTTATTTACATTAGCTTGTGCTGACGCAGTTCCACCACAGGAGCATTACACTCACTGAAAAATCTCCCACAATTACAGCTCTGAGAGGGACAGCGCTCAGCCTGGAGAGCCCCACGGAACATAAGAACGCACGAGAAAGTGGGGAAGACAAGAACATGTGTATTTCACTGCAAGACTGAAATCCAAATTTATATTTATAAGTGAGGTTTGTGAGTGAATTAGCTGAAGATTTGCATTTTTTTGTATTTATATGTAAAAAGGTGGATTAGACTCATAAATCAGAAGCTTTATCTGTCTTTATATACATGTGTCGTTTCCTTTTTTCTGCTTTTTTCTTGTTTTTAAAGGAAAAGTAAAAATGTTTACAATTTGAGCCTTATTTCGGTAATAAAACAAGTTGTTTTACTCACCCATAGCACTTTGGTGTCATATGGAGGATTTCCGGAGATGTTTTAGATTAGCGTTAGGCTAACGCCGTTAGCCTAGTGCGACTTATAGCCATAGCTCGGGGCATTCCCCGAGCATGTAATATGCCTCGTGCAGGCTCCAAATAACACAAACTTTAGCACTTTTCAAATCATAAAAGCTCGATGTCTTTAGTCTACGATTTTGTTTGGTCAAAAGTGGCCTGTAATCCGAGATTTAGCCATAGTTTCAAGTAGATGAGGACGCCAGTGCGCATGCGCGGAGTGTGCTCTCAGCTTCCGGGACCCAAACATGGAACGCAAAGCTGTAAACTATGGATAAATCTCGGATTACAGGCCACTTTTGATTCAAACGAAATCGTAGAGTAAGATATCGAGCTTCTATGATTTGAAAAGTGCTAAAGTTTGTGCTATTTGGAGCCCGCACGGGGCATATTACATGCTCGGGGAATGCCCCGAGCTATGGTTATAAGTCACGCTAGTCTAACGGCGTTAGCCTAACGCTAATCTAAAACATCTCCGGAAATCCTCCATATGACACCAAAGTGCTATGGGTGAGTAAAACAACTTGTTTTATTACCGAAATAAGGCTCAAATTGTAAAAAAAACGTTACTTTTCCTTTAAATGAACTCCCGTGCAGTTTATGTGTGAGTGCAATTTGTATTTAGATGCATAGACATACGCAATACAGAAAGCTTTTGCCACGCCCCCTTTTTTTAGTCAGTAGGACATGTCTTAAGTCAACCAAGAATTTCTTTGGTTGACTACAGCCCCACTGCTAACCTTGTAGTTTAGACCTATAGGCAAAAATGTTCTCAAATGTATGATTCTAAAATATTGAATTAAGCAGCAACTTGGAGATTTCAGAATTTGCATATTTAAATTAATCTTTAAAAAAAAAAGGCAAATAGCAAATATCTCAAAATTGGTTTCTACTAAAAGTGGTTTTATTAGAAAGTGTCTCGGGGAACTAATCTCTGAAAACTGTACATTAGGAATAAGGAAATGGATAAATACTCAATCTGCCACCATAAAAAGACACAGTAACTTTCTGGGATGTTTTATATTTGTAGAATAACAGGAGGGTGGCTGGGTGGGTGTGGTTGGTATGTGTGTGAATGAAAGTGAAAGTGTGCTTTTATTTTTAATTTTTTTGGCACTGTGTAACTCAACTTGATGACATAGTCCATGAAAATCTCTAATAAAGATAAATGAGGGGAAATGCTTTGAACATGTACAGGCCAAAAAAATCACATTACTGGTTAAATAGACAGCGATTAAGAGAAATAGATGTATATTTCTGTTTAATCTGTCTTTTAATCCCACCAAACCACTCCTGTGTGTGTGTGTGTCTGTGTGTGTGATATTGTAAAGCGCTTTGGGTGTATTGAAAAGCGCTATATAAAATGGAAAGTATTATTATTAAGGTATTATTTCAGCTTTGGACTGCATGGTGTTAGTGAGAAAAAAGGAAAAATAGCTCTCGTAATGTGTATACATATGATTTTTCCTTCTCTAATTAGACATAGATTAATGCAAAACAAAAAAATCATGCTGTTAGTAATTATATATCATGTTTTTATACTATAATTTAAAGTGTAAAAGTATTCTAAGTATTCAGAACACAGTACTCTGATTGGACCATGTATCGGAACACATTACAAAATACATTTTAATTTGGGTATTCAGTATTCTGTAACTAAATACATTTTCAAAGTATTTTTCCCATCACTGCCTTAAAACCTTAAACCACAGGGAAAAACTGGACGGAGTCAAGTGTGAATCATCAGTATTTTTTCTTATGGTTACAACTTTATGTTGAAGTTTATGAAGCACATATCTGATCTACATCCTGGTCCAAAGTCCGTCAAAATTAAACAACAGCAACATGATTCCGTCCGCCCATGCTTCGCTTTATAGTCAGGCAGGTAAAAATGACTAAGCACCAACCACTTCACATTCACTAATACTATTATGGATTAACAGTGCCACTATAAAGACACATTTGTCTGTATTAATTATGGAGCAGGTCAATTGCCACTTACCATATTGCCCTATAAAACACCAGGGCACGTTTCAAGACTCCCCTGGGCTCTGTAACATAACCTTGATTGGATATTCCCACTGTGACTATCAGCGATCGAATGGTCTGCGTTCAATGCGATACCACTCAACGCAACAGGCAAGCTTCACACGGTTTAAGGCGTGATTTTGAAAGATATTTATTTGTTTATATTTATTTTATTTGTTTATTTGTATTGATCAGCATTAGATTAGAGCCAAATCAGGGGCAAAACTGAATATTACTTCCTGTATTATCCTGACCTGTATCCTGTATTACGGTTTTGTCTTCTTCTTTGTTGCGTGTTGTTGTTTTATTTTTTACTTCTGATATGGTTTTACACTTTTAAAAAAGGTGCATCGTGTAACTTTTCAGGTGGAGGGACTGCCACCTGCTTGTCTCCGTGAGGTTATATTTTTGCCTTACCTATGACAATGTATGGAATTAAACAAATTTTTATTCATGGAGACAAACAAGTAGCATACAAAACCATACAAGTTTACAGGTCAGATATGTGGTGACGTGACCCTGTTCACACTAAATATAATTGTTTTTGAGGCATTTTCTTGCAATAAAAACATTGGTTACTCAACATGCAAGATAGATTAATTAAAAGTCATGTACTGCCAATGAATCCATGCAAAGCTTTAACATCTCCAAGCAGGTGGCAGAACCCAGAACCAGCAGAAAAGTTATAATACACCTTGTCATTCAGGTTAATCATAATACAGGGTGTTTTTGACAATATTTTGTAAAATTGAAGTAAAAATTGGTACAAATTTGGGTGTGTAATTAATCACTAATAATAATCTGTCTACATCCATGAATGCTCAACTGCCCTCAAGTTCACACGGTGTCCATCAAACCTCTGTCTCTTTGCAGACTTTGCCTTGACTGGCATCTCCAGCACAGTACGCTACATCTGCCACTTTTAGCCCTGAAGATAACAGACTGAAAAGATGTCCAGTCTGACTCATTAGCATGCTGACTCTCCAAAAACAAAGCCCTCACAAATAACCATTCCTCGGAGGTTAGTTAGTGGTTTAGAACGGGCCATATGCTGTGATGAAGCCTGCGTCACCGGCCCATGTGAGGAGCTCATTGTTCAGGCTAATGCTAAGGAGGCAACAGTGGGCTCAAACTCTGCATAGATTACCACCTACGGGCTGGACGGCCGCAACTCTCCAAGTCCCCTCTTTCAGCGCAGCTAAATAGACCTGGGTCGGCCATTGTGGCGCTGGGTTGTCGTGGCGACGGGGGTGCGTTGAATGGAGAGTCGTGGTCTCGCTCATGTCGGCGGTGGGCATTTTAATCAGCTTGTCACACAGTCAGGGGTGACTGGTAATGGTTGGGACAGAGGCGTACAGTTCTTTTTTGTTGTAATAATTTCTATGTAGTCATATAATTCAGAGGGCTCTGGGAAACATCGAGATTCATTTTCCACTGTGTTATTTAATAAAAGAGCCAGCAGAGAGGGGGAAAGTGTAGCCAGGCACCAATGATGGCCAACTTTATTGCCAACATGCCCAAGCCGGATGTTTCAAAGGGATATAAAATTAGTACGGTCAAGATGGAACTAAAACGGACCTAGTTTGAGCAGAAGAAACTGTGTGTACACGAGAAGAGCTTGTTTCTGTAAGTAGAGTTGTCAAAAGTATCAAAAATCAGATATTAATCAATATTAAAGGGGCACTGCACAACTTTTATGGTGAAGGGTCTGCTACCTACTTGTCTCCATGGAGATGTTTTTGCTTTCCCTGAAATGTTCCATGGTATGACTTTAAACATTTCCATCTACTCATTACGGGTGTTTTTACTGCTTAAAAGTACAATAATTCCTTCTGTGAATAGGGGAGACTCTCCACAGATCTGAATTGTAATGTAGCGCTGTGCTGTAACCTGCTTGTCTGCTTTGTGATAATCTATACTGTGGAACATTCTAGACGTAGCAATAACATGTCCAGTGTTTCCCACTGCTCTTTATAGTTAGGGCGGCCTTGACAACAAATGCTCCCCGCCTTGACTACATCCCCCTGCCTTTGGACCACAATAGAACATACCTGGACAACCGAGGGATTACACAGATAAAAAAACAACAACAATATGGTAATATAAAAGAATGACCTACAATTTATGTTGAAAATCCATTCTATTGTATATATGTATATGTATTGTATGTTTTCGATTATCAATGTGGTATCGGAATCAATATTGAGTCAATTCCTTGGTATCAAAATTGAGTTGAAAATTTTAGTATCATGAAAACACTATGTCAGAGTAAAATCTACCACTATTTTATTTGTGCTGCTTAACAAAATAAAAATATAAATTAGTTAGAGAAATGCTACTAATTTAAGTGATATAATTTCCTTATTTACATAGATCACGAATCTACTAGTTTAACTGGATGGGAAATACTGAATAGTGTGACATAGTTAAGACATAGTTACATAGTGTAGTGGAATTTTAAAATTTTTCACAAAAGTGACAAAATAAATGTTTTTCATCCTTATAATATAAAACATATGTTGTAAAATGTGACATGTGACATTCATGTAGAAATGAGGTGAAGACTATAATTGCTATGACCATGACCTGCTGCCTATTCAGTCTTTTACAACTATTGTTTAATAAAAGGAAAAAAATGTCATATTCAGCCACACAATAGTAATAAGAGCCACCTTTTATTACCAATATTCCACTTCCACTTTCAAGGGAACAAATCTCAGCCGCAACTTAATAAGACAAGATCAAAAAATTGCAAAGACAGTCCCAGTCCAATCCCACTGGAATAGGAAGCACACCAAAGAGCATCATTTGTTTAATTCATGAAAGAATCACATGACCTCGGGGTAAACCTTTCTGACTCCACCCCCCTCCCTCCAGCCCTGGTCCTCTCCCAGTGCCTGCACTCTCACCCGGGCTGCTGGTATGCAAGGCGCCTCTCTAGATACCATACATGTTTGGGATGCTTGGTCCGAATGCTTAACTGCTGCTGTCGTGCCCGGCTGTTGGGAAGGCACAGGCTGCATGGTTATAACATTACATCATCATACAGGGACCCTCCACATCTGCTTAAGGGCTGAGAAGATGTAGACAGCCTCTTTAGTCTGAGCCAAAACGGTACAAAATGTCTTTGTGTTATGTTTTGTTTTCATTCACACATGAATAACCCTTTATTATTAATCTGGCTCCATCTCCCAGGCTCAACGTGCTCAGCTCCAGCTTGTGATGTCACGCGGTGCTAGTTTTCAAGCTCAACAGCTACGTTTTAACATTTATTTAGTAGATAAGAAATTCCAGGGCTGAGATCATCCAAATGATTCTAGTGAAGGTGTATGGAGTTTAAAACACAATGGAGTGTTTTCTGTTTGAGAGAAGGCTAAATATGCAGGGTTTGAGTGTTAAACATGTGTGAATGAAACAAAACACAACTCCAAGTATGTCTTTGATGAGGAAATTATAACAATATAACACATCACAAAATAGTAATATGGGCCCTTTAAGTTAAGCAGTTCCAAGTCTTTCTTTAAAGGTCCCATGGCATGAAATTTTCAATTTCTGAGGTTTTTGATCGTTAATGTGAGCTCCCCTACCCTGTTTAGCCCCCCCATGGCTAAAAGTTGCGAAATGTGTAAACTGAGCATTTGTGATCCTTTTCCACGTTTGAAAAAAAGACAGCCCAAACAGGCGATTCTGAACACGGGAAGTTTCTGACGTCACACTCGCGGAAAGGTTTCCACCCCCATCTGGATGTCTACCCACCGTCTCTGGAAATCACGCCCAGAGAATCTGTACTGCAAACAAGCTACGCAATGTGAGATACGTTTTTTTTATTTGCCTGGAAACACGTGAGAGTGTTCCCAGGCTCGGATGTCCTTTATCCGAGCCTCCGAACCTCTGAAACAGCAGTGGTTTCATTTTATTTTCTGTGGAAATGTGTTTTTTTTTTATGGAAAGCGTGTCATATCTTCCTCCGCTCTTAAAACACGGAAGTGGGGCCAGCGCACATCGCACCGCTAATCCAGGAAACAGCGGAGCATTTGGCCACAACCCACCCGCTGCACTGGCCTGTCTCTGTCCTCATTTGCATTCAAGCAACAATGCCCAGAATAAAGTGTTTCAGAGACATATTTAGCCTCATGAAGACAGTCAGAGTCATATCTCATGCACTGAGGTTTGATTTTGAAGAAGGATTCATTTACAGTATTAGGGAACCATTAAGGCGCCATATAAAAGCATCAAGAAGTACCATGTCATGGGATCTTTAAGTTAAATGTTTAGTGTGTGAAAAACAAGTGAATTTCCTTACGATTGTAGGTGTTCTCTTGTTGGTGGAAGCAGTGATCTGAATTCTTATTCTTGTCCACTCCACTCCTCTCACACCTCTGTCTCCGCTTGAGGACACTGCAAACACCTAGAGGGGGACAGGACAGTTCGGGTGAGTGCATTTTCTATGGAACACATTACATCCTTTTGTCATCCCAACATGGAGGTGAGACATTAAACTGGCACTTGTCTCTGGATTTTAGACGCCAGCTAACATCGCTACCCCACAGAGAAGACAATTCGACAATACCAGGCGCGAATATCTCAATGGCGTGACCAGTCGTTTTAGCTCTTGTATGTAGAAGACTGCCTACTCTGACCAAGGCGTGTTTCATCTACAGCCAGGGCGCTCATGCACGCATAATCCCACCAAATCTCTAAAAAGGGAGAGGTGACAGGCGTTCCTAATTCGCATTTCACCGCGGATGGCCCCGTACAGTCCACAGGGGTCATTTTGTGCACACTGGACTGCTGGAGGGTACTTCCTGCTGTATTACTTTTCTCCGTAGGGTATAAAGTGCTGGTTAAACAAGCCAGTAATGTAGAAGTGACAAAAGGAAATGCATGTGGGCGTAACAAGAAAGAAAACTGATGAAAGCTGACTAAGGACATATTGGGAACCAGCCAAACTGTAATAAGGCAGTTATCATTGTATTGTGCAGTGAGCATGAATAAGGCAAAGAAACAATCAATGAGAGATTTAGAGATGGTTAAACTATTAATTTAGTGTGAGCCACATCATCTAAAACCACAGCTTTCAAGACAAAAACTGGAAAATAAATGAATACGTAAGAATAAAACATTAAGCATTGATTGCTTTTGTATTAAATCGCTGAACGTAGGGCTGGGCAATATGGGGAAAAAAAAGAATCCCGATTTTTTTCCTCAACATTGATCAGTCTCAATTTTTAATTAATCTTTTTGAAAACATATATAGGTGGACTCCAGGCATATAGAGCGAAATGTCAGAATCACTATACTTTTTATTTCGTGTTGATAGATCTAATAATTCTAGAGAAATCCCCATTGGAATTAGTGTGTACAATATTTTAGCAATATAAAGCATATGTGCTATTACTGTTTCTGCTTCTAAAGGTAATGTCCATTGCGATGTCCATGTGCTAAATGAGGTCTTAAGTAGGGATGCACAATATATCGGCATTAACATCAGTATCGGACGATATTGAAAAAAAAAAAAAAAAAAGAGTAACATATTGCCTGTACTATAAATACCAGATTAAGAGTGACATGGTGTGTCATGTCTTTGTTTTAAAAGACATCAATATTTCATAAGATCAATAAGTTAGTTAAAGGTTATAAATGAGTTCATTTCATATTTGTAAATTGTTAAAAAGAGTTAGGTAAAATCGAGTGAGAAATCTTCACCTTTAAGGATCGTTCTATTTTGAGTAAAGAGTGAGAGTTCCTGTGTTAAAGTCCGATCTGTTTTAAAAGAATTAAGCATGAAGATGGCTCATGTTCACGCTGAATATGTTTTATACGTTGGAACCTCGGCAAACTTTCACCTTTGTGAGTATTTTATGTTAACAAGCACTTATGATGTACTTATGATGTATATATTGCATTTGAACAAGTAAGACCTGAACTTGTGGTTTCACGGAGCTAACTGTTTAAGCTAGCTACTCATATTTTGTTCATCACATGTACTACGGAATTAGTAATGTGCCTTCTTTGTTCTATGTTTCAGTTACTACATAAATATATAAGGGAGACCTCCATAAAACAAGAAAAATACACCTTGTGTACAGTTTTTTCTTTATTAGTTCGCTGGCTGTCTAGCCATAGTCACGTGTCGTGAAGACAGCACATGGTGATTTATCATCTTTTATCATCCTTGTGTTTTTTTTTTATTTTTATCTAAACTTTCTCACAGGGGTTTTGTGAATAAAATAAGTTAAGCTTTATGGAGTCAAAATATGATTTGAAAATAAAAGAAGACATTCAAAAATTCATTTTGCATGATTTTCAGGCTGTATAAAATGTTATCTCAGAAATAAAAATAAATAAATAAATAAATAGATAAAATAAAATAAAATAAATCGGTATTGGTTAATATTGGTTATTGGCCATAACAGCAACATTAATATCGGATGTTGGTATTGGCTAAAATTTTAACATCGTTGCATCCCTGGTCTTAAAGGGATATGCCACCCCCAGGTCAAATTTGGGCATCTCCCCACAGTCCAGAGACTAAAATAAGTGGTGAAAAGCGTTTTCCTGCTCACCCAGCCATTGTCCGAGCCTGTCGCCACTGACCGCCGCGGTATCTGGTGCTCCTCCGCCTTAGACTGGAGTCTAACGTCGCCAGAGAAAGATTTCGGCCAAAAGGAATTAATTTGCTCGATGCGTTTCCCAATTACTTTGTGTGTAGTGCGCATTCATATCGAGTGCAAATAAATGTGCAAATCAACACGGAGAGCTTGACTTGGTCATTTTGGGTGGGAACTATTTTCCAGTGCGTAAGAATACAGCCGTATCACGCAGCACGCTGCCAGGGGAATCCCTGTTACGCACCGGGAAGGGAGTTCCCCTGTTGCACAACGTGGTGCGTGATACGGCTGTATTCTTACGCACTGGAAAATAGTTCCCACCCAAAATGACCAAGGAAAGCTCTCCGTGTTGATTTGCACATTTATTTGCACTCGATATGAATGCGCACTACACACAAAGTAATTGGGAAACGCATCGAGCAAATTAATTCCTTTTGGCCGAAATCTTTCTCTGGCGACGTTAGACTCCAGTCTAAGGCGGAGGAGCACCAGATACCGCGGCGGTCAGTGGCGACAGACTCGGACAATGGCTGGGTGAGCAGGAAAACGCTTTCCACCACTTATTTTAGTCTCTGGACTGTGGGGAGATGCCCAAATTTGACCTGGGGGTGGCATATCCCTTTAAGTTTCATTTATAAACTGAGAAAACAGTGGTTGACTTTCTGTAACTTGGATTATAAAGATCAGACGTGTCAGAGGAGAGAAAGAGAAAAGGCGAGAAGAGGCAGAGCAATGACACAAAGAAAAAACATTTGACAGACCTCCACCAGAAAAGTTACATAGTGCACGTTTAATGTGATGAGTGAACAACAGTCATGTCCTTGCATCAAACTGTGCTGATCTAGCGTCGAAATACATTTGAATCAAGTTTTAGTGACGCTAAAAAGCTCAATAAAAATAAATTGCATCTAACCTAATTACATCTTCATACTGTGCATAATTAGCTGGGGTTTTTCCTGTCCAATTCAAATTACTGTCTGCTAATTGCACAAAGTCATGGTCCAATCACAATATTTCCCGCAGCAATTTCCGCTCCCTGTTCTCAACTTCACAATGTCATTAGACTTCCACTGAGCCTCCGAGCTGGTGGTTTGGAGTGCGGGCAGGTGGGACTCATATCCTGGCCTTCTGTCAACAAGCCCGGTGACGGACAGCTTCATTAGAAACTAAATGGAGACACGCCTCACTCCCCCATCACCACAACGCTGGTCCCCTTAGCTCTCCGGAGATTGGGAGAGTGGGAGGTCTTCACTTGTCAGGTGCTTAATAGACTGTGCGCTCTACATCTCGCTTTTGGAAGAGATGCATTTGAGATTGGGCCCTCCACAAGTTGAGGTGGTATCTGTGGCAATGGCAGGAAATCAAAGATGATGGATGAGAGCGGTGAGGTTCTGAGGTGTTGGAGGCTGATCCGGAGACAAAGAATAAAGTGGAGAGAGGTTAAACGTATGATAAACCAGCTGAAGGAAGCACAAGGGAGATCGTAGAAGTCATTAATCACCTTTAGCCTGTCAATCAAACGTCAACTTTCTGAATCTACGCATGTCAATTCCATTAAAGGTCCTATATTGGATATAAATGGATTCTCGTGAGCTCTTGTATATGTTATAATATTATCTCATCTCATCAAAGTTTTGTTTCATTCGCACATTTATAGACTTATTTTATTGATCTAAAAGGGAAATTATATGAACACATCACAATGTACTAAAATAACAAAGAGCAAAATATAATGGTAACAATAAATTCTAAATAAGTAGCAACATTAGCAAGAGACTGGTGTCAAATAAAGCATAATTACATATGTATATGCCAAGTAAAAATAAAATATAGAAATATAGTAATAAAAATATTTCAGTGACATACAAGTGGTTGTAAAGAAAGATATTATATTGTGATGCATGAGCTACTGCGTCCAAATAATTTCCCTCGTGGATCAATACAGTTTGTCTAAGTTTATGTGTGAATTAAACAAAACACCACTCCAATTATGTTTTTGATGAGCTCACAAGAATCCATTTCGTCTATTGCCCTCTGAACTCGCAGACTGCTCCCTAATTCAGCATGACTTCAAAATAATTCCAGATTACTTCCCCGGTCTCTTAGCTCAGTGGGTGCCATGAGGGCCTCTTTACAGTCAGTGATCTGGAGACAAACAGTGAGCAAACGGCAGCAGGAAGCTCAGAGGAGACTTTGCCGGCACAGGAGCCACGGGCACGGACCCAACACTAATACTAATACTAATGGCAAAGGAAACCCCGCCGCTTCTTTAATTGAGGCTTCTCTCGAGGGTCTGGAGGAGAGTGAGCGGACTGGGCAAGATAAGGATAGGCAGCAGGGACCCCAGATTGGCCCCAAGTGCGAGATTGGACTGATGTGGAGAGAAGGGGGCGGGGCTGCGGAGGGGCTATGGGGCAACCAATCAAAGAGACACTTGAGGTCCGGGACACCTGGGATCGTCAATGATTGATCACAATGGAGGGGTTAGGAAAAGGAGGTTAAAAAGAAGGGGGGAAGATTAGAGGACAGGGATATTATAATGAGAAAAAATTGCCAAACAAAATTCGATAGATGCTGAATCAACAGAATTAACCACTTAAAAGAGGGAAAGATAAACGCAAACAGAAGAGACAAATGAGAAGAGAAGAGAAAAGCAGGGTTATAGGTTTTACAGATGGGAGCTTTGTACAACTAATCTTGTGAATAAAAGAATAAAATAATGGAAACAAAGTCTGAGGAAAGAATGAGTACAAAATGTAAAGAAAAAAGATCAGAGAGGAGTACAAAGTATCAGTCACTGAAAGAAGTATTGAGCTACTTCGTACATATGACCTTCCCATCCACATCCACAGAGATGGTGACATTATAGAGTACGGGGTGCAAAACATACATCATGATACTAAATTTGGTGATACAGTATAGACCTGCGCGATTTATCGATTAAATCAATTAATTCAACTTTACAGTTCAGGACGATGTGTTTTTATGAAAATCGATTTTTTAGTTATTTTTTACATGCGAGCGGAACTAATGCGCAGCCACGTTTTACACGGGTAAGTTAGCGGGGCGTACCCAAACATTGTACGAGCTAGCGCGGCTAGCGAGTGAGGGAAAGCCGGAGCTTGTACCAAAAAAAGGTGTTGCAACATCTGTTATATGGAACTGGTTCGGTTTTCTTGCGTCAGACTTAGAACAAACGAGTGCTCGCTGTAAGGTCTGTTCAAAAGCTGTTGCAGCACGACAAATGTATCCTAGCGCTTGCAGCAGAGTAGAAGTGCGAGCGCGAGCACATATTGTAAAAGACATGGTGCCCATATATACTGTGGAAAAGCCAAGCTTCATTAACATGGTGAAAATTTTGGACCCGAAGTATGTGCTACCAAGCCGCAAATATTTTTCTTGTGTTGCCACAGCTGTATACAGACTGCACAAGCTAACATACATGAACACAGACAGTGGCTCCCTCTTTTCTGCATCACTCGAGGAAAAACTAAAACTAAAACACAACAGTACCCACTCCAGTCCATCTTTCCCACAATCAGGGAATAATTTAGCTCCATAAAATGCTTCTTTATAAAAGAAAGATATTTATATAACTGTGATATATATTTTTAAAAAACAATAACAGCTTAATTGATGCAAGGTGTAATGTATTTGTTTTATATAAGAACGTTGCATTGTTTTGAGCCATTTGTCTGTCATCTGTTATTTGTTTTTGAGTAGGGCAGAGAAAAATCAATTAAAATCGTAAATCGGATTTTTTTTTTTTAATCTGAGACTTTATTTTTAGGCCATATCGCCCAGCTCTAATACAGTATCAGTATCATGAGAATGTTTTGGTATCCTTTAGCAACCACACTACAATTTTGTTGCTTAATCAGTGGAAGGAAACTTGTTTATGCAATACGCTTGATATTAGGATGTCATTTGAAATTCTCAAGACCAAAAATGTCTAGACGAAAAACAAATATTCAAACCCCTGAAGCCCTTTTGACTTTAAAATACTTCATTAGAATTCTACAACCTGTGCAACACAGAAATGTAAAATGTGTTTTCCCATTAATTAACTTGTTGCCTAATGTTAGTGTAGGACAGTCCTGGCATTCTCCATATTCTGGAGGTATCAGGAATGTGCTAAACCCAATGATCCAGCCATTGTACGTTTAGGTTTACAGTTTGTTTCATTCACACATGTTTGAGTAACCTTTTATTATTAGTCTGTCTATATCACCAAAGCTCAAAATGCTCTGTTCCACCTTGTGATGTCCTGAAGCTGTAGTTTTCAAATTAACAGCTACCTTTTACCCTTTGTTCAGGAGAAATTGGCAATTCTATGTCTGAAATTATTCCAAATTATTCTAGTGTAGGTGTATGGAGTTTAAAAACATAGTGAAGCCCTTTCAGTATTACTACATGACATCATAAAATGGAACAGTGTTTTCAGTTTGATGAAATGAAACAAAACACATCTCCAGGTATGTTTGTGATGAGGAAATATGGGCCCTTTAATCATTAGCATTTCAAAAGTGATGCGATATTTATCCCATCCTAACAGGCATGACTTTACACAGTTAGAGTCAACACTTGTTTTCACCGCCAACTTGATTTACAAGGTGAATGTAAGACAACCTTTATTTATCCCACAGTGGGTAAACAAATAGAAGATGAATGCAGGATGTTGGGACATAGATGGTTATTTATTTATTGTGACAAAGCATCTCTCCTTGACTCAGGCGGGTCTAGATTTACGTTGACGTGTGGCTCATTTAGCGATGGCCTGCTTTGTTTATAGGCTTGTAACGCGAGTACACTGGCGTACCATAGAGCCTGCTTTTGTTTTCTTCTTCTACTGCAGTCTGGCTTTGGGGGTCGCCTGCTGATTCGACTGAGTGTGCGAAGAAAGACTTGGAACTGCTGTCTGAGCTGCTCACTATGTATTATTAATGAGCAGAGTGACTGATGCTGGAATAATTACTGTAGCTTTTGAATAGTAACACAAGCTTGACTTTTAACTCGGGTTCAAATAAATGGAGTTTGTTTCTGTGATAATTCAACTTTTGTTTCTCAGGCCCGAGGCAAGTAGCTATAAATGTGGAGTTTAATGATTTACACTTCCACTGTGTCACAGCTGCACCTGCAGAGTACGAAGTCATGACATTTACTTTGTACAGAAGATGAGAGCTGTTAAATTATGTGCCAGGTGTTTCTGTATTCTCTGTTGTCTTTAATTGCTTGCCTATTGTTCCACATTGTAATTCCAAGTCACGCTAATAACAAGTTTTTTTTTTAGACGATTACAAAACCTTTATGGTCTCCAGTATTCCCTTGTGTTACAATTAGCCCCCAAAACTTAAGCTGACAAAAAACAAAATTATATCTGTTAAAGTAGGTGTTTTAGACTTAGACGAACTTTATTGATCCACAAGGGAAATTGTTTTGGGTACAGTAGCTCACTCATCAAATATAATATGTAATATATACCAGAGGGTAACAAAAAATAGATGGAATAGCAACCAAAGAGCAATAGACCAGTGTCAAATGAGACATAATTGTAAAAATAAAAAGGATAAGAATTTAAGGATTTTTGAGCTGATACCGATATCCAAAATTTGACCTGCTGCTCTGGCCAGTAACCGATATTTACTGCTACAGATATTAACGGATTTTAAAAGTGAAATATTATTTCACTTTTAAAATCTGTACCAAGGCCCACAAATGTATCTTAAATAGAGATAGACTGATACTTGCACTTTAACGTATCTGCTTAATCTCCAGCATAAACGAGGGGAAGTTATGCTAAAATGTGTCTACATTGTAAAAAGAAGTAATCAAGAATCACATATTGACTCTTCACTGTACATGTTGATGTAACATACAGACATATAACACTCAATCCAAAAAGGAAAGCTTGATATCGGCCGATACAATATTGGAACCAATATATCATCTATCTCTATTAAGGATTGCTGGGAGATTTTACTATTGATTTATATCATGAGTAATAGGTGAGGAAACTAAATACTATGGTAAATCAACACTTATGACTCCCCACTAGAGTCAAGCCTGCGCAAGTTTCTGCGTAAGCTCAATGAAAAACATTGTCTGGATGAAGTCAGCATAATCTTACACTCATTTCTGGCCCATCATGAAACACAACAATGGAATTTATTAACTAGTCTGAACAGCAACATGTTAAGGTCACTCACAGTTACACAGCCCACTTTTCACATGCTATTTAAAATGTCCTATATTAAACTAAATTAATTCTTGTGAGCTTTAAAGGGAACAGTGTGTAAGATTTTTACCCGTTAATTACTGAAATTGAAGATACCCATTCAAAAATACATTGTTTTCCAAGCCTTTTCACTTCCATCATGAAATCAAAGTATTCTTTTGGACTTAGATATAATCACATAAAAGGGGGATCTTCCCCATGTAGAGGCAGCCATTTTGAATACGAGAGCCGCAGAAGGACATTTGGGCTCCGCCTTCACCTTCAGCAAGGCTCGTGGTTTTGGGTAAACAACACAAGCATGCTGCCGGATCAGACGTCGTAATGGATCTAACACGTGTTTTGGACTAAATTGTTTTACTGGATTTTATTCGCTGGATCCTTACGGACAAATTGAGAGCAAGTTTATAGTGAAATACAGAGTTTGACCTGTGCAAAGCATTCTAAGGTAAGCTAACCTCGTTTTGTGCTTTTCCGTATAAAAGCCCCATGTGCTCGGGGAGTGATTGTTTTGCAGGGAAATGAATTGCATAGTCAAAAAGAGCAAAAAGAGGAGACTGTAAGGTTTCATTTGATGTGTAGAGTGTCATGGTACATGATCGGGAATGTGTGTTTTCATGAGAAAAAAAAAAAAAAAAACAGGACCGTGTTTATACAGTAGCGGCGCGCGGACCTCGAGGTCTGCCGTAGCTAAAACAGAAAGTACAATAGCACCATCCACCTATGCGCCACGAATCCTACACACTGGGGCTTTAAGGTTATAATGCTGTTACCTCATCAAAAACATACCTGGAGTTGTGTTTTGTTTCATTCACACGTGTCTGAGTGACATTTTACTATTAGTTTCTCTAATGTCCAAAGCTCAAAATGCTCTGTCCCACCATGTAGAGGTAGTTTTCAAGTCTACACTTACCTTTCACCTTTAGTTCAGTATAGATTGGCAATTAGAGGGTTGAAATAATTTCTGAGTTTAAACACACAGTGGAGAACTTCCTTTATTACCACATGATATCACAAGGTGCAAAAGAGTTTTCTGTTTGCGGGAAGAACTCCGCCTAAATATGCAGGGTTTGTGTGTTAAACATGCGTGAATGAAACAAAACACAATTCCACGTATGTTTGTGATAAGGAAACATAAGAAATAGCGTAACATGGGCCCCTTAATGCTTATTTCTCCATACAAAACTATAATGCAGCTCAACTTATCAACTAAATGCATTCAGTTACTGTAATGAGCCTCTGTGGATCCTGGGGAAGATGATCTCTGTGTTTTTAGTTTGTGACAATTCTATTTTAAGTCATTTGTTTATTTTAGAGTTTTGGCTCACCCCACGAGGGAGATGTAAAGCAACTTCCTCAACAAAAACATGTCCATCCATTTTTAACCTTTCATGATTCACTCTGGTCAGTAGAGCTCGGAATCACAGGGTTCCTCACTATTCAATACGATACACAATACGCAATACATGGGTGACGATACGATATTATCATGATATGGCGATACATGCGATAATCATATATATTGCACATGATATTGCAGGTTTTTTTATAAACCAAATACATTTTAGCGAAACAATCATCAAAACTGTGAATCTGTCTCTGTCTAGTGTACTGCATAAACATGTTTCCTTTCCCTAAATAAGCAACAAAACTGTCGTGCGCTCACAAAAACATATTCTTGGAGATATCGATACAGGAGCCCATGATAACGATACTGTATCACTAAATTTAGTATAACAATATATTGATATTTGCATACCCCCAATAGTCAGTCCGACACAGTATCCCATCCCTATGAACAAAATCCATCTTGACCATGACTCTAGACTTGGACACAGTAGCTCACACATCACAGTATATTTTAATAACTAAGAGCAAAAATATAAATTGTAATTTAAAAAAAACTCCACTTCCATCTTGAGCATGACTTTAGACTTAGACAAACTTAATTGATACATAAGGGAATTTATTTAGACACAGTAGCTCAAAGTCAATATACAGCTCTGGAAAAAATAAGACCACTGCATTTTTTTCTGAAATCAGCATCTCTACATGTATTACTTCCATTCCATTCCAGCGTCTGTTGAATTCCAACACAAACACAAAGCTGAGCTACTTCAGTTCTTGCACCAGGAGTGGAATAAAGTCACCCAAGAACAATGTGAAAGACTTGTGGAGAGCATGCCAACACGCATGAAAGCTGTGATTAAAAATAAGGGTTATTGCACCAAATATTGATTTCTGAACTCTTCTTAAGTGTAAACAGCTACGCAGCTTTTGGAAAGCGATGACGTCGCGATGCTTTGGCTGGACTCCCAGTTGCCGTTCTGCTGATACTGACATGTTTTGTAATCCAACGTAACTCGTAGAAGTAACTCCACTTCGTCGTCGGTCCAAACGAGAGAGTCGGCTTTTGTGCGTGTGTTCGCCATCGTTATTATCTTCTTGTGTTTGTTTGCAGAAGAGAAAGGACTTCATGCACATGTGCAGGCCGCTTTAAAAGTATGTTCGAGACATGAACTCTGCCGGTATTCTGGATAAAAGTTACGGAGTAGACTGAACATAAGCAACACACTTTGGGTGTCATTGTCTCCCATTACGCCTAGATGCGACCATCTCGTAGCAGAGAAACAAGTTCCGGGCTGTCATTGATTCAGCGTTATGGTGAGTTGTATTTTTCGTGTACTTTATATTTGTTTTGTGGTCTATCTTATTTTGAGGCATGTTTAAGCAGGGCGACCAGAGAGCGTAGGGGCAGAGAGGATGTTGTGACTCTTGTTATGTTGTTGCGCATGTCATGGAGGACGCTGTTATTAAAGGTCCCATGGCATGAAATTTTCACTTTCTGAGGTTTCTGAACGTGAGCTCCCCTACCCTGTTTAGGCCCCCCATGGTTAAAAGTTGTGAAATGTCTAAACTGAGCATTTGCGATCCTTTTCTGCGTTACAAAAAATCGGAGCTCAAACGGGCGATTTTGAACAAGGCACCTTATTGACGTCAGATCGAAAAAAGAAATGCAAATGCAGTTCCACCCCCGTCTGTCTGTACTCAGCGTCTCTGTAAATCACGCCCAGAGTGTTTGGACTGTGAATGCGCTAGGCAATGCGAAATGCGTTTTTTTATTTGTCTGGAGGCACGTCCGAGTGTTTCTAGGCTCGGAAGTCCTTTATCTGAGCCTCTGGACCTTTGAACAGCAGTGGTTTAATTTTATTTTATGTGGAAATGTGTTTATTTTTCAATGGAACGCTTGAAATCTCTCCCCCCGTGCAAAAACAAGGAAATGGATCAGCTGTGGGCTCTGAGCTCTGAGCGGAGAGTTTGGCCACGCCCCCACCCTCTACTATTGGCCATCTCTTTTCTCCTCATTTGCATTCAAGCAAAAACGCCCAGAATAAAGAGTTTGAGAGAGATATTTATGACTCTTTCTCATCTTATCTCTGTTTCTCATGCACTGAGTGTTGATTTTGAAGAAGGATTCATTTACAGTATTAGCGAACCATTAAGGAGCCATATAAAAGCATCAAGAAGTACCATGTCATGGGATCTTTAAAGTTACATACAAGTACACAGTGGATTCACCTTTATTATTATATTTACAATATACCACCGTTCTTGTGTTGTTTGTATAATTTTATTTTGTGGTATTTATCCACTGTCCGTGGCGCAAAAAAGGTTGGGGACCACTGCTCTAAACGATAATATTTTTATTTAGAATTTGGGGGAAATGTTGTCAGTAGTTTATAGACTCAAACAAAATGTTCCTTTTGCCCAAACACATACTTATAAGTAGTAAAATCAGAAAAACTGATAATTTTGCAGTGGTCTTATTTTTTTCCAGAGCTGTATATAATGGTGATAATAAAATACAAAACAAAAAACTCTACATTAGTCTTGCTGTCAAACGGCACAACTGAAAGCCATTTTTTCTGCTAATGTTGCAAATTGTGAGGTGTGAACAATACATAAAGACTAGGGCGATCACCATGTGAATGTGCCCCCCCCTCATTCATCATCACAGGGTGGATACCAACGCTACGGGCTGTTGTTGCTTTCAATTAGCGGCGTCTGCGTCTGACACCGGGCAGCAGAGCGTGTATTGATTGGCCGAAGCTTTAGAAATGCATGTGTCAAGGCCAACTGGGGTCAAACTGCGCAGCCCGGAGAAGAATAGAGAAGGAGAGTGTGAGGAGGAAGGGGCTGAAGGAAGGAGAGTGGCAGGAGGACACAACCCACCGAACATGCCTCTGGACCAGGAGATTCAGGGGAACACTGATTTAAAATGCTGAAATGTAAAGGGATTATGAAGTTAAAAGGTAGCTGTGAACTTAAAACTATAGCTTCATGACATCACAAGTTGGAACAGAGCATTTTGAGCTTTGGAGATACACAGATTAATAATAAAAGATTACTCAAACGTGTGGATGAAACAAAACACAACTCCAGGTTTGTTTTTGATGAGATAACATTATAACAAGACTTAAAGCTTTCAAGAGTCAATTTTGCATAACATACGACCTTTAATAGAAAGAACGGTGAAATGGAAAGCCAATATAGTGTCTTCTACATTTGTGCAAGATTAAAAACAACATGGAAAACAATATGGCATTATTTTACTTGAACAAATACTTACAAGATGTCGGTAAACAAGCATAAATGACTTAGGATTCTGAGATGTCTTTATGGCTATATTTTTAATTAATGATTATAAAATATCCCTATAATTATACAGCATTAACCATAAACAATGTGTACTGGCTTTCTTTTTGTTTTGTTTTAAAGATATCAGCTTCCAAATATCAGTTATGCCGATATCCTGACTTGATAAAATATATAATTAAAATATATAATTGATTTAATAAGACTATTTACTGTCATCGGCCCAGAAATTCTTGTAAGGATAATGATCTTTTTTATTCACACAAAGCTGCTCTGTGGTTAATCGAGAGAATAATAACAGGTACAGGATCAGCTTTGCCTTATTTTATTTTATTATTTTTTAATTTTTTTTTATATAAAATGAGAAATATTGTCAGATATCCAAAAGATGATCAAAAGGCAATTATTAATAGCTCTAACATTTAAGGGTTCATTCAATTCAACTGCTCTTTTCCTCTTGTACCAGCAAACATGTACCAACTCTGTCCACAACAACACCAACCAGTCAGTTTCACGAATAGGAGAACATGCAAACATGACCAAAACAAACCCAAGAGTAAAAACATAATTAACCTGATCAGCACTAATAAGGACAACAGGGACCATTCAGAGACACCTGCTTCACAGACACCTCCTATATTACACAAAACTGAGCTTTAAGTGATGTTATAATGTCCTTTCCTCGTCAAAAAACATACCTGGAGCTGCGTTTTGTTTCATTCACTTGTTTCATTTGAGTAACCCTTTATTTAATTAGTCTGTCTACATCTCCAAAACTCAAAATTCTCTGTTCCACTCTGTGATGTCATGTAGTGCTAGTTTTGAAGTTAACATCTACCTTTTAGCTTTAGTTCAGTAGAGACTGGAAATTTTATCCAAATGGTCGTGATCGTGAAAGGATAGTGAAGGTGTATGGAGTATAAAAACACACTGGAGCACTTCATGCATTACCACATGACATCACAAGGTGGAACAGAGTGTTTTCTTTTTTAGAGAAGAACTCAGCCCAACTATGCAGAGTTTGTGTGTTAAACATGTGAATGAAACAGAATAACACTTCAGTTTTGGATGAAGAAACAACATAGTAATATAGTAAAAGTATTATGATATGGGCCTTTGAATCAATGAATATACATCTCAGTCAATTTGTGATAACTATTATTTTACACAGTCGCACAGTAGAAATATAAACAGCTGTCCTGGTTGGTAAAAACATGTTTGGGTGTACAGTAGGTTAATCACAGATTCAGAAGCCTGGACTGAGTCGCGTGAGTGGATCTGTGCAGGGGAGCGGACGGCAGCTGGACAAATAAACCTGAGCCCACTCCTGTTGGACTAATGGACACCACTGTGCACTTACTGCAACAGCTCTTGGCTCTACTGTTAGCAATAGCATTAGCCTCTTTGATGTGGAAGCATGATATTAACAATAATACGCCCTGCATTTGGGCCTGCTGTTTGTTTAACAGCAGCCCAGTTGGGAGGGGCACACCTAGGGAGAACCGGAGCAGCAGGTGAATGAACCGCAAACTACTAACCACAAAATAATAGGCACCATAGGAGGTCAGACTAGGATAAGGCAATATGCAAAAAATATATTGAGTTCCCTTATCATTATTTTAGATTTTTGCTAATAATAACCTGCACCAGACCATGCAGTCTTGGTAAAGTATACAAAACATGTTCAAGTACAAACATATTTAAATAACAAAATTTGGACCAAAACGACAGATAGTCCACGTCTTTTGCAATCTATTGGTTTTAAAGATCCCATGACATGGTACTTCTTGATGCTTTTATATGGCTCCTTAATGGTTCCCTAATACTGTAAATGAATCCTTCTTCAAAATCAACACTCAGTGCATGAGAAACAGAGATAAGATGAGAAAGAGTATTTTTTCTCTCTCTGGAACACTCCATAATGGGCGTTGTTGCTTGAATGCAAATGAGGAGAAAAGAGCTGGCCAATAGTAGAGGGTGGGGGCGTGGCCAAACTCTCCGCTCTGGGCTCTGAGCGCTCAGCTGATCCATTTCCTTGTTTTTGCACGGGGGGAGAGATTTGAAGCGTTCCATTGAAAAATAAACACATTTCCACATAAAATAAAATTAAACCACTGCTGAAACACTGCTAGAAACACTTGGACGTGCCTCCAGGCAAATAAAAAAACGCATTTCGCATTGCCTAGCGCATTCACAGTCCAAACTCTCTGGGCGTGATTTACAGAGACGCTGAGTACAGACAGACGGGGGTGGAACTGCATTTGCATTTCTTTTTTCGATCTGACATCAATAAGGTGCCTTGTTCAAAATCGCCCGTTTGAGCTCCGATTTTTTGTAACGCAGAAAAGGATCGCAAATGCTCAGTTTAGACATTTCACAACTTTTAACCATGGGGGGGGGCCTAAACAGGGTAGGGGAGCTCACATTAACGTTCAAAAACCTCATGCCATGGGACCTTTAAGGGAGTGTGATGTCGCCCATAGCGCTCAGCTCCAGTCAAATGAAGCTCATGAGACTAGCACAATTTGGAGCCAAGTTCCATATTAAGTATAGGAATTTATTTAGAGAGAGTCAGAGTCAGCTTTATTGTCAATTCTGCCATATGTGCTCGACATACAGTGAATCGAAATTGCGTTTCTCTCTGGCCAAGCAGAAAAAGGTATCGGCACAGAGAGGGGCCACTGCGCCGAGCACACTGCCATCTTGGAGACAACAGTGTAGAAAAAAATGCAATACAATCAATAACAATAGTCACACCAGTGGAACAGGTTTACATGAGGTGTCTTTTTGTTTGGAATACATTACGGGAGGGGGGATGGCAAGATAAAATAGCAGATAAAATAGCAAAATAAAAACACCAGGGTCATGCAGAGCAGGTTAATGCAAACATTTTAAGACCAAAATGATGAGGCTCACTGCAGCAGTTACAGAGAGGTGACAATTTTCAATGTCCAATCCAATCCAACTTTATTTCTATAGCACATTTTATAAACAGAAACAGTTTCCAAAGTGCTGCACATAAAATCAATAAAACTTAACAAAAACATACTAAGATAGCAATAAATAAAGTGATATAATAAGATAACTAAAAACAAAAGCAATTATAAAAACATTACTAAAATAGCAATAAATAGTCGATGTAGCAGTGGTGGGTCAGCTATGTCCATGTATATAGTCTATGGCTAGAACCCTACAATTCTAAGAGGATATCATGTTTTTTAAAGTCGAGATTGGACAATATGGTAATAAAAATGTACCTCATTCTTGTAACAATATGTCGTTTTGATAAAATCACCATATCGTGATTGACTATTTTTCTTGTGACGCACTATGCTCAAACAATGACATTTTTCCCACCTACTCTTCCTATTGTTCAGCCTCAGCAATGCCCTGAGTTGGTGACAGGTGGATTTAACCAAAGGCCATTAACCGTGAACTTTCAAAAGAAGTAGATGAGTTTAGTTACCACTTCTTCAGGGTAATATAAAGATACAAACTTTAACATGAATCGTTAAAAAAAAAATAAAAAAAATTGTGATGTGACTCCATACACCCCTGCTATACAGCCATAGTCTATATCCACCCCTATATGTCACGATCCATCCAAGTAGCTTTACAGTGTCAATATAACTACGACCTTCTGCTTTGTCTGGGTTAGAATTAAATTAAAGTCAAATATGGATTAAATCAAATAAGTAACTTTTCATGACAGTAGACAGAGATAGGGACAAATGTCTGAAACACATCTGACTGATGCCATATTTGATTTTAGAGAGGACATCCAGACGTTACTCACAAGACTCTATTAAGCTCTGGTTTCTGTGTTTGGTCATTTCCTTCTGTTTTCTCACTGTGTGGTCAATCAGGCTGAAACTGCACTGAAAGCCTATCCTCCCCCCTGCACTGGACTCTATGTACCACAGCTCCTGGTGTTTGGTTAGCCTCCTGGACAGAATGGGACAGCACATAGGGGCTCAAATCTTATTTAAAGAACACTGAGAGACAGTTTAGCAAAGGCATAAAGCTAGACAGGTAAGAATACTTGTACAGCAAGTAGGCCTACTTACACTTAGATGATTATAGTTCAAAAATCCTACTTACACCTTATTTAATCCTACCTGTACCTTTGTATTTTATTATATTTTATTACTTAAAAAAAAAAAAAAATATTGTTTACTTTTTCCCTTGTATTTTTATTGCGTGCTATTAGTACTTCTTGACTATCTTAGTGAGTCAACGGGTTCTTCTGATCCTAAGCATTTCATTGCATTGTTGACCTTGTGTTGATCCTGCATATGACAAATAAACAATTTTGCATCTTGAAATCTTGAAATACCACATAGTCAGTCACCAAGAAACCCAGTGTTTCCCGCAGAACTTTATAGTTAGGGCGGCCCACTTGACAACACTTGCCCCCTGCCTTGACTACGCCCCTCCGAAAAAATATAATTTAACCAACAGCTGGCATAACTAGGATTAAGATAATGAATAGATCTTATTATCCCTTTAATGAAAGGATACAGGACTAACTACCATTTAAAGGACCCATATTACGCTATACTTAACACACAAATCGTGCACATTTAGTTCTTCTCTCAAACAGAAAGCACTCTGTTCCACATTGTGATGTCATGTGGTAATACAGGAAGTGCTCCACTGTGTTTTTAAACTCCATACACCTTCACTAGAATCATTTAGATAATTTAAACCCCGTAATTACCAATCTACTGAACTAAAAGTAAAAGGTGGCTATTAATTTGTCTTGAATACTACCGCCTCATGACATCACAAGTTGGAACAGAGCATTTTGAGCTTTGGAGATGAAGACAGAGTAAAAATCATTAAAGATTACTCAAACTTGTGTCAATGAAAGAAACATCCAGGTATGTTTTAAGGAGGCAACAGCATATAACATGTATAATGCTGTAAATTTTGTATAATATAGGACCTTTAAGAAAAGAGTTAGTAGTCACGTGGCATCAACATCTGAAATAGCTCCCTGTTGTTTTCCATATTGCAGTCAACACAGGCTAATGACACACTGTTTTGAATCATCACTGACCAAACACCCAGAGTTCAGAGGGACAAAAGGAGTCGTGTTTTCATTGTAACTCACTCATAAACGCATGACAGAAGACACCAGTCTGAAAAATGGCTTCCGCTCCCAGAATTCTCCTGCTTGTCTTTCTCCACACAGCCTATCTGCCCAAGGTCCTTTTCTGAATTATACTCTTGTCTATGGCGCCTCTCCCTGCCTCTCATTTAATAAAAACCGTGAGTGCATGGGTGGGTGGGAGGACATGCTCGCAGGCCTGGCGTTGGCACAAAAAGCAGCTATCTGTCAGCTGAAGAGGGCTGTGGGGAGGGGTAATTTAAAGCCACTTTTCAGGTTCAATACCAAGCTTCCGGGTGAATTTCACAAACGCACATCAGCGTTTCCTGGGAGGTGCAGTTAAAGCCATGTGGAGAGCCCTGGAGCAAGATAAAGATGAAAGCAGTACAATAAATATTAAACCAGTACTTTACATAGAGTTATGCAAAGTACTGTAATTAATTAGAGAGAGACTGTCACTGTATTGATTGCATTTTCTGTAATCATAACTACATCATGAGGTCAGTAAAGGTGCAGTGTTTAACTTTTCTGGTGGAGGGTCCGCAACCTGCTTGTCTCCATGGAGATTTTACTGTTTTGCAGTGATTATTCCACAGTATGGAAATAAACCTGGCAATCAGAATGGAGACAAGTTAATGGTCAGATCTATAGAGAAGCAAGCCTGAACATAGTAAGAATTCATGTTTTAACCTGTAACTGAAGAAATGAAAGGGAGATACCGTATGATCTTACTGTAGGGCGAGACTAGGGGTGGGTATTGGCAAAGAAGTCATGATTTAATTCGAATCACGATTCATAGGCCACGATGCGATACTATCACGATGCATCACGATACTTGAATTATTGCGATGCATTGCAATGTATTCAACATACTTCAGTGAAAATGTACCAAAAAAAAGAGGATAACTTAAATATCAGTGGCTGTATATCTGGGTAGTGTCTTCAATTGATACAGAACTCTGAGCAACTCAATTCATAACTGAATTTACTGAATAACAAAAACAAATAAACCAAACCAATAACAAAAAGTGCATAGGATTTTTTCTAAAACAAAAAATGATGTTCAAACATTTGCCATTTTGGTGGTAGCTACCATCATAACAAACAATACCCTTTCACAAAGAAAAAAGTGCATAGGACTTATAAAAATATATATATATATATTATTTATTTATTAATAATTCATTAATTATTAATTAATAATAATCAATTTTTGGCATCAAGAATTGATGCAGTATATTGTGAAAGTTAGTATCGCGATGCATTGTCATGACGATTATTTTGCACACCCTGTATTGATTGACATGATAAGGTAATCAAGGGGGAGACACTGCAGGCGAATGGGGAAAAAATCTAAAAAAAAAAATGTATATAATAGAGACATCATTTTGAAACTTCTCCTGTAGTTTACTTACAAAAATGTAAGAATAAAATGTAATGTATGTAATGTTTTCATATAAAAAATACATTCAAACCAGAAGCATGTTGTCATATTAAGAAACAAAAAAGAGGGGGATTTTGTTTATCTCATTTAGTATTTGAGTAAACTAGATACGGCATTGTTATGTTATGAGAAAAAAGCAGTTGAAGTTGCAGTGTTCCACATAACTCTAGAGATGCAAGTTAAACATTAAAACTTAAAAGCTTTCAGTGTCCAGAGATCTGGTTATCGAGGCCCCTGCCTTCGACTGCCACCCAGATCTCCCTGCACCAGCCCCTTATGGATCCTCCTGCGGGTGGTGGGTACACAGGAGGACCGCTCCTTCGGGCCCTGTGGAGGAAGGCCCGGCCACCAGACGCTCAAACACTCACCCTAGGCCTTGCTCCAGGGTGGGGCCCTGGTAACACCAATCCGGGCGAGGTAACTGGCCTTGCTGTGTTTCTTATAACGGCTTCTGAACCACTCATAGTCTGACCCATCCTCCAGGACCTGTTTGCCTTGGGTGACCCTGCCAGGGACATGAAGCTCCAGACAACATAGCTCCCAGGATCATTCGGGCACTCAAACCCCTCAACCAGGTTAAGGTGGCAGGAGGAGGCCCCGGGGAAGACCCAGGATACGCTGGAGGGACTATGTCTCTCGGCTGCCTGGGAACACCTTGGGGTCCCCCTGGAGGAGCTGGAGGAAGTGTCCAGGATGAAGGAAGTCTGGGAGTCCCTGCTTAGACTGCTGCCCCTGCGACCAGGCCCCAGATAAGCGGAAGAAAATGGATGGATGAAAGGAAGCTTTCAGTGCAGAGTGGATAATTTTGTTGTTTCCAAATGAAAGCTTGTATGCCGAGTGACCAAACTAAAAAAAAAAAAAAGCTTTGAAAAAAAAAAAAAAAAAGTGTTTTACCCATTATATCTCGCCTTAAAAAAATCTGCCCTTCTGCATGTTTTATCTTTGTTTTTGCATGTATTGAGATTTGAATGAGTGTGGCCCAAGCACTAGTCCATTCTGTTAGGTGGGAGGGTGAGCCTTGGCAATGGAAACAGACACTAATGGGAACATTGTGTTAACTGTGAGTCAATACTTTTAAACTTTAGTATAATAAAGTTAATAATAATAATGTTAACTTTGCTCTCAAATCTCCATGAGGCTTTGAGTGAACAAATATGGGCCCAATGCCAAGACTCTCCAAAGAGACTGAGATTGTGGTCGGGCTGGGCAATTAATCCAAAGGTTGAATGACCGTGAATCAGTCATGTCTAATCATCACTGATATGGTTTGGGGTTTTTGAAACAAGAGGTTTACAGCCAGTCCTCTGTCAGTAAAAACATACTGTTTGGCGCATACTGCAGACTTTGGAGGAAGACATTTTTATTAGTTTTTGTTTTGTATGGCACAGATTATGTATTGTTTGCTCATGTGTGAAATCAATGCAATTTTAAATTTTACTTTTGAAAAGGCCAAACAAAAAGAAATAGAAAATTGAGATCAACAATATGAGAAAAAGAAAAAATCACCCGGTCCTAGTTTGTGGACATTAATAATAGTGACACTAACGCTGCTGGCAAGATAATTAGCAAGACAACTTGTTCAGAAAAGCTTCCGTCTCTCACCAGTGCATTTTTATGGATCTAGAAAATTAATAATCATGTTGTAGTGCCTAAAAAAAGCTGATATGTATCAATATCCAATATCCTTTGCCTCAGAATTTTAGAGCAGTCATAGTTTTATTATTTTGGACCATATGACAGTCCTGAAATGGAAACTGGAAAATGAAAAATAACAAACAACCCACACTATAAAATATGTTGTACAATAAATCGGATAAGTGTAACTAATGGATTATCATAATAAAGATAATTGAGCTCATGTAGCGTATGCTAACAACTGCAGCTAATGGCAATCATTGTTGAAGCTGTAATTACAGGTAATGTGTTAAATAAATGCAGTTAATGGGCCACTACGCTGTAATGTTCTTCTGTTATTTTATTGAGTATCCATCTGTGTGTGAGTGCCTTGGCCATTACAGCTGAAATGAGAGGAGACATAATATCTTGATTATAGGTTTGGCTTTAAGCTATAGTCCGTCTCCCATATGAGAGGATAACTCCGTGAGCTGCCTCAGGGCACCGGGCTCATGTCTTAAGAGATCTGATGGTGCGTATGGCCTGTTGACGGGTAAATCCATGTTCGACTGCTGACGATAAGATCCGGGCTGACTTAGCATTAGCCTCTGGACCTACTCTGAATCCTACCCAGAATCCATCAGGCCAATTGACAGCAGCGTAAAGCAATCTGGGCTCAATCGATCCCCACAAACTTATCTCCACTTGTGCAAATTAAATTGATCACGTTTCGACTGGCAGCGATTGTTAAACTAACATAATAAATGAATTTAAACTATTGTGGAGGCGAATATTGCATGAACTAGTTGTAGTTTATTTAGGTCACATGACAGTTGTATTCTGAGCACAGGGAAATAGACAAATGTTAAGGGAATCCTCCAACTGTGCATAGCGTAGCAGCATCCAGACACAACTGTCTAGGGATCAGGGCAGCATGGGTGTGAAGGGGATTATATCTCAGGGCAAATGCAACTGGGAGCACATGGAACTGGCCTCCAGACACCAACAAAATCAATAAGCTAAGAGATGAAAGAGTTAAGTGAGCAGAGAGAAAGCGATAGTTTAAGTAGGTAACTGCATGATACAAAACACAGTGAAAGGATGGAGCTGAAGGAATAAAAATTATATTTATGAATAGGAATGCACTGGTGTCGGAAGTCCATAGTTATTCCTTACTTTCCAAAGGTATTCCTAGCATCTAAATTATTTACCAGATTTTTGCCATCAACAACAACTAGCATGCACTTCTCGATTCGTAGAGAATAGGAAGCGTTATAATTAAATGTAGACAGCATGGAGTGGTCTCATTTGACCCTAAGAACCAAATCACTGCAATCCCTTAAAGGAGATGATTCAACACTTGACTCATTCCCCAAAAGTGGATTACACAACCTTACATCAGAGCAGTACAGAACAGTAATAATCATTCAAACTAGAGATCAACTAATATGTGTGTGTGTGTGTTTTTTAATGGCCGATGGCTGATATATTTGGGGGGATATATATGGGCCAGTTTTGATTTTTATTTTTTATTTAGATTTACTACAAACTCACTTACAGCTGTGTTTTAACCAAAAACATATATGAGAGCAGTACTGTATAGTCATTATTTTGTTTATAATTCAAATATAAGCCTGTGTTGGAGATTTAAAGTGCCTAAGACAGGTCAGACTACTCTAATTTTACTAAAACAATTGGCAATTCTTTAGGTTTAAAATTTAACTTCCTGGTTGCAAATCATGACATCACACTAGGGAATTCCATAACAGTTACCAAGAAAAACTCTTAACTCTCTAATGCACACAGAAATTGTTATCTTACCATTACAAATAAAATATGAAAACACCTTAAAACGCCTCAAACTCTTTCTAAATTGTGCCTAACTTTTGGATAGAATTCTCCTATTGTGATGTCATTAGTATGTTTTAGGATTTGCTACTTCCTATCATTTTTTATATACAGTATTTTCCAACATTTCTTCGCAAATTGCTTCTTGAAGTTATAATCCCACCAAATTAAGTCAAAATTATAGAATCATAAAAATCTGCCATACGCACTTTAAGGCTGATAGCTGACGCACTTTTCCACATGTACAAAAAGGGGACATGCACAGTGAGTAATCAAATATGGAGGGTTGGGTTGAGACAATAGCCAAAATATTGTAATATCGTATCGTCAAAAGTCTCGCAATAATATCGTGGGTCTTCAAAATATATCAAATTATATATTTATTTGATTGTTATGGTGCAGCAACATCTAAAAATCAGGAGAACTACATATACCATGATCCCTTGCTGTGTTTCGCTCCAATCTGCATGATGAAATAACAGCAATTAAGCACTTTGAAATTTTTATTATTTATTATGACAGGAAAGCAGCATATTCATAATTGTGTATGCATATCATGAAAATATCGTATTGAGTGTTACATCCCTAATAGATGACACAAGGAAAAGTCTAAATATTGGCCAAACGTCGGTCTAACTCCGCTTCAAATTGATAACTTCTGCTTCTGTCACAATCAATCTGTCACATTTTACCCTACGCAAACAACGGGAACATCCACAGTGAGTAATCAAATATGGAGGGCCGGGTTGAGGTAGGACAGGAAGAGCAGCTGGCAGCAGAGTTTGTGCGTCTCGTGGTCTGGGCTGCAGGCTGGTCTCTCTGGGGACGTGGGGTGGGTGGGGTAGGTGGGGGCGGGTAAGGGGGGGGGTCAGTTGGCACATTTGCAACTGTCCCAGGACCCGGTGCAGCCTCCGCACAAAAGAGACACACCCCTGCCTCCAATATGGCACGCCTTATTGTGGTCCACTGTAAGAAGATTATGTGAAACAGGATTACATTAGAGATCGTAATCTTCATATTGTTGTATCATCCACTTATATGTTCCGTTCGGGTCTGGACGCATGATTGCTGATGGATTAAAAGCTATCATTTCTAATTAAATCTGCCTTTTAAATTTATGGTTAGTGTTTTAAGGTAATGAATAGATCTTAGACTATAGACTATAAAATTCCATTCATTAGTTTAAATTGCATCTTTATAATTACAATTGGAGAAGCTAATATATTTACTGCAGTTGATTTTTTTTTTTTTTTTGTATTGAGTCCCAAGTTTGAATGATTGACATCTTTAGGTGGGTTCATTTTCAATAGCTGCTCTATATGCATTCAATAAGCATAATTTCTCATTTATGTTTTAATTTTTTTATTGTTTCCTCATCATAAACATACCTGGAGTTGTGTTTTGTTTCATTCACACATGTTTAACGCACAAACCCTGCCTGCATAGCACAGAAAACACTCTGATGCGACTTGTGATGTCATGTGGTAATACAGGAAGTGCTCTACTGTGTTTTTAAACGTCATAAACCTTCTGTAGAATCATTTAGATGATTTCAGCCCTGGAATCTTCGATCTCTACTGAACTAAAAGTAAAAGGTAGCTGTTAATTTGAAAATACCACTACATGACATCACAAGGTGGAACAAAGCATAATAACAAAGGATTACTCAAACTGTGTGAGGTGTGTTTTTGAGGTAACAACATTATAAAATTTCTTAAAGCTCTGGAGTCGATTTTGCATAATATAAGACCTTTAAAGGTCCCATGTAGGGTTGGGCGGTAATACGGTAATACGGTATACTGCGGTATCTAAAAATAGCAACGGTTTCAGATTCATTACCGTCATTAAAAAAATAAAATCTTGCCCTAATATAATATTAACTAGAATTAATTTAATGCCTAAATAAAGAGTGTTTGTCCAGCACTTATGTATGTGTGGTTGTGTTTGTTAATTTAATACTATTACAGTTTAAATCTAATATTACTATCGGAGAGATGACGTTCGATGAAGTTCCTGGATGTTGCGTCGTCACGTGACATTACCGCTCAGAAGGAGGAGGAGAAAAACAAGACAACATGACAGACCGCGCTAAGTTGGTCCCAAAGTTTTGTTTTGTTTTTGTTTTTGTTTTGTTTTTTCCGGCGCGGCGTGAGCCGGAGCTGGTTGCAACGCGCTCCCTTATTTTCCTACTTTTTTCTGCTCTTACCTGCTTGTTCGTTTGCACACTTTGAAGATTGTGTGTATAAGGCTAAGTGCTTCAGAAACGCGATGTTTCTGCTCCATTTCAACCTCTATTTTCTCTGTTTTTTAACTTTTTCACCGGCGCCATGTGCGTGAGGACACGTGCTCCCATTGTTTACACGAGGGATCAGCTGTTAGCGCTGCGCGGCGCAGTTGTGCTCCCCCGAGACCGCCATGAGATCCCGGAGGAGCTGCTACGGAGGACGCGCAGAGGACGACGTGCTGGACGCAAACTCCGGGAAAGGAAAGGACGCTGCAGGCCTGTGCTTCCCTCTGTCATCGCGGTAAACGTGCGGTCTATTCCGAACAAGACGGACGAATTAGCGGCGCTTACACGGTATCAGAGGGAATACAGAGACTGCAGTGTCATGGTTTTCACGGAGTCCTGGTCAACCCCGCAAATCCCGGACTCAGCTGTTGCCATGGACAACTTCTTTGGTGGAACGAGGGTTGCCCGAAAATACGTGTGCTCTCCATCGGAACGGGTCTTCAGCACCGCGGGCAAAGTTGTCAATCCACAACGTGCCTTACTCAAACCGGAAAAAGTGACATGCTGGTTTTGCATTCATTAGCTTAATATTTTTATTTTCAATAAGGAGTAGCTTTTTCTGACAGACGAAAACGGTTTGGGATGTTGTATAGTTGTACGTTTAATTTATTTGATTCCTGTTGGTTTGTTAGCTTTAGCCCACAGACAATTTGTTATTTCGTCCCGTCGGTTGGCTGCTGTATTTGCACTTTAAACATTTGTTAATAAAAGTTACTAATTTTGTACATGTTTTGTTAAGTTTTCAGTATCATTAGGCCTATGTAATGCTTGCTATTCTGTTTCTGAACGGTATAGGTGCAAGCTGCCATTTGGCGAGGCGACTCCACGGTAGTGCTACGGTAGTGTTTTTTGTTTTTTTGTTTTTTTGTTTTTTTAGCCTTAGCAACGGTAATACCGTATACCCCGGGAAAATGTGGAGACGGTTTAACAGTATCAAAATTTGGATACCGCCCAACTCTAGTCCCATGGCATGAAATTTTCACTTTCTGAGGTTTTTGAACGTTAATGTGAGCCCCCCCCCCCCCCAGAGAGTTTGGACCGCGAATGCGCTAGGCAATGGGAAATGCGTTTTTTTATTTGCCTGGAGGCACGTCCGAGTGTTTCTAGGCTCAGAAGTCCTTTATCTGAGCCTCTGGACCTTTGAACAGCAGTGGTTTAATTTTATTTTATGTGGAAATGTGTTTATTTTTCAATGGAACGCTTCAAATCTCTCCCCCCGTGCAAAAACAAGGAAATGGATCAGCTGAGAGCTAGAGCCGAGAGTTTGGCCACGCCCCCACCCTCTACTATTGGCCAGCTCTTTTCTCCTCATTTGCATTCAAGCAACAACGCCAATTATGGAGTGTTCAGAGAAAAAAAAAATACTCTTTCTCATCATCTCATCTCTGTTTCTCATGCACTGAGTGTTGATTTTGAAGAAGGATTCATTTACAGTATTATGGAACCATTAAGGAGCCATATAAAAGCATCAAGAAGTACCATGTCATGGGATCTTTAATGGGAACTGCTCGATGGAAACATGACTTGTGGAGAAAATGGTTTCAAGAATTGAAATATTTAATATGAATATTAAACAAGAAGCTGGACTTTGGACTCAAGAAGATGGACTCACATTTGAAGGATAGTCTATACTGAAAACATGACAGTTGCCTCCCTAGTTTATGTCTTGCTTGTACCCTATTAAAAACTTAAACAAATAAAAACCCAAAACAAGAGTTAAATTGATATTTGAACTTATTAGCAAATTAGCGCCTTAAATCTCCAGCATAGGCCGATATTTAAGGGAAAATAATTTCCCTTGTGGATCAATAAAGTTTAAGTCCAAGTCTATTTTGTTTTGGTCAATCTGATCTCTAAATAAAATACACACACAGCTTTAAATGAACACTATATTAAAATAAAATGTTATTAAACAGCTCTCTTATAGGTTTGTGGTTAAAAAACAAACAAACATATAATTTGGGGAAAATAATCAAAAATAATCCCAGAACTGTACAACACAGATTCTCAGTTTAACCAAAATATAGGATTAAAAATAAATGTAAATAATCCCGCTCATGTATGAAGCTGCAATCTCGTATAATCATAATCAGGTCAGTGATGTTTTAAGGATTTTTCCTCAGCAGTTTTCCATAAAGTAGTAGCCTTCCACTATAATTTCCTTGACGTTCTCAAATATGCTTCTGTTCTCTGGTACCACACTAACAAAACAGCCTCTCCGTCTGAGGCTGTAACAGATGACGTTCTTCATGTAGGACCAGGGAACAGCTCTTATCTTTGTTTTCTATCCAAATATACTGGGCCCCTTAGTGTCAGCACATTGGCCTTTTCCACGACAGAATTTTCTGTGTTGTGTTCACGATCCGGGGCAACTCAAGTCGATAAGGACGGAGTGGATTTCCATTTAAGTCCTGTACGCTGGGCCAGTGGATAATGAAATGATGTATGACTGCCAATCTGAATGTCGACCATCACGGGGAGGTTTGGAAGGCGTGAGATCATATGGAGAGGAATAATACTTCAGGCATGTTTGAACCAGGAGTGTTCACATTGAGAGGTAAATGGTCAAAGGTCAAAATGGTACCAAGTCCACTTTCTTACAATAAAGTTTCCAATTTAGAATGCATTGTAAGTTTCTAATCCATGTGAATGCTTGTGAATATGACGTTTAAGCACTTTGAAGATAAAAAAAAAAAAGCTGTACGGTTGTAAAAAATGTAAGACTGATCATAAGAAATAATAAAATAAACACTAATAAAAATTATATAGCACTTTTTGGAAAGTCAAAGACCAGGTTAGAGTGCTACAATTTCCTGTCCCTTTAGGGAAATTTGCCCTCTGCATTTGACCCATCCTTCAACGCTGCTGAGACAAACTGTCAGGTGGAGTGGGCGCCACAGTGCCACGCCAGGAGACCAATCTGCAAATGTTGAGTTAAGCTTGGTCAGGGCCTTAGCTAGAGGGTTCTAACCTATTGATACTTAGCAGCTGATGCCATCAACATTCCCTGGGGGTGTGAAGCTGGCGGCACGGTGGCTGAGTGGCTAGCACTCACGCTTCACAGCAAGAAGGTTCGATCCCCGTGTGGCACGTTGGTATGGCCGTAAGATTCGGGTCACCCGGGCCTTTCTGTGTGGAGTTTGCATGTTCTCCCTGTGTCTGGGTGGGTTTCCTCCGGGCACTCCGGTTTCCCCCATCAACCCAAAAACATGCTTCATAGGTTAAATCCTCCAGCTGAGGTCCTGAACAAGCCTAAGGAATAAGATCATGGAGATGGTCCCTGGGCGCAGTCATGTGCTGCCCACTGCTCCTAACAACAGGATGGGTCAAATGCAGAGGACAATTTCTCCTGTGTGAGATCAATACAGTCAATCTTCTAAGCTACCTGAAAGCACTG
Organism: Paratrypauchen microcephalus; assembly: GCA_036785185.1. Lineage (NCBI taxonomy): Eukaryota > Metazoa > Chordata > Actinopteri > Gobiiformes > Gobiidae > Paratrypauchen > Paratrypauchen microcephalus. The sequence continues at coordinate 2,590,902 of JAVJIX010000037.1, read as the reverse complement.
CTCTGCTAGAAGTTACTTAAATTAGACTCTAATCTGAGCTTTATTTTAACACAGTTAGACAAGAAAGCGCTGACTTGATTGGACTACAGGTGAGATGATTTAATTTAATTTTTAATTTAATTTTAATTTTAATCTTTGACTTTATTGATCTCACAAGAGAAATTCACTTCTGCATTTGACCCATCCTTTTTTCCGGAGCAGTGGGCAGCTCTCTTTCAGGCGTCTGGAGGGCAGTACCGTGAATGGTCTTGCCCAAGGACCCACACTGGCTTGCTCATTGTGCTCTTAAACAAGTCTCTCACACATAAAATTACAATCATAAGAGCCAGAAATAGCCAACAATTTTCCACTTAGTCACCCTCACCTTTTTTTGTTGACAATAAAACACCTAAACAGCACCATGAGCACTCGTATTGATCATAGTCTCTTGAAAAATGACGATCAGAAAACTTTTTCGTCTGTGTTAGCTAATCTGTGTATTGTGTCACCATGGAAACTGCTGAACATTTCGCCAGTAGATATGCCTTATAGAGCACCCCCAGCATGATATCACTGCAAAGTATCAATAGTGCATGTTTTAGTTTAGTCAGAGGGCCTTGAGTAAACCCTCCAAACATGGGAAGAACATGCCAACTGTACACAGAAAGGTGAGAGTGCTTCAACTTCTAATGGTCAGGTTTTGCATGATGTTCGCTCGTCTAAAACCTTGTGGTCAGGGTGTGTCCCACAAGTGTTGCTGCTGAGTGTGCTCCTCTCTGCAGAATGTGACACAAGGGCCCACCAACAGCTGCTCACACTGAAACAGGCTCATAGAGCTCACCATAACACCACTGTCAAGCACGCTGTCATAGAACTGTCATCTTAACATTAGACACAAAGGTACAGGAAACAGACACACTCCCATGTCTACCGTACATACAGCAGTTCACTAAAGAGCCTGTCAGTACGTCAAAGTCAATAAAGCAATTAGATGCCAGCAGGCCTGTCATGATAAGACATTTTGAAGTTTGATATATAGCTGAAGAAATTACAGATGATAAACGAAATATTGATGAATAAAACAAAAGTAAAAAAATAGTAAAGTAAAAAGTAAGTAAAAGTAAACAGTAAAACAAAAAAAACAAAAAAAAATATTGAAAATAGTTTATGTCATCATACAAGAGCAGATAAACCACAAAAACTATTCTAAATGCACAAGCTGCAATAAATAAATAGCAGAATGAAACTCAAGAATGAGCTCAAATCTTATCATATTGTCAAAAATAACAAAAAAAATGGCAGGACATGGCCAGTTACCTTGAATTCAGCTGGACCTGTTTGTTTTTTTTCTAATAACTCAAATATTAATCCAATTGTACCATATGTCACGGAAATTTGTTGGATTGGATATCGGCTCCTAAATATAGATATCTTGGTTGAACACCCAAAATTATATAATAAGACTATTTACTAGGGGTGGGACTAGACGAGACAATTTTTACAAGACGAGACACACCACGAGATTAGGTTCACGAGAATGAGACAAGATTTTGACATTATTTGTAATAAAAACAGTTGAAACCAGAAGTTTACATATATTATATAAAAACACACATATGCTTTTTTCTCACTGTCAGACATGATATAAAAATAAACATTTCCATTCTTATATCAATTAGAATTAACACAATTATTTCTATTTGCTAAATGCCAGAATAAGGAAACCATGAATATTTTAGACAATCACTTTTTCAAAATCAGAAGTTTAAATACAAGATCACTAAGCCTTTAAACAATTTGGTAGTAGTGCAATCCATTTCACAATTTTGGTTTCACTATTTTATGTAATATTTTAGTGGTCATTGCACTACTACGTTTTTTGGAACTACAGCTTCCCCAAATTGCATAACTCACCAGCTCTTTCCACTTTTTTTAGTCCAAGCCAAAGGGAAAATCAGGGGAAAAAAATCTCACGAGATGATTTTTCTCATGTGTGTAGATATTGTCCCATCTCTGCTATTTACTGATCGTAGTCGGCCAAGAAAATGTCATAGATACTTCAAACCATAGTATTGAAATCTGTAATGGAACTGAAAAAAATTTATCTGTGCACCACCAGCATCTGTCGGTCTGTGGTAACAAAGAATCAAGTATGGAGGTCTATAAACAATAATAATTAATAAATAAATACATTCTGAGCCATATTTGCAGTAGGTAACTTGATTGGACATACAAAATGATGTAATAAGACTATTTACTGATCATAGTCGGCCATGAAAGTCTCATAATGATAGTATCGAAATATCTATCGGAACTGAAAAGGCTTGATTTGTGCACTACCAGCATCTGTCTGTCTGTGGGGAACAAGAATCAAGTATGGATGCCTTTAATCATAATAAATAAATAAATAAATAAATTCTGAGCAGTATTTGCACAAAGCATTGCACAGAAAAACCACAAGCTCAGACCAGCAGACAAACGTTGAAACCAGTAAAATGAAGCCATCCAAAAGTCAAGCTCAGGTGACATGGACCTGGTGTGTGTTTGCATAAATGTGGTAGAGGGAGAAACATGATCATTTGTGTTGCAAAACAGGTCTTTGAGGTCTTTATTATTTTGCCTGTAAAAAGATTTAAGAAGATGGATAATGGAAATGGTGTAGAATGTGGATCAGGGCCTCTTCTGTGTTTGTATTTTTGTATATTTAAATGAAACCTTTCTTGCTTGCCTCCATGGAGATGTTACTTACTTAAAGGAATATTAACGTTTTTTTACAATCTGAACCTTATTTCTGTAATAAAACAAGTTGTTTTACTCACCCATAGTACTTTGGTGTCATTTGGAGCAGTTTTGTAGATGTTGTGGTGTAGCGATATCTGTTAACGTGAGTGCTTGGGGCAGGCAATTGCAGTCACCAAATAACACAAACTATCACTTTTCAAATTACAGAAGATCAGTGTCTTAGTCTACACTTTCGTTTGAGTCAAAAGTTGCCTCTAATCCGAGATTTACCCATAGTTTCGAGTAGATGAGGAGGCCAGTGCGCATGTGCTCATTCACAGCTGATTTCGTTCTCAACTCTCGGGACCCAAACATGAAAGGCAAAGCTGTAAGACGTTTGGACCATCGTGTTTGCAGTACCCACTTCAGTCAGGACAATTTTTTACCAGCAAAGGAAAAGAAAGAAGGCCAGCAGATTCAGCGCACGATTCTGAGAAGTAATGCGATACCGATGGGTGCTCTCTGGTGCGCTGCTCCTAAAACTGTCTCCACTTCATTCTTTCCGTATCTATTCTGTCTCCTCATCCGTATACTCCTCTTCAGTCCTCAGTAAGTCCTCTTCAGCCTCAAAGTCCGAATCTTCTGCCATGTGTCGCTCGCAACAGAAAAGTCCTCTTATCTGCAAAACAGCTGTGACTGAGCGCATGCGCACTGGCCTCCTCATCTACTCGAAACTATGGCTAAATCTCGGATTAGAGGCCACTTTTGACTCAAACGAAAGTGTAGACTAAGACATTGAGCTTCTGTAATTTGAAAAGTGATAAAGTTTGTGTTATTTGGTGACTGCAATTGCCTGCCCCAAGCACTCACGTTAACAGATATCGCTACACCTCAACATCTACGAAACTGCTCTAAATGACACCAAAGTACTATGGGTGAGTAAAACAACTTGTTTTATTACAGAAATAAGGTCCAGATTGTAAAAAAAGGTTAATATTCCTTTAATCTTCCGTGATTTCAATTACAGGTGTTTTATTGCTCAAAAACACATGGAAAACATGCATTCTTACTGTGTGCAGGGCTGCCTCAACACAGATCTGACTTGACCTGGTTCCATTCCCTTGATTGTCTCCATGGAGATGGATATAGTTAATGTCATACTGTGGAACAATTCAGGCAACCCAATAACAAATAATGAGACAAGCAGGTGCCAGACCCTACACCAGAAAAGTTGCATAGATTACCTGTTATGAACCTACATTTTTTACCTTCTGTTCAGTAGAGATTGTAGAATAGAGCTGAAATTATCCATATGATTCTTGTGAAGGTGTATGGTGTTTAAAAACACACAAGGTGGAACAGACTGTTTTTTGTTTAAGAGGAGAACTCAGGATTTGTGTGTTAAACCTGTGTGAATGAAACAAAACACAACTGCGGATATGTTTGTGATGAGGAAACAACATAAAATAGTGGAATATGGACCCTTTAAAATGCCATCACGCTCTCCAAGTGGTGTAATGCAGCACACTCCAGTTCCTCTGTCTGTAATTCATTAACACATATTCTCAGCAGGAGCGACTCCACACCACTGAATACCTGCGGAGTGTGTAGCTATGAATACTCCTTACAGCCTCCTGCAGAATGTGGCACCAAAGCAGAACTCACCAGAACTCATCGCCTCGCACACCACCAGCCCCAGAGCTCGGACCTCACCCAGTCATCCAGTTCTCACGTTGCTGACAAGAAGCACTCCCCTTAACCCCTGTACGCACATTTGACTCCTGTAAATCATAACATTGTGCCTTCACCGCCTACACACCCACCGTCCTGTTTTATGCCACATTTTAACTTGACCATGAGCAGCTGCGAGTAAGATTACAGGTTGATTCCTTCACGTTGTGTGGTACAGATTAGACACAGATAAGTAAAAAACCCACTTCCTGAAGATAATCATTCAGACACATATGATTTCAAATGGTGCCTTTAACTAGCTTGTTCACACACAAATAAGTACACCAAGAGTTAGGAGTGCACAATTTAATATATGCCATTTTAATGTATAGAAGGGCCGTGCAGTCAAATTAATTTAGGTTTTTATTAAACAACTTTTTGAAAAAATTGCAAAATCGATTACACTGGTCTACAAATTTTTGGACTCGATCTGCTTCTGAGATAAAAGTGGCTAAATCTCATTTATATTGATAAGATGAACTGAAAATCAATTGATAACTGTGCTGGTTAGCTAATGTAAAACAATATAATTAAATATCTTGAATACATCAAAATCGCATCTGTTTATACAATAGATTTAGGCATTTTTGCTTAAAAATAATATTTATATTTTGAAAATATTTAACTTGCACTTCTTTATCCACCAAGAAATAAACAAGAAATATCTTAAGACATCAGGTGCACACAATTTCGAGGCATCTCTCTTATGTGAAATCAAAAATATTTGATGTTAAAACTGTAGACATATTAAAATGAATGTACTGGAATGTGCAGACAGGCTTTCAGATAGAACTGGTTGCTTGTAGACACACTGTACCTTTTGATAAACTACTGTTTTTGCCTTATTTTGCATAAATTTCCTATTTTGACCCAATACTCTATCTTGGAAACTATAGCCAATCAGCACTTCTGACTTACTTTTTCTTTATTAGTGACCTAAACCAAGAAAAATTTCACTACTTTTGGTCCAGAAGCATTTTGTTTGTAGACCAGTGTTATTATTATGAAAATTATTAAAGGGACAGTGTGTAAGATTTTTACCCGTTAATTACTGAAATTGAAGATACCCATTCAAAAATACATTGTTTTCCAAGCCTTTTCACTTCCATCATGAAATCAAAGTATTCTTTTGGACTTAGATATAGTCACATAAAAGGGGGATCTTCCCCATATAGAGGCAGCCATTTTGAATACGAGAGCCTCAGAAGGACATTTGGGCTCATCCTTCGCCGAGGCTCCTGCTAACAGCTGCTCAGCCGCGCTGCCTGAGGGAGCGGAGGAGAGAAGGGGAAGGGGAGGGGGGAAGGGGGGAGCCTCGTGTAAACAAGCATGCTGCTGTATCACACTCGTAATGGATCTAAGACGTATTTTGGACTAAATTGTTTTACTGGATTTTATTCGCTGGATCCTTATGGACAGATTGAGGCCAAGTTTATGGTGAAATACAGAGTTTGACCTGTGCAGAGCCTTCAAAGGTAAGCTAAGTAACAAACCTCGTTTTGTGCTTTTCTGTATAAAAGTCCCATGTGCTCGGGGAGTGATTGTTTTGCAGGGAAATGAATTGCATAGTCAAAAAGAGGAGACTGTAAGGTTTCATTTGATGTGTAGATTGTCATGAATCATGATCGGGATTGTGTGTTTTCATGCGAAAAGAAAAAAAAAAAAGTGAACAGGGAACCGCGTTTTATGTATACAGCGGCGCGCGGTTCGTGCACGGGTACGCGAGCTGTCGGCGCTACGGCGCGCCCGGGTGACCCTCGAGGTCTGCCGTAGCCAAAAGAGGAAGTGCATGGTACCTACACCACCTATGCGCCAAGAATCCTACACACTGTACCTTTAAGTATACTCCTGATTTTACTTTCTGATTTTCTTACTTCCACAGCAGGTTAATTAGATATTTATACAAATGTAACTGTAAGGCAGTTTACAATTTTCTTAAATAATAGGATACAATGATAAGAATGAAAAGCTCTTGAGATCACAATTTGATTTTATGCCAGTTCAGCTTTAAACTTTCTTAAAGGGGTAACTTCAACCTCGTTTCTTCTGAGAATTCACACTAACTAAAAGTGGGATTAAATGGTCTGTGTTCTGAGCACAAACATTGAATCATGACATCATATCACCCAGCCCTACGTGAATGGAGTTGCGTTGTTTCTTTCACTTTTGAGTAATCCTGCACATTCTCCCATCCACAAGAGCTCAAAATGCTTTGTTCCACTAGCTGATGTCATGAGGTGGGGCCTGGTTTCAGCACCCAGTGTTCAGAACAAAGCCTGGCCAGCAAATATAATCTATATTCATCTATTTTCTTAGTATTGCAGACAAATATCAACATTAGGAAATTAGTACTGATCTAGTTTTATACATGTGCTCTAAGCGATATAATAAAGTAGTATTTTCAAAAGCCAGTGCCACGGTAAATATAGGAAATATAGGAACAATATTAAGAAGTGACACCATGAATATTACTGAGTACATTATCATTGTTTACTGTAAGCCTTCAAATGAAGCAATCCTGAAACAATATCTGAGAGGTGCAGATTTCACAGATGAGGAGGACGGTTACCAAATGGTTTGAGATGATAAAAGAAAAAACAGTAACTTAATATATCAGACGTTGCAATGACCAGCTTTTTCTGAAACCCCCAACAGCTTTCAGACAGATGGGGAGCAGCACCAGAAGACCACACCAGGGGACCCTTTAGCTAAAACAGAAAACTGATACAACTCCAGAGAAAACATTTGTGCTCTACATTCAATTCACAAGTAACGGTCTTCCTATCAAAAGTAATTAGAGATCAGCTTTTCAGTAGGACTTATCGTTCAATATACTGTATGTTTGGTTGAACAATATTATTTATATTTATATTGATATTTATATTATATTCTTAAAGGTCAGTATTTATCGTGGTACTTTTTCTTTGTTCTTACGGGGTCTTTTTGGCTATTTTTTGTATCTAGGATGAGATTTGAGCTATAGAGGGTTGAACAAATGACTATTATAGACACAAACTAAGTACTAAAGTGTTTAATTCTAGCATTTTCAAGATATTTATTTATTAAGTCTGTGTTTTTTAACCATATTTATAGGTGGGTGGGGTCCGTCACCTGCTTGTTTCTATGAATATGTCATTGCTTTGCGTTGATTGTTCCACAATATGACATTAAACAGATCTACCTTACATGTAAGTGTCAGTTACAGGAGGGTTTATTGTTTAAAAATACCTCCATAAACATTCATTCTGACTGTGAGTGGGGTTGCCTCTCCACATACCTGACCAGGAACTTGGCCAGGTTTGGTTTCCATGATGATAGAAATGTTTAATGCCATGCTGTGAAACATTTTAGACAAAGCAAAAACATCTACGTAGAGAAACACAGATGGCAGATGCTCCACCAGGAAAGTTAGACAATTTTAAAATAGTTTTTTGGGGATAATTCAACTTAAAAGTCTCAATAGTATAAATTTGTTTCAATATTATCGCTTATCGACAATATTTTCTTCATTTATTATCATGACAGGCCTACTGTTCAGTTACCAAAGTATAGGATATTGGTGTAGTCAATCCAATACAACTTCCTATAGTAAATCCCCCACAGTATAGCTCAGACAAGTGGGGTAACATGATATGGTACTTTTGGGCCTATAGCAGACAGATGGTCAGCTATTCAAGAATGGAGATTCAAAGGAAAGAGCTCACAGGTTCAAGGCAGGGCTACACGACCACAAAAATGTAACAAAGGGAGACCGCTCAACACTCTGCAAATAAATGAAACCAAAGGAGAAGTTATTTTGAATGGATGAATTTGATTAGTTTCTATGGGAACAAGTCAAACAAAGGAAGAGCAGATTAACCGTCTCTTCCCCTTTTAGAGAAGTTTGCAGAACATTAGGAAAGGTCTTTGTGAGGGCCTGTTTGATTTATTCACAGGGAGCATCAGACAGGAGTGAGCCTCACCTAGTCTCTAAACAGCTGAAATCACAGGCCAGAGTGGAACAAAAACAAACGCTCCTCAAAACATAACCTGGCAGCAGAATGCGAACCACCTATAAGTTAAAGAGAAAGCCTGAATGCATCTCACAGGGTCCATCACAATTAAAGGGCCATATTGCACCATTTTCGGATCTACGTTATGGTATTTCTTCATCGCAAACATACCTGGAGTTTTGTTTTGTTTCATTCACACAGATTCTGCATATTTAGGCTGTGTTCTTCTCTTAAAATGCAAGCACTCTGTTCCACCTTGTGATGTCATGTCAATTTCAGCCCTGGAATTGCCCATTTCTACTGAACTTAAGGTAAAAAGAGCTGTTAACTTAAAAACTACCACATCTTGACATGACAAGGTGGATCAGAGCATTTTGAGCTTTGGAGATTTAGACCGACAAGTAATAAAGAATTACTCAAACATACTGTAAATCCAGGTATGTTTTTGAGTAGGTAAAAACATCCTACAGTAACACAGCTATAAGGTCACAATATTCAATTTTGCATAATATAGGACCTTTAAATTTGGTGCTTCAAAATTCCAGTTAATGATGTTTGGAATAAACTTATTTGTACATTTTGTAAAACACCTCCTTCTATGTTTTTTTACGAAAAGTTCGTCCAAATAAACAATGATATATAGCCAAGTGATGCCATTATTATTTGTGTGCAATACAAAAGGACGTCATTTGAGAATTATGATGATTATGAACCAAAAAAAATATGAGAGAAGGATGAAATCATTTTTTGGAAGGTACTCAAAGAACAAGAAACGTAAGGCATCAATCATCATCAGAATACACCAACGCTAGACCAGAAGCAGATGTTCTGGTGTCTTGCCCAAGGACACATCAGCAGCACTGAACCACCAGCCTGTGGTTTGTGGGCAAAGGGCCTTTACCACCTGAGCCACTGCCGTCCCATCAGATTAGTATCATGACTCGCCAGATGGTCAGAGTTACATATAATATTCAGCTTTATGTTGAATTGGGTGAACACATAGCTATTACTGTATAGTTCACCATCATTGTGGTGTAATAAGACTATTTACAGGCTGATTTTGGCTCATAATGTTTGAACTTTCATTCATACAAAGTGGTTCTGGAGTGATTTGAAGATCGTATATGATAATTGGTAAGTGCCATTTTCCATCTGTACATTAGTATGGGTTAATATCTGGTACTGACAGATAATTAAAGTCAGAGTATCAATATCAGTTATCTCATTGAATGACTTTAAATCCAGACTAAGAGCACTTGAGACAGCCTCCATAAATTGTATCTGTTTTAACTTATTTAGATGTCATTTTAACTGTGTTGTAATTGTCTTTTTGCTGCCTCTTGTCCTCTTGTCCTTGAAAAAGAGGTGTTTAATCTCAATGGGATTTCCCTGGTTAAATAAAGTTATAATAAATCAAAAATCAGTATCAGAACTGAAAAAGCTTGATCAGTGCATGTCTAGTTATTTGGGAATCTGTCCTCTTAAGAATTACCTTTATCCATAAAGGCTACAAAAACATCCAAGAACAAGTTGAAATGATGAATAAACCCAAAAATGCATGAATATTCCTGAAAGCAGAGATGGATGGCCAACCGCACATCCACAGTTCAACACAAACACATTCTTGTCCTGGGGCAGGCCGTACATGGACAGCTGTGAATGTCCGGGCTGAACAGTAGCAGGTGAAACAGGTATTTAACATTTGGCTCACAGGGCTCACACACACATACCACCATCAGCTGACAAAAGAGAGGTGCCTGACCCTGGCCCCCTGCCCTCTGACAAGCTGGGGGCGTGGTCTGGCACAACTAAACAAGTGAACAGCTAAGGAAGCACAACATTTAGTTTGAGGCTTGTATTGTACCACTGATTTCATATTACAGTGTCCACGAAGATTAGTGTGGACACTGCATGGTCTGCAATGTAAACAATGGAACTGTGGAACTTTTTAGGTAGTGGGTCACCTTCTTGTTTCTATGGATATGTCATTGTTCTGCCTGGAATGTTCCATAATATGACATTAAACAGTTCTACTTTACATTTAGTCAACTACAGGTAGTTTTACAGCTCAAAAATACCCAAAGAAACAGGCATTCTGACCCTGAGCGGGGTTACCTCTCCACAGACCTGACATGTAACTTGAAATAGTTTGGTCTCCATGAAGATAGAAAGATTTATCATACTATGAAACATTCCAGACATAGCAATAACATCTCCACAGAGTAAAGTATTTGAAGGGCCCTTCATCAGAAAACTTACACAATGCACCTTTAAATCAGACATGAGGACATTGTATCGTCTCTAACGTAAACAATAGGACATTCCAAGTTATGTGATAGTTAAATGTTATAAATTTGAAGAAAAAAAATCTAATAATAAGCAGCCTAAACAAAGCAATTTAAACATTATTGACCCATATTCAGCCACTGAATATCATTGAATAGTCTACACAAAGGGGAAAATTCTATACATATATATATTTTTATTTTTATTTTTTTTTTTGTAATTTGAGGTTTAATCATAAAAACATACCTGCTCGCCTGTTGCCCTATGGGTGACCCAGACCTTCCCACCCAAACACGGGACTAGTTGGGAGTTCGCATCCACTTCAGCCAAGAGTCCTCCTCAAAATCCGACAAAACAATCACAAAAGTAAAATGAACATCAAGTCCCTGAGATGTGTTCTGGAGTCTGCGGGCGTGTCGCGTTTCGTCCTTCAAATACACAAAGAATACAGCGTGTTGTTTGACCGAGACGAGCGCCCGGGACAGCGGACTGCTCCTCTGAATGAACCCGACAAGAAGCGAGTGTGCCGCGGACAGTTAGTCAAGTCAGACAGCGGAAGCGCCGGAGGTATAGTGATGAGTCCTTCAGAATAAAACCGGAAATGCATTTTACTTTCATTTTATTTCTCTTGAATGAAGAGTTTCTAGCCTATATCTTTATAGAAAAAAAGAAAACCTTAAATAAACAATTATATGTAAGGCCATCGTATTAAACTATTGATATTTTAGTTCTCCTAGTGTGAAAATGCCTGCACATATTTTCATACCAAAGCATAGCACGCTTAAACTATATACACAGTCTATGATAGCACTATTATTTATCCAGTTTGTGCCATATATGGAATAGCCTTACTTTAGTTTAAGTTTATATTCGTTCATAGATTAACCTAGAACAAGTGTGTTAATTCTTAGATCGCCTATGTAGCGATGCCTTTCTTTGTTTTACTTCAATATGTGCCAATATCAATACCCTACTGTATACCCCATGTACTAAGTATTATTCTCTACTCTTGTCTAGACCAAACCAGATCGCTTTCAAGGTTTTGTAAATACTGGATTGTTTCTGCCCTCTGCTGGCCAATAAGGGTAATTGACATTTATGTTAAAAGTCAATTACCAAGTGATCGATTTCAGACGAAGAGGAAATAAGTTAATATTGGACGGGACGGTGAGGACACTGTGAGTCTACTTTACTTTTGATCATTTTGTTTGTTTGAAGCAAAGACGTGAGTGCTTTGAATGCAGGCCTGAGTGGGCTATAAACTCTGGTTACTGTTTGACCAGTGGCTTGACCTCACTTGATGTTATCAGACCATTGTTCTGAGTTGTTAAACACTTGAGATTGATTGTCTTGCTCATAAGTCCCTCCCAGTTCTAAAAAAAAAAAAGTATAATCTATCTTGTTGCAAAGAAATAACCTTGTCTGGTTTCACTTTCTTCTTTAATTCGAAATACCTGGCCTTCTGACTGGTGCATTTGACACTTCAGACTCACAAAACAGCTGAGAGCGCTCGGAGGCGTGTCCACAGTCCACCTTCCTCGGTAGATCTACCTGCGTCACCTGTTGCGCGCACTAAAGAAGGACAAGACACCACAGACGAACTACTGAGACGGTGCTATGGGGTCCCCGGTGAGCGATTCCCCCGTGAGACCGGGATACTACCGTGCAGAAGTGCAGAAAACCACGTGGGATGTCCCGGAGAGATACACGCAGCTCCACCCGGTTGGATCTGGCGCGTACGGGACTGTTTGGTAAGTAATTGGCACTGGGCAATTAAGTGACTTTACCCTTTCTGCAAACTGGCCATCTTATCTGAGTCCATACAAAACAGTGGGATAAGGCCTAGATGGTGTTGTTAGGTCTTTATCTCTGTCTGTTTTAAAGATAATGATGCGCGTAAACCTGAGGCGGTGTAAACACGGGCCATAAAACTAAAAAGCTTTGGGTAGGACTAGGCCCAAGGGTAGATGTTTGACCTGAATCTGAAAAAATCTGTCTGCATCAGATGGAAGGACAATACCAACACTTGAAGGCTTTAGATTTTATAGATTAACATTGGTAGTGAAATTGACATGGAGCATCAGGTGTTTTCCTTATCAAAATTGAGTTTTGAAATTATAATATTGTGTAAGTTCGGTCCATCAAATGCTTTTATCCAAGGAGATGTTATTGCTTTGTCTGGAATGTTTCACAGTATGGCATTAAACCTTTCTATCTTCATGGAGATCAAACCAGATCTGACCTCTAACTTGGTCAGATCTGTGGCGAGGCAAACCCGCTCACAGTCAGAATGCCTGTTTTTCTAGGTAGTTTTGAGTTATAAAACCACCTGTGATTTAATAAATGTAAAGTAGAGCTGTTTAATGTCATAGTGTGGAACATCCCAGGTAGAGCAATGACATCCACAGAAACAGGAAGGTGAAAAGAGAAAATAATAATAGAAGTCTTAAGTTAACTTTTTATCTATTCACTTTTGATGACTAAAAAATCATATGTACAGTGGTACCTCACCTTACGAAATTAATTCGTTCCAGATTTTCGTGGTTTCGTAATGTGAATTTTTCGTAAGTTGAGTAGCTATTTCAATGGAAAAGGCCTGATCCGTTCCAAGGTTTTTTTTTTAATAGTGTAACATTTTTTTTATAGTGTAACATTTTTTTTATAGTGTAACATTGTGTTCTGCTTCCTGATTGGCTAAGAGACTAGACCAGGACTAAACGTGGACTAAACCAGGTCTAGACCAGAACTAAACCAGGTCTAGACCTGGACTGGACCTGGACTAAACCAGGACCGGACCAGACCCAGACCCAGACCAAACCGGGACCAGACCAGGATTAAATCACCCCGTGCGGCTTTCCGCTGGCCTCGCCTCCTGCGCTCACCCGCGCATGCTCGACCCGCAGGAGGAGGTTCAGCCCGGGTGCCGCGGCTCCATCCCGCGGCCTTGCGCCGTGTCAACGTCGCTTTATGATCCTTCGATGTCGGCTCTTCCTATCATTGTGAAGCAGAATTCACCAAGGGTTGGATTGTTCACTCACTAAGGGAAGGTGAGTGGGGTTTAGAGCGTCGTGAGACAGGTGAGTTTTACCCTACTGATGATGTGTTGTTGTGTCTCCGCTCCCCTCGCGCGTTCGGCGCTATATTGAGCCGTGCCCCCCCCCCACGCTTCACTATCAACACATTTCAACATTGAAAATCTATGAAAGTTCGAGTGTTCAAATGAGAGAGAAATGCGAGAAAAGCCCAACTCCAGTCTGAGAAAAGCGTAGAATGTGTGTGGTGAGGCATTTACAGCCCTAAAACATGTAGAACAATTGCAAAATACAAAGTTGTCCTACCTCGTGGACCTCTCCCACCGCGGGCCACCTCTGGAACCTAACCCCGTGTGTGCTGATAAAGTGTATTTACGTTTCGGGGTGTGCATCTGAGCGCGCATTAATTGAATTTTTGAGATTTCGCGTTTCGTAACTTGAATTTTCTTTCGTATCTAGAGACCAAAATTTAACGTGAAGGCGTTTCGTAACTTGGATTTTTCATTTGTAGAGTCTTTCGTAAGGTGAGGTACCACAGTATCATAAATCACGTTTATTTCATATCGTAAAAGTCCTATATTACATAAAATGTTCTCTTTATTTACGCTTTAAGCCATGTATAATGCTGCTACCTTTTCAAAAACATACCTTGAGCTGTGTTTTGGTTTATTCACACATGTTTGAATAATCCTTTTTTATTAGTCTTTTTACAACTCCAAAGCTTAAAATGCTCTGCTCCACCTTGTGATGTCATGAAGTGGGAGTTTTCAACTTAACAGCTAAGGTGTATGGGGTTTAAAAACACATGACATGACAAGATGAAGGCTTTATCTTACTTTATTATGCACAGACCTGATTTGTACTTTGTAGGATTTGTGTGTGTAAACGAGGGTGTGATGTTGGAGGGGTTTATATGACAAAAGTCTAAAAGTAGCCTCAAAAAGGTGCAATAACATTTTGTGCTAATATTGCCTATTATCAACACTGTTATTAATGCACAATATGAATAGAATGACTTATATGACCTAAACCTTTTCCAAAGATATCAGGTGGATTTTTCTTTATATTTTTATATAGGGCCTCGTCCATCTCATCACATTAGCCCTGCTCTTTCATATCTTCAAATTGTGATTCAGCATTTTTCTATCCGTACTTCTATCCTGACTCCAGTGAGAGTGATAACTGACGACTCAGTGACGCAAAGTATTTTCTGTCAGATTGTTAAAGTGTATTGAGAGCCAGCCTTGGTGCCAGTTCTCTGAAGGGGCCGGTGATTATAGATAGAGCCTCCATTGTGTCCCCGGGCTCCTCAGCGTGTCCCTGCAGGTCTGGAGGAGAACACTGGAATCTGGGTCTGGAATCTGAGCAGCCGGGCCAAAGCCACACTGCACTGTGGAGACACCAGGGCAGCCATTTTGGGGTCAAACTCAGGTGGAATGGTATTGACATTAAAGGGGCATTATGTAACTTTTTGGTTGGGGGTTGGGCCACCTGCTTGGGTTTGTGTCGTTGCTCTGCTTGGAATGTTCCACATTATGACATTAAACAGCTCTATCTTACGTTTATTAAATTACAGGTGGTTTTATAGCTCAAAAATACCTAGAAAAACTGGCATTCTGACGCGAGCGGGGTTGCCTCTCCACAGATCTGACCTGTAACTTGATCTGGTTTGGTTTCCATGATGAAAGAAAGGTTTATTACCACACTGTGAAACATTCCAGACAAAGCAATGATATGTCCATGGAGAAAAACTTTTGACGGACCCTCCATTAGAAAAATCACAAAGTCTGCAGATAGAGTGAAAAGTAAAGTTAAAGACGTGACTGTCATGCTTCGGAAGAGTTATGAAAATATATTTAGAGAATTCATTTTGTACTCCTTTTATATAGAAATTTCTTTTTCTTCAGACAAACTGTAAAAAGCTAAATAGTTTATTTAATTGTATTTACTTGACATGTTTGGGCGGTCGCACTTCCACCTTCATGTCGTTTCTCTTATCATCTGTTGTTCCCAGGTGTGGTCAGTTTGACGGATCTAGATCTATCAGTGCTGTCATGATGCTAAAATGCTAAAAACTCAATTTCAGTACTAAAGAATGGACGCAGTACTCAATACCACAATGATAGTAAAAACTAGAAGGCAATTTTCAACATAAAATCATAGTACTTTTTATGAGTTTGCCATGCGGTCTTATATCTGTGTAATCCCTCAGTGGTTCAGGTAGGTTCCATAGTGGTCCAAGGGTGTATAATAGTCGGTGTGCTTATTCTTGTTCTGATATGGCTCACCTTAGTATTGATTAGTATTTGATTTTCCATACTTTTGACAACCCTAGGTCAAACCATCTTCTCTTTGGGTTTAAATATGTTTGCACTTCCAGTTGATCTCATTTCAAAAATTCACAGTCAGCTTTATTGTCAAAAACCATATTGTACAGGTTGCACACACAGGATTTGAATTTGCAGCGCCCCCTAGGCCCACAGTGAACATAAAACATCTGATAAACAAGACAATAAACACCATGACTAAAACATCACATACAGTGGTCCCTCGCTATATCGCGATTTCACTTTTCTTTTCTGCTTCACTGTTTGGCGGATTTATTTTTGTTCGAATTTTTTTTATAGTGTATCAACACGCATTGTGTTCTGCGTCCTGATCAGTGACGGACTGGGTGGTCTGGCATTCGGGCACATGCCAGAGGGGCTGCGGCCGTGTGTCTCACCTGGGGCCGTGAGTACGAGACTGAGGCCGGCAGTGTCCAGACCCTGTTTCTTCTCGGGACCGCGTCCACGGCTAACGACGCAGTCCGAGCCACGAAGCGAACACGCACATCATAAACACAAACTTCGCAACCGCATTGCCGCGGCCCACCCGCTAGGTATTCGGTTGTTAGCCGTGGACGTGGTCCCGAGAAGAACTACGGTCCGGACACTGCCGCACCAGGCTCTGGGGCCACCCGCTTTCAATCTCCTTCTCCGCGAGCCGGTGGAGCATGAGGAAGGATGCGAAGACCAGAGACAGACTCAGCACTGGCTTCAGGAGACCCAAAAAGAGCCGCTTCCTATGGATCTAGTGACTCATGTCTCCACGCCCCTCGCGTCACTATTAATACTTTTTTTTTGTTAAAAATCTACGAACGTTTGAGTGTTTAAAGAGAAATGTGAGAAAACGTTAATTGTATGATGTGTATAATGTGTGTGGTGAGCCGTTTACAGCCTTAAAGGAAAAGTAACGTTATTTTACAATCTGAGCCTTCTTTCGGTAATAAAACAAGTTGTTTGACTCACCCATAGCACGTTCGTGTCATTTGGAGCTGTTTGGTGAAAGTTATGTTGTAGCGTATCCGTTAACATGAGTATTCGGGGCATTACCGAGATTTAGCCATAGTTTCGAGTAGATGAGGAGGCCAGTGCGCATGCGCGGACTGTGCTATCAGCTCCCGGGACCCAAACATGAAACGCAAAGCTGAAAACTATGGATAAATCTCGGATTACAGGCCACTTTTGCTTCAAACGAAATCTTACATTAAGACATCGGGCTTCTATGATTTGAAAAGTGCTAAAGTTTGTGTTATTTGGAGACCGCAAAGTAATGCCCCGAATACCCATGTTAACGGATACGCTACAACATAACTTTCTTCAAACAGCTCCAAATGACACGAACGTGCTATGGGTGAGTCAAACGACTTGTTTTATTACCGAAAGAAGGCTCAGATTGTAAAATAACGTTACTTTTCCTTTAAAACATGTAGAATAATTGTAAAATATAAAGTTGTCTTACTTCACGGATTTCGCTTATCGCAGGTTATTTTTAGAACATAACCCCCGCGATAAACGAGGGACCACTGTATACCCGTAGCCAAAGTACCGTAAACTTGTATATAATACAAATAGGTAAACCCACACAATGTGTAGCGTAATAAAGCTCAAGTGGTGTCATTTAAGCAGCAGTGTCAGTGTCATTTAAGTGTCTTTTAAGCAGCAAAGTGATTGGGGGAGGGAGGGCAGGGCAGGGAGAGAGTTCAGCATCCTGACAGCTTGGTGGATGAAGCTGTCTTTCAGTCTGCTGGTTTTGTCCCTGAGGCTCCTCAGTCTCCTTCCTGATGGCAGCAGACTGAAGAGGCTCATTTGTTTCCTCAGCTCCTCCATTGACCAGAAGACCAAGGAGAAAGTGGCTATCAAGAAGATGCACAGACCCTTCCAGTCCCTGATCCACGCTAAAAGAGCTTACAGAGAACTACGACTGCTACGCCATATACAGCACGATAATGTAAGCACCTTCAGATATAATGCAGTGTTTAAATTCAAATCTGTTTCATATTTGTGATTAATCTGCCAGAATTTATGTTCTATGTTTTTTTTTCTTCGATCAAATTCTCAGAAGTGTTGTGAATAGCATCAGAGCAGATGTAGAGATGAAACACCTGAGATTGACAGTGGCTTTGTTCACATGCACTTGATTTCTGGATATTTAAGATGATTTAAAGGACAAACAAACCACAAAATCTGATGTGCGTAATAAGAGAGACCATGATCATAAAGAAATAAGATGATTTTGCTGTTACATGCAATTTTAACAGTCTTATGTCTCCAAAGCTCTGATAGTCTTGAGTGTGCATGTAACTGCAACCATTAACATACACTACCAGTCAAAAGTTATGTTTCTTATTTCCATGATTATGTAGATTCTGTCTAAAAACATCAAAACTATGAATGTACACGCTTTGCTTTGACTGCTGCTTTGTGGACTTGGCATTCCTTCATTCCTTGACCCTGACATGGCATGCCTGTGGAGAGAAAACCATTTCAGGTGACTTTACTATAAAGATTATTGAGAGAAGTCCAAGTTTTTTTTTTGTTAATTCACCGTTGTTTCCTTTGCTACATAATTCCTTTTTCCTTTCTTTCTTTATATATTTGATGTCTTCCATATATATAAAATAGAAAGTAGTAAACAAAGAAAAACAACATTGAATGAGAAGATGTTTTAAAACTTTTGACTGGTAGTGTATATTAAATAAAATAAAATAAACAGCATCATTTTCCACAACAAGTCAGATTAGTAGTAGGTCAGTAGTAGGTCTATTGACTATTTATTTTTTTTATTTAATTGAGAAGTACAATTGCTAGGCACATTTTTGTTACTATAGCGAGCGCAAGGGTTTAAAGATTAATATAAAGGGCCAGATTCAACATTTGTGAATGTAGTTTTTATTCATTTCTTCTGTGAGTACTATGTAATAAATAGGGAATGCTTGCCGTTGCCATCATCACATTATATAATCTGAAAACTACCTATTGTAAAGGTCTACAGTTAAAGGTTGCTCTGAGCTTTTGCTGTGGGACCCTCATGCGTCAGTGTTTTACCTGTAAACAGCTAGTGCCCAGTCCAAGTGACCAAATAATAATATCTCTAAA
Organism: Paratrypauchen microcephalus; assembly: GCA_036785185.1. Lineage (NCBI taxonomy): Eukaryota > Metazoa > Chordata > Actinopteri > Gobiiformes > Gobiidae > Paratrypauchen > Paratrypauchen microcephalus. The sequence goes on along the minus strand of JAVJIX010000037.1, from coordinate 2,571,741 downwards.
ATAAGTATAGAGAGGCTCTGCTTGACTATAATTCTAAAGGGCGAGTTCTAGGTCCTTAAGGGAGATCTAGGCCAGGGGTGTCAAACTTATTTTGGTCCGGGGGCCATATCTATGGAGATAATTTTGTCTCATAAAGATTTGTATAAATAAAAAAAGATATATATAAATATAAATACATTTATAAATATTCAAACAAAATACAAATACAAAAACGCGACATACAAATAAATGATAGAATGTATATAAATACACAGGCATTTGTAAATATATTTTCGAGATTTGTAAATATATTTTCAAGATTTATAAATATATTTTCGAGATTTGAAAACAAATGTAGTTGACTTTCTATGTGGAGTCTGCATTTGTGGATCAATTTTTTGCTTTCGTGTCTATGACGTAATTGTGAGACAGTCCTAGCGCAAACCACGATTTGTATAAATAAAAAAAGATATATATAAATATAAATACATTTATAAATATTCAAACACAAAATACAAATACAAAAATGCGACATACAAATAATTGATAGAATGTATATAAATACACAGGCATTTGTAAATATATTTTCGAGATTTGTAAATATATTTTCGAGATTTGAAAACAAATGTATTGGAGTCTGCATTTGTGGATCCAGTTATTGCTTTCGTGTCGATGACGTAATTGTGAGACAGTTCTACCGCAAACACACGATTCACAAATAAATGTCACCGGATTTGAATACAAATAGCCTTCACTGGACATCCAGCAGATGGCAGTGTTGAGCAGCTTGTCGGTAGTTGCTCTTTAGATGCGTGAATGAGTGAATTTCTCCTTTTATCATAGTTGCTCTTTAGTAAATGAGACTACAGTGGGCCCTCGCTCGAGTGGAAAGCGACCTGGATATCATTTTGGGCAAAACTCATGCCACCGCTAACAGTGCCGAACTGACTGACTACGTACAACGCCTCTGAGCACCAGCCCTCACCACCTGACCAGGTACACAAGCTGCTCAACACTGCCATCTGCTGGATGTCCAGTGAAGGCTATTTGTATTCAAATCCGGTGACATTTATTTGCCAATCGTGGTTTGCGGTAGAACTGTCTCACAATTACGTCATCGACACGAAAACAAAAAATGGATCCACAAATGCAGACTCCACATAGAGTTTTCAAATCTCGAAAATATATTTATAAATCTCGAAAATATATTTACAAATCTCGAAAATATATTTACAAATGCCTGTGTATTTATATACATTCTATCAATTATTTGTATGTCGTGTTTTTGTATTTGTATTTTGTGTTTGAATATTTATAAATGTATTTATATTTATATATATCTTTTTTTATTTATACAAATCGTGGTTTGCGCTAGGACTTGCTCACAATTGCGTCATCGACACGAAAGCAAAAAATTGATCCACAAATGCAGACTCCACATAGAAAGTCAACTACATTTGTTTTCAAATCTCGAAAATATATTTATAAATCTCGAAAATATATTTACAAATCTCGAAAATATATTTACAAATGCCTGTGTATTTATATACATTCTATCATTTATTTGTATGTCGCGTTTTTGTATTTGTATTTTGTGTTTGAATATTTATAAATTATTTATATTTATATATATCTTTTTTTTATTTATACAAATCTTTATGAGACAAAATTATCTCCATACATATCCAACCTACTTTGATCCCAAAGGGGCCGGATCAGAAAACTCTCGGCATATATACCCCAAAAATAGTAATAAGTCCAAATATTTGTGCAGAGAAACACAAATCTATTAAGACATTTTTATTTGATGAACTCTTTCTTTTACAAAATATAATATGAACAACCTGAAAAATGCAATTTTAACACAAGCATACAGGTTTCCCATTCACCTCCATGAACAAATAGGAATTAGTCAAGTTTTCTTGGAAAATCCTGCACCTGGCGTCCACTTTTCTCATTTTGGACATTTTGCTGATGAGGGTCTCACGGTCAACATTCAAAACGATCGTCCTTTTAGAGCATTTGGAAAGAGGCAAGTCTTCATTTGTGCTGCTCTGGTGGGAGGGGTCATGCACAGAGGCGCTGGAGACGCTGCTATGCTAAGCTGCACAGAAAATAGGCGCAGAAATTTACCAATATTTTAATAGAAAATCAGCTGAGGGCCAGATTAAAGGTCTTGTAGGGCCGGCTCTGGCTCCCAGGCCGCATGTTTGACACCCCTGATCTAGACACTATAGTTAAAGGGGAAGGAGATGCATGGTTATGGCTGAATTTACAACTGTTCTGACAAAATGCAGATGTTTTAAAATGGTTTATGGCGAATATCCCTGTAATTACTGACCCTGTCTACGTGAAACAAAAACTGGCACAAAGTTAAAAGTGGTAATATTATGTCCAAATACTTCCAATGGATATTATGTCCAAATATTCATTTGCACAGGTATCGATACTGGACAAAGATCATTTATGAGACCAAGGTGAACCTTTACTGAATAGTTTTAGAAAGGTCAGAATTTGAGTAAGATCACAGGATTCTACTATTTCCAGATGAAAAGTACATTTTATAGATGATTTTGAATTAACATTATGGTTGTGAAATTGGTATGGTCCATCAGGTGTTTTATCAAAATTGAGTTTGAAATTATAGTATTGTGTAACTTTCGTGGTGGAGGGCCCATCAAATGCTTTTCTGGAATGTGTAGAATGTTTCACACTATCGGATTAAACCTTTCTATCTTCATGGAGACCAAACCAGACCAAGTTACAGGTCAGATCTGTGGTGAGGCAAACCTGCTCACAGTCAGAATGCCCGTTTTCTGAAGGTATTTTTTTACTATAAACCCACCTGTAATTGAATAAGGTAAGGTTAGGTAAGGTAGAACTGTTTAATGTCATACTGTGGAACATTCCAGGTAGAGCAATGACATATTCACAGAAACAGGCAGGTGATAAAAAGAGAAAATTATAGGAGAAGTATTAAGATTCCCAAGCTTTTGATGACCAAAATGACAAATTACCTACATAAATCATATGTATCGTAAATCACTTTTATTTCATAGCATAAATTATGATCAAATTATTATCATAATTTATCCTATACTACATAAAATTTACTCTTTATTTACGCTTTAAGCCATATATAATGCTGCTACCGCTTCAAAAACATACTTTGAGCTGTGTTTTGTTTCATTCACACGTCTGAGTAATCTTTTTTATTAGTCTTTTTACCACTCCAATGCTCGGCCTTGTGATGTCATGAAGGTGTAGTTTTCAAGTTAACAGCTAAGGTGTATGAGGTTTAAAAACACAATGGAGCACTTCTTGTATTACCATATGGCATGACAAGATGAGTGTTCTTGTGTTAAAAATGTGTGAATGCAACAAAACACAAGTCCAGGTACAGTATGTTTGTGATGAGGAAACATCTAACATTCCGTTGGATGTTTTCCAGTTGTTTCCATGTAGAATGAGTTCATGTAGGAATTCCAGGACAGCTCTGATCTAAGAATGCTTGTTGTTTTGACAGGGATTAATCAATTGCACTATAATTATCATCATTGCATGTTTTATTTGAAGGTGATCTCTCTGTTGAACGTCTTTACCCCAGCCTCTACCTTGGATTCGTTCCAGACTTTGTGAGTACATTCTTGCCTGTTAGACCTCCATACGTGTGGGTGCTTGTGTGGAGGAGTGTGACATGTAGCGTGTTTCTTCTTGTCTGTTTGGATGTTTTCTTCTTCTTTTAACCCTAGAACACTTTCGCTGTAAAAAGTAACACCATCACTTTTGCTGGGTAATTTTTACCCGGTATAATATACCCAACAAAAAGTACTTGTCATGAAAAATAGATCAAAATATGACAACACATGATAAATTACAGTGGTTTTCTTTTATTTTCATCTGTGGTATGTGTAACAAAAAAACAAAAAATTAAAAACATAGGAAGACCCTAAAAACATGCTCCAAAATTACTGAAAAATGAGGAATTTGAGAACAAAAAAATTCCTAAAAATAATAATAATAATAATAATAATGATCCTGGAAACTTGGTCTTTGGTCCAGCCATTCCTGGGACATATGAGACTTCCCTGGTGAAGCACAGACTCCTTGACACACGAACAGTTGCAGGAGAGAGGAACAAAAAATAGTATTTTTTCAGTGGGTAAAAATGACCAGTTGACTAAAATATTGTTTTCACCATAAGAATTTTCTTTGAAATCACCACTTTGTGATATTTATTCATAACCACTGCACTAAATAAGGATAGATACACATTCCAGGACCACTCTTACTTACCTATTCTTTACATCCTCGTACATTAAAGGCAAATTAACGTTTTTTTACAATCTGAGCCTTCTTTCGGCAATAAAACAAGTAGTTTTACTCACCCATAGCATTTTTCTGTCAATTGGAGCAGTATCGCAGAACTTATGTTGAGCCGTTCTGTTCTAGTAATGATCCCGTATCCGTTAACATGGTGCTCGTATCATATGCTCGGGGCATTACTTTGCGGTGTCCAAATAACACAAACTTTAGCACTTTTCAAATCATAGAAGCCCGATGTCTTAATGTAAGATTTCGTTTGAAGCAAAAGTGGCCTGTAATCTGAGATTTATCCATAGTTTCGAGTAGATGAGGACGCCAGTGCGCATGCGCGGACTGCTCCCGGGACCCAAACATGAAACGCAAAGCTGAAAACTATGGATAAATCTCGGATTACAGGCCACTTTTGCTTCAAACGAAATCTTACATTAAGACATCGGGCTTCTATGATTTGAAAAGTGCTAAAGTTTGTGTTATTTGGAGACCGCAAAGTAATGCCCCGAATACAAATGCTAACGGATACGCTACAACATAACTTTCACCAAACGGCTCCAAATGACAAGAAAGTGCTATGGGTGAGTCAAACGACTTGTTTTATTACCGAAAGAAGGCTCAGATTGTAAAATAACATTACTTTTCCTTTAAATTCATTGCATTCTTACATTCCTCTTTCACTATTACTGGGAGAAAATCATCCAAAAGCCTGTAGGAAAAAGTGGGCTTTGGGGTAGGGAAACACCGACACCTTCAGAGATGCCAAAAACAACGGTGAAGCTCCCCAGGGACCCATGACACTCAGAAAAATGCAACATATTGAAAATCATGTAAATACTTTTGCTTGGGTGAAAATCACCCGGCAATAGTGCTCTAGGGCAGAGGTCTTCAACAGGGGGGTCGCGACCCCTAGGGGGGTCGCGGAGGTACTGCAGGGGGGTCGCGAAATCTTCTGATTTCACTTTAAAATAATATAATTTTATATTTTATAGTGTAAAATACAGTATTAACCTGTGTATTATTTCCTTGTATTGGATGTACCATAACAGAGTAGCAATGTTTATACATGACACTAAGGTCAATTTAATATAAAACACAATTCTATGCCGTATATATAGTAGGGGGTCCCTGGTCCAGTTCGCCATCTGTTTGGGGGTCCCTGGCCTGAAAAACATTGAAGACCCCTGCTTTAGGGTTAAAGGTGTATTGTGTAACTTTTCTGGTGGAGGGTCCGCCAAATGTTTTTTTTTCCAATGACGTCTTATTGCTTTGTCTGTTTCACAGTATGACATTAAAAATTTCTATCTTCATGGAGTCCAAACCAGACCAAGTTACGGGTCAGATCCGTGGAGAGGCAATCCCACTCACAGTCAGAATGGCTGTTTTTCGAGAGATTTTTTTAGCTGCAAAACCACCTGTAATAGAAGAGTAAGGTAGAGCTGTTTAATGTTACACTGTGGAACATTCCAGGCAGAACAGTTACGTATCCATAGAAACAAGCTAAATGTTACACGGTGCACCTTTAAAGGACAAACAGTGAGTGTGTTTATATAGTCCATATGTGCTGTTCACAGTTACATTGTGATGCCGTTCGTGGCACAGGACCTGGGGCACATCATGAAGAGGAAGAGGCTGACGGAGCGCATCATCACGTACCTCTTCTACCAGCTCCTCCGGGGGCTCAAGGTGGGAAAGGTTTACAGACAGGCCTATCACAATAAATACTATATCGATTTATTGTTCATTATGTGAAAGCTGGAACAATATTTTTTGGGGGGTCAGTATTTATTATGTGAACATTTTCTTTGCACTACTGGGGCATTTTTTTGTTTCTTTTTTGGCTGTACGCTAAGAGGTGGGGTGAGGAGAAGAACCTCCGGATACACTGCAGTTTATACATTAAAATTGATTTCATATTTGTTATTAAAGGAAAAGTAACATTATTTTACAATCTGAGCCTTCTTTCGGTAATAAAACAAGTCGTTTGACTCACCCATAGCACGTTGGTGTCATTTGGAGCTGTTTGGTGAAAGTTATGTTGTAGCGTATCCGTTAACATGAGTATTCGGGGCATTACTTTGCGGTCTCCAAATAACACAAACTTTAGCACTTTTCAAATCATAGAAGCCCGATGTCTTAATGTAAGATTTCGTTTGAAGCAAAAGTGGCCTGTAATCCGAGATTTATCCATAGTTTTCAGCTTTGCGTTTCATGTTTGGGTCCTGGGAGCTGATAGCACAGTCCGCACATGCGCACTGGCGTCCTCATCTACTCGAAACTATGGCTAAATCTCGGATTACAGGCCACTTTTGCTTCAAACGAAATCTTACATTAAGACATCGGGCTTCTATGATTTGAAAAGTGCTAAAGTTTGTGTTATTTGGAGACCGCAAAGTAATGCCCCGAATACTCATGTTAACGGATACGCTACAACATAACTTTCACCAAACAGCTCCAAATGACACGAACGTGCTATGGGTGAGTCAAACGACTTGTTTTATTACCGAAAGAAGGCTCAGATTGTAAAATAACGTTACTTTTCCTTTAATCAGACAGAATTTCGCTATGTTATATTTTTTTGTTTTTTCATAGATCAAATGCTCAGAAGTGATGTGGATAGCAACAGAGCAGATGTAGATTGTTCTGAATATAAAGACATTTGACAGTGGACACCAAAATCTGTTCATTATCTAATTTCTGGACATTTAAGGTTATTTAAATCACAAACAAACCACAAAATCTGATGTCAGTAATAAGAAGGCCCATGATCAGAGGGTGACCAGGTAGTTTTGCTGTTTACATTTTTTGTTGTTGTTGCATGTTGTTTATAATTCAAAAAGTCTGAGAATAATCTGATATTGAGTTTGCGTGTAGTAGCAATTTCAGAGACAGTTGATCTAGAAATCGTTGTAATAATAGGAGTAATAGTAGAGAAATGCATGCAATATCATGCCTTTAAAAACCCCACCCTTTGTTAGTCATAAGTATTTGTGATGGATCTGTGCGCCTGTATTTACCTTGTATCTCTGTCTGGTCCTGCAGTACATTCACTCAGCAGGCATCATTCATCGGGTCAGTATGAAATATGTACCATCTGCACTGGAATATAATTATATAATATATGTATACTCACACGTGTTATTATGTGGTAGGATCTCAAACCTGGCAACCTTGCCGTGAACGAGAACTGTGAACTCAAGGTAAAGCAGAACACTGTTATTTTAAGACATACAGCTCTGGAAAAAAATAAGAGACCACTGCAAAATTGTCAGTTTTTCTGATTTTACTACTTATAGGTGTGTATATGGGCAAAAGGAACATTTTTGTTTGAGTCTATAAACTATTGACACCATTTCGCCCAAATTTCAAATAAAAATATTATCGTTTAGAGCATTTATTTGCAGAAAATGACAAATGGTCAAAATTACCAAAAAGATACATGTTTTCAGACCGCAAACAATGCAAAGAAACAAGATCAAATACATTTTAAAACAACATAATACTAATGTTGAATGCTGATTTCAGGGAAAAAAAATGCAGTGGTCTCTTATTTTTTCCAGAGCTGTATCTTTTAAAGGTCCCATGGCTTGAAATTTTCACTTTCTGAGGTTTTTGAACGTTAATGTGAGCTCCCCTACCCTGTTTAGGCCCCCCCCCCCCATGGTTAAAAGTTGTGAAATGTCTAAACTGAGCATTTGCGATCCTTTTCTGCGTTACAAAAAATCAGAGCTCAAATGGGCGATTTTGATCAAGGCACCTTATTGACGTCAGATCGAAAAAAGAAATGCAAATGCAGTTCCACCCCCGTCTGTCTGTACTCAGCGTCTCTGTAAATCACGCCCAGAGAGTTTGGACTGGGAATGCGCTAGGCAATGCGAAATGCGTTTTTTTATTTGCCTGGAGGCACGTCCGAGTGTTTCTAGGCTCGGAAGTCCTTTATCTGAGCCTCTGGACCTTTGAACAGCAGTGGTTTAATTTTATTTTATGTGGAAATGTGTTTATTTTTCAATGGAACGCTTCAAATCTCTCCCCCCGTGCAAAAACAAGGAAATGGATCAGCTGAGCGCTCAGAGCCGAGAGCGGAGCGTTTGGCCACGCCCCCACCCTCTACTATTGGCCAGCTCTTTTCTCCTCATTTGCATTCAAGCAACAACGCCCATTATGGAGTGTTCAGAGAGAGAAAAATTACTCTTTCTCATCTTATCTCTGTTTCTCATGCACTGAGTCTTGATTTTGAAGAAGGATTCATTTACAGTATTAGGGAACCATTAAGGAGCCATATAAAAGCATCAAGAAGTACCATGTCATGGGATCTTTAAAATTACTTTTTTGTTTGTCTGTCTTGATTGATTGTCTTGACTGGCCAGGAAAAAGATTGAGCTTTTAATACTACTGTGCATGCCCCAAAACAGATCCAGGTATGTATAATTGTCACTATGAAGCAATTACAGTGACATTTTTAGGTATGTTGGAAAGAATTGCAGAGGCCTCCAGAAAGCCTTGTTTTGGGGTAATTTTGTCACAGTAAATTTCTAATACTGTCTACACTTGCTCAGATAGTCCAATGAGGTTAATTTTGTCTGAGCAAAGTTTATTTATGATAAAAGGAGAAATTCAATTTGTCAACTGGACAAAGTTTGTTTGGTCGAAAACGTTTCGCCGCTCATCCGAGAGGCTTCGTCAGCTCTGGTTCTCATGCTGGTTAGACCCTGTTTATATCTAGCTGCAGGGATAGTTTTCAGTTTTCAGAGCTTTTTTCAGTGTAGGTAGCTCCTCCCTGCAGCTAGATATAAACAGGGTCTAACCAGCATGAGAACCAGAGCTGACGAAGCCTCTCGGATGAGCGGCGAAACGTTTTCGACCAAACAAACTTTGTCCAGTTGACAAATTGAATTTCTCCTTTTATCATGGATTCTACCTGGACGACTGAGGTATCTTCACGCAAAGTTTATTTAGTTTCATACCTGACAGTTTGGATGGCTCCCTCTTTTCTTCAGGTGGTCACGTGATGCTATTGCCTCATATCTTGTCAGATGATGTACGCAGGTGTTTTCTGGCAATGAAGGAAGGACAATGGCACAGTATCTCAACAAAATACCTGAAATACAGAAACATGCTCACAGGACAATAAACATAAACTGAGACGAGGTGGGCTTTTTACTCTCACACATCTGGGATACTGTTGTGACTGCATTTGGTGTCACCAGGAAGACAGACAGACAGAGAGTTGAGACATGCACATCCAAAAAAGGTTGCAACTGTGTGCTGAGTCCATACACAAATATTGTGCAAAAGAAAAAACAGATCCAGACTGTAGTTCTTTAAAGCTTTTTTTTTTTTTTGAATTGCATTTAATGAATGTGGTGTCATTAAAACAAAACAAAAAATGGGAGCTCCAAAGGACTGTATTGCAAATCTGTTTTTTCTTTGGTATAAATCAGTTGACCAGACACATGACCACTCTGAAGAGAACTGTGAGCGAGTATGAAACTAAACTGAACATTGGTCTGAAAAATAATTTACTAGAATAAATTTGACCAGATGATGGGAGGATTGAGTTAATGGCGTCTGACCTGCGATGATTTCAGATCCTGGACTTTGGCTTGGCGCGACAGACAGAAACAGAGATGACGGGGTATGTGGTGACCCGCTGGTACAGAGCTCCAGAGGTCATTTTCAACTGGATGCACTACACTCAGACAGGTACGGAGCTGCACTGATGGCAAGTGTGAGAGAATGAATGGATGTTTATTTGGACAGTAACGCATAAAACATACTCAGAAAAACATAAATGCATATGTATAATGCAAAAATAATATATAAATAGTTTGCTTTTATGTCCGAAAGTGAGTGGAAGGAAAGGAAGTACTTATTTAAGCCCACCCCTTTCTCTACTGTACCAAATTAACAAATAAACATTAAGGCTGCATCCCATTTCTCTGTCTTACCCCTTCGTCTTACCCCTACCCCTTGGTTTTGCGCGTTCATGTGAGGGCAAGGGGTGTCCCGATTCTAATTTTGATCAAGGGCTAGGGCCACGACCGAGGGCTACATACCCCTTGAAACGAAGTAAGCTCTCGACCAGACTTGGAACGAAGGGGTACGCCTACAAGCTCAGGCAGGTTTTGGGATCAGGATGGCAGCGTCACATCGACCAGCCAAGGAGTCTCATAAATGTATTTTCAGCAGTTGTAATTATCGATTAACAGTTTAGCAGGTTTACAATTATGACGCTTATGTTCTACGTTACTTTTAGTGAACTGTTGTTGCATTTTTAATTGTAGTGATGTCTGTTTAGCCGACGTTATCGTTTTCATCGAACTTTCATGCATAAACAAGCTAGTTTTTTTGTCGAGCTGAGGTACCCGATAATCCTTGACATTTGTTTACGTTTGTTTGAGTCGATTGTTGTCGCCTCTGTAGACGTAGCAGCTCCGGTAGAGACAAGGAGTGATGACGCAAATGGTAATCGAGGGATGTCCCATTTCTTAGGGGAACATTCAAACCCCTAGCCTTCTCAGCTCGTTATCAAGGGGCAAGACAAAGACATAGATAAAGGGGTAGGGGAAGGGGTAAGACAGTAATGGGATGCAGCCTTAAACTCCTCATTTCCTTTTACATACATCATAACTTCATAATTTCAGTACATTTTTGTCATTTAGTTCTTATTTAAAAAACCAAACCAAAACACAAAGTATTCATTTCTTCTGCACAATACTTTTTAAAAATGCTCTTTTGGACGCATGTATATGTGGACAGTGTTTTAGTTCTTCTTTCACATTGTTCCATAATTAATCATAATAATTCATAATTGAAGTATATAAGGAGTAGCTGTAGTATACAGCTCTGGAAAAAATAAGAGACCACTGCATTTTTTTCTGAAATCAGCATCTCTACATGTATTACAGCCATTTCATTCCAGCGTCTGTTGAATTCCAACACAAACACAAAGCTGAGCTACTTCAGTTCTTGCACCAGGAGTGGAATAAAATCACCCAAGAACAATGTGAAAGACTTGTGGAGAGCATGCCAAGACGCATGAAAGCTGTGATTAAAAATAAGGGTTATTGCACCAAATATTGATTTCTGAACTCTTCTTAAAAGAAAAGTAACGTTTTTTTTTACAATTTGAGCCTTATTTCGGTAATAAAACAAGTTGTTTTACTCACCCATAGCACTTTGGTGTCATATGGAGCACTTCCAGAGATGTTTTAGATTTGCGATCTCCATAATGTGAGTTCTCGGGGCACATGTTTGCGGTCTCCAAATAACACAAACTTTAGCACTTTTCAAATCATAGAATCTCGATGTCTTAGTCTACGATTTCGTTTGGTCAAAAGTGGCCTGTAATCCAAGATTTAGCCATAGTTTCGAGTAGATGAGGACGCCAGTGCGCATGTGCGGAGTGTGCTCTCAACTCCCGGGACCCAAACATGGAACGCAAAGCTGTAAACTATGGATAAATCTCGGATTACAGGCCACTTTTGACTCAAAGAAAAATCGTAGACTAAGACATCGAGCTTCTATGATTTGAAAAGTGCTAAAGTTTGTGTTATTTGGAGCCCGCACGGGGCATATTACATGCTCGGGGAATATATTATATGGCCCTGAGCTATGGCTAGAAGTCGCGCTAGGCTAACCGCAAATCTAAAACATCTCTGGAAGTATTCCATATGACACCAAAGTGCTATGGGTGAGTAAAACAACTTGTTTTATTACCGAAATAAGGCTCAAATTATAAAAAAAAAAAACGTTACTTTTCCTTTAAGTGTAAACATTAGTATTATGTTGTTTTAAAATGAATTTGATCTTGTTTCTTTGCATTGTTTGAGGTCTGAAAACATGTATCTTTTTTATTTTGACCATTTGTCATTTTCTGCAAATAAATAATAATTTAATAAAAATAATATTTTTATTTGGAATTTGGGGGAAATGTTGTCAGTAGTTTATAGACTCAAACAAAAATGTTCATTTTGCCCAAACACATACCTATAAGTAGTAAAATCAAAAACTGATCATTTTGCAGTGGTCTCTTATTTTTTTCTCGAGCTGTATGTGATGGTTTTGCTAAACATGAATGTAACTCTTATCTGTGATGTTTCTTCTCCAGTGGACGTGTGGTCAGCTGCCTGCATCCTGGCTGAGATGATCACTGGACAAGTTCTCTTCCCAGGAAACGATAGTATCCTCACACAGCAATCCCAAGTTTAGTAATAATTTAAAGGAGCACTGTGAAACTTTTCGGGTGGAGGGCCTGCTACCACCAGATCTTCGCCTGCAATGATCTACAATATAGCACTAAACTTACCTAACTCCATAGAAACAAGTTGTTGCCACCAGGTCAGATCTGTGGAGTGGCGACTTTGCTCCTTCGCTCACAGTAAGAAGAGTGCAGCGTATTTAGATAAGTTAACTTTAGTAGATAAGTTTCAGGTCTCACTGTGTAAGATTGTGTGTGTGTCCAGAGAAGTTTTTACTTTAACCAGTTTGTTGAGGCATTCACCAGCTGAAGAAGATCATGAGGTTAACAGGAACTCCTGACAGCAACTTGGTCCAGAAGATGCAGAGCAAAGATGTAAGAACTTTGTGTACCTGTAGCTATTGAACATTAATCATAATCCAGACATTTTCACATGGGCTAACAGAGACTTATCATAATAAAACCATTGAAGTTTACAGTTTAGTGTATATGAAGAGAAACAGCTCGCAATCCAACAAGATATGTCAAATATAATTGAGCTTTTACAATGATACAGAGGTGGAGGTGCCTAAGTGAGGAAAATAATAATAATACAAGACAAAACTATTGATTTGTTCCAAGAGCCAAGCACACAGAAATAAAGAATGATTTTACAGGAAAGAAATATACTAGGACTGTCAGTTTAACGCGTTAATTAGATTAAATAATTACACTGCAAATTAAGGCATTATAAAAATTAATGCAATAAATTATGAGTGGCAGTTCAATGCGCGCCCATTTTAAATCTGGCGTGCGGCGAGCAAATCGCTGCCAAGGCCTTTGAACGGCAAGTTTATTTATAAAAAGAATGAAGACGGGACCATCAACAAGAACATGCTGATTTGTAGCTTTTGTCAAAATGAATTTTCCGATCACTGAAGCTGCTCCAGCCTGACGGATCATTTGAACGATAAACACGTCCGGACAAGTTCCATCGTTACCAGTGATGGAGCGAGCGTGAGTGCACTTCAACAAACCAACAAACCACAAATTGCAGAATTTGGGAATCGAATGAGAAAAGCGACCACAGGAAAAACTGACAAACTCAATCGCAAAGTGGGTTGCTCTCTCTCTCACACTCTCTTTCTCTCATGACATTAAAATGCGATCAGTTAGATTAATTAATTACAAATCCTGTAATTGATTTGATTCATTTTTAGATCGTCTGACAGCACTAAAATATACCTTTGTTCAAATGATTATGTAGCTAATTACACTAATAATGGATCAGCTTTATATAGAGCTTTTTGGACAGATGCTTTACAGTGTGGATTATTCATTCACTTCACACTCAGCGGTGGTAAACTACCATTGTAACCACAGCAGCCCTGGGGCCCTGGGGAAGCAAGGCTGCCAATCTGTGCCACCGGCTCCTCCGACCACCACAACACTCACGCTCACACCACTTTCATACTAGGAAATGTGGGTGAAGTGCCTTTCCTAAGAACACAATGTTGTTTTTTTGCCCCTGGCGCCCCACTATGGCACCTGGTTTTCCAGCGGTCTCCCATCAAGTACTAACCAGGCCCGCTGTGCTTATCTTATGAGGTCTGAAGACATCAAACATCGACGAGCCAGTATGGACACATATCATAACACTATAACAATACTATAAAACATAAGTCTACCAGTTTAGGATAAGGCCAAAACATTTAAACTAATTTAAACTTGAATTTTATTGGAAAAGCACATTGGGCATTTTGAGTGTTAAAAGGACTCTATAAACAAAGACTGATTGTTTATAGTAACTAAACACCAGAGAAGATTGGTCACATTCTCATCTATAATATAGTATGTACAGTATATATAGTGTAGTGAAAACCACGCCTTGGCATTGTGCTACCTCATTTGGAAGCAAACTATCATAAACATGGTATTCCTTCAATAAACAATGTGCAATGTCCTCTTTAGCATAGACCAGGGGTGGGCAAACTTTTTGACTCGTGAGCCACAAATGCTTCTAAAATTTGACAGAAGGGCCAGACCAGGAGCAGGTGGATTTAGCGTTTTGGTAATCCACCTCATAAGAGCAAAAAATAACATGGGATATGTAGAAAATATGTGCTTTATTTCAATTAAAAATGAACAAAAGCATTATAACAAAATCTCCATCTTTCAAGTTCCACGGTATTTAGCTATTTATTGAAATGACTTTTAAAACACAGAAAATTTAATTAATAAAATACTGTTTTTTTAATTACTAACAGTTACTATTTTAAAGCACTGAAAGTTCTGCTATCCTTCAGGTTCTTTCGTTCTTGCATTGACTGCTTCCTAGCATAGTTAGCATGTTTTGTGGCAAAGTGACGCCTGATATTATATTCTTTAAAGATCCCATGACATGGTACTTCTTGATGCTTTTATATGGCTCCTTAATGGTTCCCTAATACTGTAAATGAATCCTTCTTCAAAATCAACACTCAGTGCATGAGAAACAGAGATAAGATGAGAAAGAGTCATAAATATCTCTCTCAAACTCTTTATTCTGGGCGTTGTTGCTTGAATGCAAATGAAGAGAAAAAAGCTGACCAATAGTAGAAGGTGGGGGCGTGGCCAAACGCTCCGGTCTCCGCTGTCAGCCCACAGCTGATCCATTTCCTTTTTTTTGCACGGGGGAGAGAGTTGAAGCGTTCCATTGAAAAATAAACACATTTCCACATAAAATAAAATTAAACCACTGCTGTTCAAAGGTCCAGAGGCTCAGATAAAGGACTTCCGAGCCTAGAAACACTCGGACGTGCCTCCAGGCAAATAAAAAAACGCATTTCGCATTGCCTAGCGCATTCGCAGTCCAAACTCTCTGGGCGTGATTTACAGAGACGCTGAGTACAGACAGACGGGGGTGGAACTGCATTTGCATTTCTTTTTTCGATCTGATGTCAATAAGGTGCCTTGTTCAAACTCGCCCGTTTGAGCTCCGATTTTTTGTAACGCAGAAAAGGATCGCAAATGCTCAGTTTAGACATTTCACAACTTTTAACCATGGGGGGGGGCTAAACAGGGTAGGGGAGCTCACATTAATGTTCAAAAACCTCAGAAAGTGAAAATTTCATGCCATGGGACCTTTAAAAACCGCTACAGTCTCTTGGCATATCAGGCATACAGCAGTTGATAAGTATTCGGCGAAAAAATATTTACTTGTCCACTCCCTGTCCACTCGACATTCTCTGTCCACTTTTCTTTTCTTAGCTCCGCTTTTCTTAGCTTTACAGGAGGGCTGAGGGGTCAAAGAGCAAAGCACAGACGTGGCACAAAACGCCGCACCTCAACAAAGGTCAATGTATCTAGTGCGCCAGCTATTGAAAAACGCCAGAATTGCAGGGAAATTTTAAAATTAACAAGGTTTATTAATATAATTTCTTCAAGTTCGGCGGGCCGGATTAAAAAGCTTAACGGGCCGCATATGGCCCCCAGGCCATAGTTTGCCCATGCCTGGCATAGACGCAGCACACACCTGTACACAAAGTTTAACCTCAGACTATAATGCATGTCATATGTAATCATTTTGAGATCATGTTTGGTCTATTATACAGGCACAGACGTACGTACAGGGCCTGCCTCCACAGAAGAAGAAGAATTTCAGAGAGGTGTTCCCTGATATGGACAAACATGGTAGGACCTTGATTCCTTCATTCAATGGCTGTTTCCATACACATCAAAAATCTGACCATTATTTCTGGAGACATTTTCAGATTATTAACATTTCTTGTATACTGTTACATCTGATTTGCGTTGTTACGTCTAACGTCTTGTTACGTCTCATATGAGTTACCAGATTCAATGTGATTGTCCGCACCAGGTTTTGACATGGAAATTATGCAAAAATTAATGTAGAAATTACCAAAAAATTAGAATGTTAAAGATTGAAAGAATAAAAAATCATTGTAATGTGTCCAAATGTAATCAAATAACTAATAAAGCATAATACATAACAAAAAATATACAAATAAAAACAGATCAGCAAAATTCATTAAATATCTTTATAAAAAAAATCACTACATTTGAAGCCTTATAAGACCTCAAAATATGTTTGAAATACTTTTACTTTTTGCTCTTTAAGTACGTTTTTAAATGGATACTTTGATCATTTAAAGGTGCATGGTGTAACTTTTCTGTTACAATTTCCGGGATCTGCATGTTTCTATGGATATGTAATTTCTCTGCCTGGAATGTTCCACATTATAACATTAAACAGCTCTACCTTATCTACCTTACCTACCTCATTTACTCAATTACAGGTGATTTTATAGCTCAAAATACCTAGAAAAACAGGCCTTCTGACTCTCCACAGATCTGACCTGTAACTTGGCCTGGTTTGGTTTCCATGGATATAGAAAGGTTTAATACCATACTGTGAAATATTCCAGAGAAAGCAATAACATTTCCATGGAAACGAGCATTTGACGGACTCTCCACCCGAAAAGTTCCACAATGCCCCTTTAATAGTAAATTTCCTCTAGCTCCATAAGTCCTCACTGCTGTTGTTTATGTAGCGGTGGAGTTGCTGGAGGGGATGCTGCTGCTGGACCCAGAGCGGCGTCTGACTGCAGCACAGGGCCTGGCTCAGCCCTTCGTCTCCGAGTATCACGACCCTGAGTCTGAGCCCGACTCTGAGCCCTACGATGACTCCTTTGAGAGCCTGGAGCTGGCAGTGGGGGAGTGGAAGAGTAAGTACCGCCATGTAACTGTACACACAACAGGAGGGGTAAATATTATTTTAGAAGACAAGTTTAGCTGTGCAAACTACTGACCTGTCAAAGTGAATATATTGCAATTGAATTTGATATTCAGGTCAGTTCAGGTATTATACGTATACTACTTATTGTGAGGTTGCTAAAAAAAGAAACCTTTATAGTAGTTTGAAGTGGTACATTATGTTATACAGCTCTGGAAAAAATAAGAGCACTGCAAAATTATCAGTTTTTCTGATTTTACTACTTGTATTTGGGCAAAAGGAACATTTTTGTTTGAGTCTATAAACTACTGACAACATTTCCCCTAAATTCCAAACAAAAATATTATCGTTTATTTGCAGAAAATGACAAATGGTCAAAATAACAAAAAAGATACATGTTTTCAGACCTCAAACAATGCAAAGAAACAAGATCAAATTCATTTTTTCATGTGTCTTGGCATGCTCTCCACAAGTCTTTCACATTGTTCTTGGGTGACTTTATTCCACTCCTGGTGCAAGAACTGAAGTAGCTCAGCTTTGTGTTTGTGTTGGAATTCAACAGACGCTGGAATGGAATGGCTGTAATACATGTAGAGATGCTGATTTCAGGAAAAAAAATGCAGTGGTCTCTTATTTTTTTTCCAGAACTGTGTACGTTAAACAGTTACTTGGTTTGCACTGTTTACATGTTTCCACACGAGCGTCATTATCGGCGTGCTGCTGGTCCTCCAATGACTACGTGGAGGCGTGACTAGCACCTCCTCCCGCGAACCGGTCCCAGGTCCCAACCGTTTTAGACTGCTTTGGATGGTAGTACCTCCAGTGGGCTACTTTGGGCCCCTAAAAGGGGACTGTACAGATCGCTTTACGTAGTGGAAACTCTCAGAGTCCGCTCCCGTACTGGACCTATGGAAATAAGGCTTATCAGGCCTTCCTTAAAGGGATATGCCACCCCCAGGTCAAACTTGGGCATCTCCCCACAGTCCAGAGACTAAAACAAGTGATGAAAACCGTTTTCCTGGTCACCCAGCCATTGTCCGAGTCTGTTAGCACTGACTGCCGTGGTATCTGCAGCTACTCCTCGTTAGACTGGAGTCTAACGGCGCCAGAGAAAGATTTCGGCCAAAAGGAATTAATTTGCTCGATGCTTTTCCCAATTACTTTATGTGTAGTGCGCATTCATATCGAGTGCAAATAAATGTACAAATCAACACGGAGAGCTTGCCTTGGTCATTTTGGGTGGGAACTATTTTTCAGTGTGGAAAAAGACAGAAGAAGCACACACCACGCGGACAGGGGAATCCCTGTTTACGCACCAGGAAGGGAGTTCCCCCGTTCGCTGCGTGCTTTGTGCTTCGGCTTTCTTTTTCCGCACTGAAAAATAGTTCCCACCCAAAATGACCAAGTCAAGCTCTCCGTGTTGATTTGCACATTTATTTGCACTCGATATGAATGCGCACTACACAGAAAGTAATTGGGAAAAGCATCGAGCAAATTAATTCCTTTTGGCCGAAATCTTTCTCTGGCGCCGTTGCCTCCACTCTAACGCGGAGGAGCAGCAGCTGCGCGCGGCAGTCAGTGCTAACAGACTCGGACAATGGCTGGGTGACCAGGAAAACGCTTTTCATCACTTGTTTTAGTCTCTGGACTGTGGGGAGATGCCCAAGTTTGACCTGGGGGTGGCATATCCCTTTAAGATAAGATATAAGATATGCATTTATTAGTCCCACAGTGGAGAAATTCCAGTGCTGCAACATACAGATCAAGAACAGCAGGAAAATGTAGCATGCAATAAAACAAGATAATAAATAATGGCTTAAAATAATTTAAAAATAGACCTAAAAACAGACTCTCGAGTATAGCTGAATATTGTAGTGTAGCCTAGATAAAGTTGAATGAATTGAATTGAATTGAATTGAATTATCTGTGCTGCCCCCTACATGTCCGTAATTGTCTACCTCTAGGGGTGGGTAATATTGACTAAAAACAATATTTCAATATTTGTTCGGTTTACCTCCATAATAATAGCTCTTTTGACAGTCTTGTGGGCTTAAACATGCCTTTAGATATTTGTAGAGGTAAAGTATCAGACAAATATGCAAAGACTCACAGTTAACCCCAGAAGTGCAGTTTGAAAGATTTCTAAATGAGTTTGTCCCCCTTTTTTTTTTTTTTTTTTTTTTAATCAGCTCTTTATACTTCATTTAGGGTATTTTTATAGAAATTATATCGATTTTTCCAAATCTTCAGAACAATATTCACATATGATTGACAATGATTATTGCCCATCTCTTGATATTATTGCTTCATTAAACCAAAGCAGACAGGGTATGTTGAATATACTGCAGTAATAGCAATGGTGCTTTGTCTGAATTAATTCTGTATTTTGTTTTTATTTTTTGTCATTTAGGTCTTATCCACATGGAGATCATGACCTTTGATCCTGACCATCCTAGAAGGACAGCAATGTAGATGACCAACAGTTGTTTGTTTTTGTTTTTTTTATTATTGAAGCTGAAGAAAATGACTCTACTTCAACTAGACTGTCTATTTCAAGTGCAAGCTTTAAAAGTCAAAATGTGGTGGGTCTGTGTTTTAGAGCTGATGTACAGTATAATAAATATTGTAATAAATATGATGTGGTCTCTCAAACCCCATTTTAAACCTGTAGAGCACGCCTCCGAGAGGGACATGCTGCTAATCATTTCACTGTTGATTAAATAAACAACAAAAAATTAAATTAAAGGTGTCTATTTAAAAACTGTTATACATTATGGAGATGTGTTCCAAATGAAACCCTGAATTTTTAATATGCACCTTTAACAATGCCTAATATGACATTTACGTACAATGTTACAATAAGATACACATATACAAGTGCACTACAGTTGTTATTGACTTTTTTCAAATAATAATTGATGTGACTGTTTACGCTCTGAAGCTAGAGCAGTTTGACTCACTTCCACCAGAGGGCAGTATATCCCAATACATTTTAGGGCCTCCTCCCACCTGACATTTTTCTGTGGTGCAAGGTTTACAAGAAAAGTAGTTTGCAGCTGATGTCATCAACATTCCCTGGGGGTGTGAAGCTAACTGAAAGCACTACTCTGTCTGGAGACTGAGTTTTGTTTTAACACAATCTGACCAGAAAGAGCCGATTTGGTTGGAACTACAGCAGGCAGTTGTGGAACGTCACAAAGTAAATGTAGTAATGTAGTAATGTTTGAGATTGCTGAAAGGGCTAGGTGGTTTATTTTTAACATGTTCATAATTTGTGCTACGAAAAATATAAAAAATAAAAACAGATAAGAGAAAATATAACTAATAATGAAACAGTTTATCTTGAACAAAATTATCAACAAACAATAAATATCAACCATAAATATCAACATCACTACATTTGAAGTCAAGACATTTTTTGCTCTTGAGGTAGCCAACATTTTTAAATAGACACTTAAATACTTTTACTTACGTAGATTTTTTCATGTGATACCCTACGTTTACATTTACTTGAATATTGTAAAATAATACTGTATTGTACTTAAAGGAAAAGTAACTTTTACAATTTGAGCCTTATTTTGGTAATAAAACAAGTTGTTTTACTCACCCATAGCGCTTTGGTGTTATATGGAGCACTTCCAGAGATGTTTTAGATTAGCGTTAGGCTAACGCCGTTAGCCTAGCGCGACTTATAGCCATAGCTCGGGGCATTCCCCGAGCATGTAATATGCCCCGTGCAGGCTCCAAATAACACAAACTTGGCCTGTAATCTCGAATTACAGGCCACTTTTAATTCAAACGAAATCATAGACTAAGACATCGAGCTTCTATGATTTGAAAAGTGCTAAAGTTTGTGTTATTTGGAGCCTGCACGGGGCATATTACATGCTCGGGGAATGCCCCGAGCTATGGCTATAAGTCGCGCTAGGCTAACGGCGTTAGCCTAACGCTAATCTAAAACATCTCTGGAAGTGCTCCATATGACACCAAAGTGCTATGGGTGAGTAAAACAACTTGTTTTATTACCGAAATAAGGCTCAAATTGTAAAAAAAAAAAAAAAAAACGTTACTTTTCCTTTAAGTAACAAAATTAGAGTAGGCCTACTTCTTGCACCACCAATTTTGTGTTTTTTCTCTGTTTTCAGACAAACTTTTTTGACAGTGTTTGCTAATGTGTGCACTGTGTCACCATGGTAACTCCTACATATCACTGATGCATGTAAAACGATCCCAGCATAATTTCACTGCAAAGTATCAATAAGAGGAATCCTTCCAAATATAACGGCATTATCTAATGTGGATAGGGACATAGCCTTGGACCATTACTGACTTCTATTACTCTTGTCTGGGCAGGCTGTAAACCACAGAGTCACAGGGACAGGATCTGTTTTACTGAACTACATATACAAGTACAACCATCTCTATTACATATGAAGAAGTGCATTGCATTGTGTATCTTTTCCGGTGGAGGGCCTATCAAATACTTTTGGTCATGGAGATGTTATTGCTTTGTCTAGAATGTTTCAGAGTATGGTATTAAACCTTTCTATCTTCATAGAGACCAATCAGACTAAGTTACAGGTCAGATCTGTCAGTATGTATGTCAGAATGCCTGTTTCTCTAGGTATTTGAGCTATAAAACCACCTGTAACTGAGTACATGTAAGATAGAGCTGTTTACTGTCATACTGTGGAGCATTCCGACCACGGCAAAAGCTATCACAACTCAGTCAGGGCGAACAGGAGAAAATCGCGTTAGAAGCTTTTTTTTTTTTTTCAAAATTTGTGATTTTCGTTTTTTTTGCAGAATGTTTTCGTTGAGATCATGAAGAAGCCACTCCATGTTTCAGATAACAGCATTGGTTGCTTTAAAAGCATACATTTTGTCTTTGAAATTGGCTAGTTTTTCGGAAAGAATCGGGGCATGTGTAAATGACCATAATTACCATACTGGAGCTACTGGCCATTCACGTGACGATTAGCGCTCTTTTGTTTTCTTTTCTTCCACCAATCAGCTGTGAGCGAACCTCGTGAATGTTTAAGCTGCGTAGCTGCATGTAAAAATGTAATGTTTTACGGATGAGCTGAATCGTGGCTGTTTTACTGGATGCTGATCTGTCAGCCTCGCAGCGAAGGAGCAGGACTAAGATATCTACAGTAACATTTGAAGATGATAAGGACAGTGAAATGGAGACTAACTTTGACTGTAAATACTACATAAGAACGCAGAAGAACGCGATCGGATTCTTTCACTGCCGAAAGACAGTGCCTCATTTGCCTCATTGTCTGATTATTCGCATATAGTGCTATATGCGAATAATCAGACAATGAGGCAAACAGACATCGGAGGTGACATCGGAGGTGAGCACATCCAGGAGAAAGACTCCCGTGTCCCCAATGATGTTTGCAGGAACACATTTCTCTTTCTTATGGGGTGAGCAAAGTGCCTCTAAACTTTGACACAACATACTTTAGGACATGTTTAAATACTAATTCAGCTTTCCTGTGGTCATATTATTTCTGCATCAAAGGGAGATATTTAGATGAAAGCAGGGGGCTTGTCTAATTGTCAACATTAGCATCATATTACTAGCCAAAAACCGCCCATTACAGCTACTTTTGATTTGCGATGGGCGATTAATGTGAATAATGGTTGAATTGCTACACCAGTGTGTGAAGTGCTAGTGAAGTAATGATTGCAGATACTGCAGTACTTATTGCTAAATCATTAGCATCACTGTCAAGTCAAGTAATGCTAACAGCCACCTTAACTAGGTGCTCAAAGCACCAGTCACTTCAAGCCCTTATTTTCAGTAGACTATCAAAAATACTTCATTTTACTCTAATATACTGCATAATGCAGTATTTTGGACACGAAAAAAACAGCAGTTTTCCTGTTTTACACAGGAAAACTGCACACTTACAGGGCTCTCAAGTCTCACGCATTGAGAGTGTGACACACGCAATTCGACTCACACGCTACACATGGCATTGCCCCCCCGCTCCTCGGAAATTATGCAGTCTCACGCACGACCCCAGCCCTGAGAGCCCTGCTTTATATACACTTTTTTCCATAAGGGTGAGGAACAGAATACATCCAGAGAGAGAGAGTGTGTGTAGTGTCCTATAGACCCCTTTACTGTTAGTAAGCAAATGTGACGTCACTGGCATGCGCGCGCATGCCTGACTCAGAAGCAACCATAGCGGACCATAGCGGAGTATCTGAACGATAGGGAAAGCTACATTCAAGAGCTCACGTTAAGCAACGGGGTTCGACTACCAGATCCTTATGCGATCACGGAGTGGCAGTACGACCGCAGAAAGTGGCCCGATTTACAGTGGCCAGATATCCACTGTTATTTAGTCAAGAAGCCCAGCGTGTATACAAGAGAGAAAGTGCGCGCATACAAATCCATGGATGCCTACCAGTTTGCCGTATGTGGCCATGTACAGGAGGTAAAATACCACGATATCGATGGGGAGTTTTCCGTGTTGGCATCTGATGTTCTCCCCAGTCAAAGACAAGGCCACAAGACTTGTCCTTGGTCACCATGCGGCAGGCAAGTACAGTCCCACACATTTGCTGTGTGGTCTTCATCAAGGCCATAGGGGACAGGCCCCCCCCAGCCGGGATACCGGGAGGAGATGAACTAACAACGGAAAGGAGGGGAAAAGCCAAAATAATCTAAAAAGTTCAAAGGAAAAACAAAAAAAAACACCAAACAAAGACAGCCCTAGCGGAGCTCACCACACATACGACCGTGTACAATGCTTGGGCTATCAACAAGCTACGTTCTGACCACCAACTGCACTTACAGATATGATCTCAGTCATGTCAAATGCCATTTATGATGGTCCTGCGAAAAGTTATCATGCATTTTAACAAAGTTATTCATGTTCGTTTACATGTGTCTGTCGTAGAGGTTACCCGGTTAATGTCTGTGAGCTTTGCGGTGTCCTGTGCTTGCTAGTTAATCAGCATGATTAAACACCGTTGAACACCTGGGCAAATTACCCTAAAAAGCAGCAGGTGTTCACTTGTGTGTACGTCAGTTGAATGGTGTGGACTATCATTTATTCCATCTGTTTCTCTTTATTTGAGTTCTTCTCTTCTATATCTTCGCTGGGGGTTTTATGGCAGCAGTGGCTTTGTTTTGAGTCAGCACTGCACGCGCATTCAGTGATGACGTAGATTTGAAACTGGTCTATACTATATACCACTTTTTTTCTTTTTTTTAACTTTTATCTTTATTCTTTCTTTTTCATTTTACATTGTATAATATATTTCATATTGTACTGTATTAAACTGACAATACAGCAGACTTTGACTTAACATATTATCATGTGTAATATTGATTATTGAATGATTATATGGACTTTTTGTTATAAAAGCATTTCCATTTTAACAAAGTACCTTCTAATTCTGACCCTCCTTGAAGGCTAACACCACAGTGATAGTGACTGATGATCTGCAGGGGGAGGGCTTAGCTTAATGTCATGCAAATGAGCACCTTTCTGCCCCTCAGGCCTAGAGTGAGACAAACTTGAAAAGCTTTTTTCTCAGCTTTCTGAAATTTCATGTGCATGTTTCAAATGGCCACAAATTCTTCAAATGTCCTCAGATATCCATTTCCAAGGCATCATTGGAAAGCTTAAATCTACACTTTCAGAATCTAAATAACTCAAAACGCCTCCGGGACGACTTGTGACTGGTTTTGCTGTGGTTGGTCACATATCCATAGAAACAAGCAGGTGACCTCCAACCAAAGAATTTACACAGTACACCTTTAAAACCCAAGAGACTTCTTCATCAGAACACGATATACCTTCAACCCAAAAACAACCTGATATTTCACCTGTTCACACTTCAACACTATAAGCCTTCAGAATTTCCAAATGAAAGACATGCTCACTGACAGCCTTCTTATGTGTCTCTCAGTGGATTATCACACCGGAGATAAGCCCAAAGTTACACAGCCCAAAGCTCTGTGCAAGCTTGTGATTTTTGTTTATTTAAAGCATTTTCATGACAGACATCCTGCCCTAGACATGAAATCCAGTTCTCTTTCGCTGACTTCAGACAAACCACTGAGGTGAATGGTGACAGAGCAGAGCTATTGTCAAACATCATAATGGTCTTATATAGCTTTATATACTGTATACTATCAGGGGTCATATGGCTCAAAACTAGGTGGGGTTCACTCGTAAATAATATTTAAAGGTCCTATATTACACAAAAATCACTCTTGTGTGCTTTAAGCTGTATTAGAATGCTGTTACTTCATCAAAAACATATAATAATAATAATCATCATCATCATCATCATAATCATAATTATAATCATAATACTAATAATACACTCAAGGTCGCCCTGGAGTTGTTTTTTGTTTGATTCACACATGGTTGAGTAATCCTGTATAATTAGTCGCTTCAGCTCCAAAGCTCAAAATGCTCTGTTCCACCTTGTAGTGTCATGTAGTGGTAGTTTTAAGAGCTACCTTTTACTTTTAGTTTAATAGAGATGCATCCATTTTCTTCCAGTTATCTGGGACCAGGTCACGGGGGCAACAGTCTAAGCAGGGACTCCAAGACTTCAATCACCTCGGACACTTCCTCCAGGTCCTCTGGGGGACCCCAAGGCGTTTCCAGGCCAGCCAAGAGACATATTCCCTCCAGCATGTCCTAGGTCTTCCCCAGGGCCTCCTCCCAGTGGGACATACCCGGAACACCTCCAGAGGGAGGCGTCCAGGAGGCATCCAGAACAGATGCTCGAGCCACCTCAGCTCTCGACATGGAGGAGCAGCAGCAGCTAACCTCCCGCACAAGCTCTCCCAGCACCGTCTTCCCATGGATCCTCTTGCGGGTGGTGGAGCCATGGGAGGACAGCCCCATGTTGCTCCTTCTTGCTGTGCCCGGCCGGGCCCTGTGGGGGAAAGCCCAGCCACCAGATGTTCGCTGTCGAGCACCCACCCCAGGCCTGGCTCCAGAGTGCGGCCCCGGTCTTAGTCTGACCCGTCCCCCAGGACCTGTTTGCCTGGGTTGACCAGGGGCATGAAGCCCCTGACAACATAGCTCCCGGGTTCATTCAGGCACTCAAACCCCTCCACCACGTTAAGGTGGCGGTTCAAAGAGGGGAGATTTGCAATTCTTGGATTTGAAATACTCAAATGATTCTAGCGAAGGTGTATAGAGTATAAAAACACAGTGGAGCACTGGATTACCACATGAGATCACTAGGTGGAACAGAGTGTTTTCTGTTTGAGAGAAGAACTCAGCTTAAATATGCAGGGCTTGTGTGCTAAACATGTGTGAATGAAACAAAACATAACTCCAGGTATGTTTGTGATGAAGAAACAACATTATGACATAGATCCAAAAGTAATGTAATGTGAGCCCTTTAATGACAACTAACACATCCATTCACTGAGGCGACACTAACGTCAACGTATGTGTGTAATTGTTTCAAAATTGTGTGTATTAATAAGCAACAGGTATATAAGTATGTAAACTGTACCCATATAACAATAAAACATGAGACAGAGAATGAATTGAAGATTATGAGTCAGATTTATTTGCGGTGCAGATGGTACATACACTTGGATAAATCTGGAGTCCCAGTCAGCCTGATGGTGTTGAAAAAGTGAACGTATAGAGATAAGACTTTTGTAAAAATCACTTCAGAAGACAGTGGTGCATGTTGCTGAAGAGGTGCAGAAAAGGGGACAGTTATGCCTATGAGGGTCATTGTTTTTATTTTTTTGTTTGTCATAGGAATATCTGCAGTCCTTTTCCTACAGCTCTGTGTGAAGACTTCTGTCAGGACACAAATACTTTGGTCTGTGCGACAGCAAATCCAACAACCTCTAGACATCTAGGCTGACTGATACAAGAGAGAACTGACTCGTGTGCTGCTCTGACTGATCTCTGACTCTCTCAAACATGGGCCTGCTCGCTGGAACAGGAGCTCTGCTGAAGATAGGAAAAAGGGGTAGAAGAGACGTAGAGTGTGGAGTGGAGTTCTGCTGCTTAGAAGCGGCCTGATCTCATGGATCTGGAGCCTCCTCCAACGCTGATGCTGCTTCCGTAGCCTCCGCCTCCACCCATGCTCATGCCCATGCCGCCACCGCCGCCCATGCTCATGCCTCCACCATAACCGCTGCCAAAACCTCCACCACCTCCAAGACCGCTTCCGAAACCGCCTCCGTAGCCACCACCTCCACCAGCGGCTACTCCTGGTGAGAGAAAAGAGAAACATCACATCAGTTTAATCAGATCAGTTTAATACTATGTTAGTCTAACCCCTATTGACTAATTTGACTATTGACTTTATTTAAATCTGTTCTGTTCATTTCCACATTACAAGTGTTAACATTATGACATAAAACAAACCTGAGCTGGAGCTCTGTATGTGGACTGTGGCCGTTGTACCAGAGGCAAGCCTGAAAAAGAGAAGAGAAAGAAATCAGTTTGCATCATTTCTACACATCAGTCACTGCAGATAAATAATATATGTTTTTTAACTGCTTACCTGTCCTCCTCTCCTTCCAGGAGCTTCTTGTAGGTGGCGATCTCAATGTCCAGGGCGAGTTTGACATTCATGAGTTCCTGGTATTCACGGACCTGTCTGGCCATGTCCTGCTTGGCTCTCTGCAGGGCCTCCTCCAGGTCAGCGATGCGAGCCTTGGCGTCCTTCACTGCCAGCTCTCCACGCTCCTCAGCCTCTGCGATCTGGGCCTCCAGGTTGGCACGCTGGAAGAACATGTCAGGTGTTTTTCATGCACACATTTCATATGTTCTCCTCACTGAAATAAGTGAAGAATAGTCAGCTCACTTGTGCCTTGACTGTCTCAATCTCGTTCTGGAGGCGGGAGATCATGCGGCTAATCTCAGCAATCTCGGCCTTGGTGTTGCGAAGGTCCTCTCCATACTGTCCAGCAGAGGTCTGCATCTGCTCAAACTGATTTAAAACAAGAAAATACCATTCAAAGCTGTTTTCTGAAGGTCAAATTGATATTATTTGTAGTTCCTTGGTTGTACCTTAGTGGTGTACCAGCTCTCAGCCTCCTGGCGGTTTCTGGCAGTAACTTCTTCAAACTGTTTCCTAACGTCAGCAATAATGGTGTCCATGTCCAAGTTGCGGGCGTTGTCTACCTCCACAATGACTGAGGTGTCCTTGATCTGTCCTTGGAGCTCATTCAGTTCCTTGAAAGTAAAAATTAAACTTGCATATTGACAAAAATATTTTCTTTATTCATATTATTATTATAAGTTTTGCTGTGTTAATATTTCATGATGTTTTGTGGGCATGTATGCTTACTGCTTCATAGACTGCTCTGAGGAAGTTGATCTCATCTGTGAGGGCATCGACCTTGGCCTCCAACTCAACCTTGTTCATGTAGGCACCATCAACATCCTGCCAACAGAGCAGCACATTAGAATCCACTCTTTCACATGGTGCTTTATCTTTTGTCTGTCTCTTACCTTCTTGATGAGGACAAACTCGTTCTCCACTGCGGCACGCTTGTTGATTTCTTCCTCATATCTGCACCACAAGATCAACTTTTAGCAGGGAAGAAATACATTTTTAAGTAAGCTGCTCCGTATTTACTGAGCTCACTTGTTCTTGAAGTCTTCCACCAGGCCTTGCATGTTCTTCAGCTCTCCCTCCAGCTTGAACTTCTCATTGCCAAGCCCATCGAGCTGTCTGCGCAGGTTGGCAATGTAGGCCTCAAACATGGCATCAATGTTGGAGCGGGTGGTGGTCTGTTCCTGAAGCAAGCTCCATTTGGTCTCCAGCATTTTGTTCTGCTGTTCCAAGAAGCGCACCTAAAGAAGCCAAATAATGCAATTAGAAATGTCTCATATGCATAAGCATCAAAAACATGTCAATTCAAACTCAAAATGTTTGTCTTTCGTTAAACTGCCAATCCACGCCAGTGTGCCTTTTTTTTGTACTAAAATGTACCATAATGATTGTTTACAACTAGTGTAAATAGTTGAAGAACTTTACATTAGAACAATAACATGACTAAAGTACTTTATTGAGGGTCGCAATGGGAGGGAGTTGGTATGTGCTCTTGGCCACACCTTCGTCACACGATGCGAGAGCTCTTTACCCTGAGGGACACTTTCACTGATGAAACTTGTCAGAAGCACGTCTAAGCAAATAAACTAGATGCCTCCAGCTATAAACTGTCAAACCAGCAAGTTAAAACCCTTGTGTTTTAGCCAGTTGTTTACAGTCAGTAAGGGGAGTGTTGGGTTTGAGTGTGTGCTGCCATGGGAGCAGGTGAGAATATGATCCCTCACTGCCATCTGTTACTGGATCAGGCTGGTTGTGTTTCCTGCTTGCACTTTCAATTACAACATGCTCTTCCTGTCTATGCACACATCAAGTCTTCCATGACAGCGTAATAAAAGTTCAATTTAGATAAAGGAAAATCTTAATACTTCAGCTGTATTCATTTACATGGATTGTCATTTAATTTGTACGTGGATGCATTGCTCTTGTGGGGTCACCAATATTTTATGAGCTGTGTGATCTTAGAGAGCCCACCTAATGAGATTGCATGGTCTAATTTAGCCCACTATTCATGCCCCTGCTCCTTCATATCCACATAGCTCATCTTACGTCATCTTACCTTGTCAATGAATCCAGCGAAGCGGTTGTTCAGGGTCTTGATCTGATCCTTCTCTTGGGTGCGCACGATTTGGATGTTGGGGTCGATTTCGAGATTAAGGGGGGACAGCAGGCTCGAGTTCACGGTCACATTGGTGATGGGTGCCATCATGCCTCCAGCACCACCACCGAATCCTCCGCCAAATCCACCACCAGCGCCACCGCCGAATCCACCGCCGAATCCACCTCCGTAGCCTCCACCTCCTCCCATGCCCATGCCCATGCCCATGCCCATACCTCCACCGCCGGCCGCTGAGCCCAGTCTCATAGATGCGGAGGACATAACGGGACCACGGGAGACGATGGCGGATCTGGAGGTGAAGCCCCCACCCATGCTTCCGCCACCACCGGACATACGCATGCTACCACCGCCGCCACCGAAACCGCCGCCGCCACTCATGCTGGTGCGGGTGGTTCTTGTTACGGACTTCATGGTTGCAAAGGGAGAAGAGAGGCAGAGCAGTGGAGTGCACTTAGAGGAGAGTCAAGTCCCTCTGAGTGTCATGTAGCAGCAGACGGAGGCATTTTATACACCTGAGCTGGGGGTGGTTCCCATGTCCCACCTCCCCCACCCCTCCCCTCATTCACCTGCATCCCAGAGAAGCAGGTTGGGCAGGTAACAGTGTCACCCCTGTAAGACTCTCACTGCTTGACACACCCCGCCATGGCAGCAGAGCCTGGGGACAACATAAAGACGTGCTATAGAAGGCATTTTCATTCGATTAGCTGTAGGCCATGGTGCACCTTTTTGGGGAGTCTTATACAGTCACTTTTATATATTCCAACAGTGGTGGAATGCAACAAAGTAAAAGTAGAAAAGTACTGTAAATAAGAAAAATGTTTAGGGATCTGTCGTACATTTTACAGTGGACACTTTTTACTTTTACTTCATTACATCTGAGGCCAGGTGTCTACTGTCTATTCCACTACATTTTTGAACAGGAGTGAAAAGTAAAAGTATTTTTCATTACTGTGTGAAATCTGCTGAATAGGCTGGGTTTCATAATTTGAGTAAACACACATATACAAATCAAAACTGCTAGAAAAAGCAAGATTCGGTTGTTTCTGTTGAACATTCAGCGCAAACCTGTATCAAAATCATTGCTTTTGAAGCCTGCTAAGACCTCAAAATCTGTGTGAAGTACTTTGAATTTTTACTCTTTAAGTACATTTTTAAACCGGTATTTTAATGCGTATTTATCTGTGCTTCTACTTAACAAAATTGAGTACTTCTTTCACCTCTGTATTCACATGTGTATTATTGTCTCTATCTAAAATTAACTGCAACTTTGACAAAACTGTACATATTGAATGGTTCTGTACAAATCTATGAATTGTCTACAGTTTTTAGATGCACCAAAGTACTTAATATTTGCATGATTATGGATGGTATGAGGAAGCTAGGAAGAATACACTTAAAGGTGCATCCATGTCTGTGCACTGCTTTTCACTATAGAGATGTTATTGCTTTGCCTGAAATGTTTCATAGTTCACACAGATGACAAAAACTTGACCAGAGATGTTGCATATTGTACCTTTAAATCACCATTGGAGTCATTGAGGTTCTAGTACTGAGATGATGGAGTTGCTGATTCTTGTCTGGGCCCATAGCTCCTCTCTGCTGGCAGCTTCTTGATATTCCATTCACTACAAGCTGCAGGGCACCACACGGCACACCCTGAAAGAAAATCTTTTTAGTATGCAAAATCTTTTTAGTAAGAAAAATATGAAATCCAATAAATTATTCTGCTGGCTGTGGTGCAGCCTGTCAAAACTATCCTGCAACTCTACATCTCTATGACCTTTCAGCTAAGAGATAATAAATATGAATACAAATTACTGAGTGTCCTAACTCCATGCTTTCTCCCAATTGCAATTGGCAATGTGTACATTTATATTTAACAATTCAATACAGGCAGGTTTTAGATTTTAAAAAAGCTATTTTTTTCCAGTCCAAAACTCATGTGTAAAGCGTGAACCCCAGTGTCAGACTGCACTAAATCAATGATTCTCTGTGGTCATTGAGAGCAGGACTAAGGCTTCTGAACTGCTGCATCAAAGAGCACAGAATGACCAAGGTTTGAGAGTTTTGATTTTTCAGAGATTAAAATTTTACTTATCAAAACTAAAATTCTGTTTAGGATTTTGTCTGAGCTGTTTTACAAATGTTAATTTTCAACAGAGAAAACCAAATAAGAAAAAAAAACTATTCATGTCTTTAATTCATATTGGAAATGAATATTCTCAGGTCAATTTTACACTGTCCGTGGACCACACTGATTGAACCAGGATCATTTGGCTTCCCCTTATGATATGAGGGTGACACTTGGAGTTCTAGTCCACACATGCAGTGGAATGCTCTCAAGCTCATTTGATGTGTGAGAACCAACCTCTGGATAGGACTCGACTTGACTGAAACTTGGCAGGTGGAACTGCTGAGGTAAGAACAAGTAATTAAATTAGTTTGAATAAAGTGTGTGAGTTTGAGCCTCTCAAATGCAGCTGTCCCAAATGCAGCTGTCTCAACTTATACAACAGGACTTAAGCTGCAATAGTTTGACCTGCTGCACTGATACAGTTGTAGACATAGTAGTGTTTACCCAGGGCCCGATGCTCCTGCACTGGGCCTCTCAGAAAGTCTGTAATATGCATTTTTCATTAGACAACATGCAGTGCAGGCCTGATCCATGCAACATATTCATTCTTAAAGCTTTAATATATCCAACAGTATCCCAATGTCATTACATTATGGAGCAACAATTTTAAGCACAAAAATATTGTATATTTGATAACCAATGTGTAGCACCAGCTTGTAGAGGACTTTTTTTTGCACAAATTTTCTCTTTTTTTTTTATTTTTGCACCATTTTCCTATACTGTGTTGCAAATATTCTACTTAAATGTCTGCACTGAAGTGAGATGCTTTCAGTCTCACTGTGAGTATGTATAATGTAAATTGTACA
Organism: Paratrypauchen microcephalus; assembly: GCA_036785185.1. Lineage (NCBI taxonomy): Eukaryota > Metazoa > Chordata > Actinopteri > Gobiiformes > Gobiidae > Paratrypauchen > Paratrypauchen microcephalus. The sequence goes on along the minus strand of JAVJIX010000037.1, from coordinate 2,538,891 downwards.
TGTGAACAGTGACAATAAAAGGCATTCTTCTATTCTATCTTTGTTATGAATTCATGCGGGGTTTAAATATTGATGATGCAAAATGACATGGGTAATATTATGTCATAACATTGCATGAATAAGCCGTTTCTTCTCCTGTGTAAAAATGAAATGAGCTAATAGGAGTTAATATGATATAGAGTTAATATGACAGATTCAGTAGCTGGACCATGCCCGAACCTCCTCGGCAGCACCACAGCTCATCTCGACCACACCTTCAATTACCCAGAAGCCCTATTTATACAGCCTATCCCGACAACACTGACCACATCAGTTCTCAACCCCCTCCCTCCCACCCCGTGTTTATCGTCCATCCTTCAGCTTGAAGACATCATCTTTAAGGGGGGGAGGGGGGTCCGAATCAGCTGGGTGACCATTTTGCATTGGAGACGACCTACCCACCGTCAATAAATATTCATTCATTTTCACCTGCTTTTTCCGAGTCTTTGGGTCGCGGGGGCAGCAGTCCATACAGATCTCAGTGCACCAGCCCCCATGGCTCCTCCTGCGAGTGGTGGGTCCACGGGAGGACGGCCACACATCGCTTGACACAGCCTTGAAGTATCTTCTGTCATGGGGGCTACCAGTGTACGCAGACACTGGGGGCGAAGTGGGTTAAGTGTCTTGCCCAAGGATACAACAGCAGCATTCATCTGTGGGAGCTGGAATCGTACCACCACCCTTCGCCAACCTTTGGATCAGTGGACGAATGCTCTACCAACTGAGCTACTGCCGCGCCCATCAATGAATATTTTAATCATATTTCATTGTTGTGGAGTGGTCATTGCTAGTGCATGGTAGGTTAGGTTAGTTTGTCATTTGTAGTTAAAAAACACATTGGAAAAACAAACAAAAAGTGACATAGTGCACCTTTACATAGAAAACATATTAAGCTGCTACATCAGTTTTATCAGTCACATACTCTGCCTGTATTGTCAGTATCACTGTACGTAACCAGACATTGTGGCTCACCTGAGTTGTTTCACTGAATACTGTTTCGTGATACGATTATGAATTACTCTACACTACTACACTGAACCCCACTGGTGTAGTAAATGCTGCTCTAACAAAGCGTATAATGACACCTGTTTATTTTATCTTCATGCTCAATGAGTTGTGCAGTGTAAAGAAGAAAAGCCACCACACCCAATACTGCTGCAGCTGCCCTGTAATTTACAACGATCATAGTGATATTCAAGGTCATTTTGTATATAATTTTTGTCCTTATATATTATTAAGGAATTGATAAGCTGGTCCCTCAACGCAATTTACACGCTTTTCTCACGAAGGAATGTGGGTTCGGGAGAGTCGACTTGTCCGGACGGAACCTATGCTGCTGGATACATGATGGATGCCTGGGACAATTGGAAAGCTGTGTGTCTGATATTTACTTATCTGGATTTTTGATAGCAGGACATCTGATGATTGGCCTGGGGATGTTTCTGATCTATCGGAAAATTGGAAAACTGGCAGCCAATAAAGAGTCCCCGAAGCTGTCAGCTATCATCACACCACCACCACAGCAGAGCCATTTCAGACAGGGCTCTCAAGTCTCACGCTTTGAAAGTGTGACACACGCAATTCGACGTGTCCACACGCTCACACGCCACACATGGTATTTCTCACGCTGAAATTGTTTTAAGCAATTCAAAACTGTAGCCACTGTTCACAGCGCTTCTGTGCCCAGAAAATCGGTAAGTTAATGCAGGCACCGCGCGTTTTCAGCGAAAAAAAGTCACTCACACACCAGTGCTCGAGTTGAGCGATCAGCTGTGAGGCCGATCGCTCACAGCTGATATTTACGCGGCATTTCCAAGACAATAAGAATCCTTAACTTGCTACGTTAATGCTACGTAAGAAGGAACTCTCGCCTCGGGACACGGGATAAGTTCGGGATATGTCCTTTTTTCCGGAGCTCCGGATTATTAAAGACCGTGACACGTGCATACATGGATACGCAAACTATCGGGAGTGACCGCGTTCTTATGGGTGAGTCATATTATCAGATTATTTCTGCATCTATTTCGGCACTAAACCAGGACTAAACCAGGACTAAACCAAGACTAAACCAGGACTAAACCAGGTCTAAACCAGGACTAAGCCAAGACTAAACCAGGACTAAACCGGGTCTAAACCAGGATTAAACTGGGACTAAACCAGGACTAAACCAAGATTAAACCAGGTCTAAACCAAGACTAAGTCAAGACTAAACCAGGTCTAAACCAGGACTAAACCGGGACTAACCCGGCACTAAACCAGGACTGAACCAGGTCTAAACCAGGACTAAACCAGGTCTAAACCAGGACTAAGCAAAGACTAAACCAGATTTAAACCGGGTCTAAACCAGGACTAAACCGGGACTAAACCAGGACTAAACCAAAACTAAACCAGGTCTAAACCAAGACTAAGCCAGGACTAAACCAGGTCTAAACCAGGACCAAGCCAGGACTAAACCGGGTCTAAACCAGGACTAAACCAGGTCTAAACCAGGACTAAACCGGGTCTAAACCAGGATTAAACTGGGACTAAACCAGGACTAAACCAAGACTAAACCAGGTCTAAACCAAGACTAAGCCAAGACTAAACCAGGTCTAAACCAGAACTAAAACAGGACTAAACCAGGTCTAAAACAGGACCAAACCAGGACTAACCCGGCACTAAACCGGGACTAAACCAGGTCTAAACCAGGACTAAACCAGGTCTAAACCAGGACTAAGCCAAGACTAAACCAGATCTAAACCGGGTCTAAACCAGCACTAAACCAGGACTAAACCAGGTCTAAACTAGGACTAAACCAGGTCTAAACCAGGACAAAGCCAAGACTAAACCACATCTAAACCGGGTCTAAACCAGGACTAAACCGGGACTAAACCAAAACTAAACCAGGTCTAAACCAAGACTAAGCCAGGACTAAAACAGGTCTAAACCAGGACTAAACCAGGACTAAACCAGGACTAAACCAAGACTGTGTGTGATAACATATCCTGTGCATTATTGAATTATTGAATGATAATATGGACACTCTGCCCTGCCTTACATAGCCTTCCACCTCAGTTCAGTCCAAAATTCTCTGTATTTCACTCTTGTCCCCTTCCCCACCCTCCTGTAATGTAAACCAAACAAAAAGACGCCTCATGTGAAACCGTTCCACCGTATTATGTTGTATGTGTTTGTGACTATTGTTATTGATTGTATTTGCATTTTTTCCTACTCTGTTGTCTCCAAGATGGCGGCACACACGGACGCAGGGGCCCCTCTCTGTGCCGATACTTTTTCTGCTTGGCCAGAGAGAAACGCAATTTCGATTCACTGTATGTCGAGCACATATGGCAGAATTGACAATAAAGTTGACTCTGACTTTCTCTGACTATATGCATGTACACTCAACAAAAATATAAACACAACACTTTTGTTTTTGCTCCCATTTTTCCTGAGATGGACCCAAAGATCCAAAATTCACTCCAGATACACAACACTACCATTTCTCTCAAACATTGTTCACAAATCTGTCCAAATGTGTGACAGCGAGCACCTCTGCCCCGCCGAGACAATCCACCCCACCTCACAGGTGCGCCACATCAAGATGTCGATCCGACATCATGACCAGTGCACAGGTGCGCCCCAGACTGCCCACAATAAAAGGCCACCCCGAAATGTGCAATTTTTTTTTGCTTTATTGGGGGTCTGGGGACTCAGAACCAGTCAGTATCTGGTGTGACCACCATTTGCCTCATGCAGTGCAACACATCTTCTTCGCATAGAGTTTATCAGATTGTCAGTTGTGGCCTGTGGAATGTTGGTCCACTCCTCTTCAAAGGCTGTTATGGACGAAGAACACAGGTGCATTTTATTGATGGCATTTTGAATGCACAGAGATACCGTGATGAGATCCTGAGGCCCATTGTTGTGCCATACATCCATGAACATCACCTCATGTTTCAGCAAGATAATGCACGGCCCCATGTTGCAAGGATCTGTACACAATTCTTGGAAGCTGAAAATGTCCCAGTTCTTGCATGGCCAGCATACTCACCGGACATGTCACCCATTGAGCATGTTTGGGATGTGCTTGACCGGCGTATACGACAGCGTGTACCAGCTCCCACTAATATCCAGCAACTTCGCACAGCCATTGAAGAGGAGTGGACCAACATTCCACAGGCCACAATTGACAATCTGATAAACCCTAAATGCGAAGAAGATGTGTTGCACTGCATGAGGCAAATGGTGGTCACACCAGATACTGACTGGTTCTGAGTCCCCAGACCCCCAATAAAGCAAAAAAAAAAAAATGCACATTTCGGGGTGGCCTTTTATTGTGGGCAGTCTGGGGTGCACCTGTGCACTGGTCATGATGTCGGATCGGCATCTTGATGTGGCACACCTGTGAGGTGGGGTGGATTGTCTCGGCGGGGCAGAGGTGCTCGCTGTCACACATTTGGACAGATTTGTGAACAATGTTTGAGAGAAATGGTAGTGTTGTGTATCTAGAGTGAATTTTGGATCTTTGGGTCCATCTCAGGAAAAATGGGAGCAAAAACAAAAGTGTTGCGTTTATGTTTTTGTTGAGTATATTACACTATTTTGTGATCTGTTATAATGTTGTTTCCGCATCACAAACATACCTGGAGTTGTGTTTTCTTTCATTTACACATGTTTAACACACAAACTGCATATTTAGGTTGAGTTCTTCTCTCAAACAGAACACTCTGCTCCACTCTGCTTGTGATGTCACGTGGTAATACAGGAAATGCTCCACTGTGTTTTTAAACCATGTAAACTGTTGGGACTGCATTATTGGGATGATATAGCCCATAATAAGAACAGTGGCAAAAAGCAGCACAAGAAAACTGCCATAAAGTGATAACAGCAGTTTTGTTGTTAAAGGCAGGGGGGGGGGGTGTCATCCCCCCCTGTGGGAAAAAATAGTCAAAATCATCCCTCTTCTAAAACGGGCATCCCTTCTTCCATCCCTTATGGCATTTTATCAATCAGGCATGAAAATCCCTAAACTTTTGGCGAATTTCGCCGTTTTTAAGTCAAAATGGCCAGTGCACTCCAGCTTCCAGTCATGTTGCAGCATAATTACGCACCGATACGCGCTCCCGCCAATCATGACGATTGCCGCTGTTGTGTTTGCGCCTGTTCGCCGATCAGCTGTGAGCCTGATATTTACGCGGCATTTCTAAGAGAAGAAGAATCCTTAACTTGCTACGTTAATGCTACGTAAGAAGGAACTCTCGCCTCGGGACACGGGATACGTTCGGGATTATGTCCTTTTCTCCGGAGCTCCGGATTATTAAAGACAACACGGCAAACTGTTAGAATGGATCTGACCGCATTCTTATGGGTGAGTCATATTATCAGATTATTTCTGCATCTATTTCGGCACTAAACCAGGACTAAACCAAGACTAAACCAGGTTTAAACCAGGACTAAACCAAGACTAAACCAGGTCTAAACCAGGACTAAACCAGGTCCAAACCAGGACTAAGCCAAGACTAAACCAGATCTAAACCGGGTCTAAACCAGGACTAAACCAGGACTAAACCGGGACTAAACCAAAACTAAACCAGGTCCAAACCAAGACTAAGCCAGGACTAAAACAGGACTAAAACAGGTCTAAACCAGGTCTAAACCAGGACTAAGCCAGGACTAAACTGGGACTAAACCAGGACTAAACCAAGACTAAACCAGGACTAAGGTGTGTGCGTGTGTGTATGTGTGTGATAACATATATCCTGTGTATTATTGAATTATTGAATGATTATATGGACTTTTTGTTATAAAAGCATTTCCATTTCCCCCCGTTGGTGAAAAAATTCACCATCCCCCCTGGTTTCATTTTACAACTTGACTACTGGTTAAAGGTGCACTGTGTAACTTTTCTGGTGGAGAGTCTGCCATCTCCTTGTCTCCATGGAGCTGTTGTTGCTTGTTTGGAATGACCTGGTATGGTATTAAACATTTCCATTATGCATTTACTCAATAACATGGGTTTTTATTGACTCACATTCTTACCGTTAGCTTGCCTCTCCACAGCTCTGGCATATAACTTGGCTCTGTGGCATCACCTGCTGTCTCCGTAGAGATAAATAACTCCACCTCCATAGAGAGAAGCCGGTGACAGACCCTTTGCCAAATGTTACACAGTGCACCTTTACACATTTAGAACTCTTAAAAGATGCGCAAAAAGTTTATTTCAAGCCAGAAAATGACCGTACAAGCAACATTTAGATAACAAAATAAACAAAAGCTGGTCTAAACTAGTCTGAGCAGGCGAGGAGCACAGAGGTGTGACTAAAGCTCACATCGCGGCTGATCAGATTCTACAGCAGGACAACAGGCATATAGTGATGACATAGCATGATGATCACATAGCCTTAAACATCGCTCTAAGAACACCACAACAATGGGAGCGGATCACAGTCATTGGAAGGTAGCCACAAACAACGCCCAAACACGGTACAAAGTGTTATGGACAGTCTGTGAGAAGTATTTTCCATTGGAAGTTGAGGAGTTCTTGACCCTAGAGCAACTATTTTGTGCTACCAGTGTTTCTGTCATTTCCCAATGCCAAATGTATCTCATTACTTTGCTTTCATTCTTCTATGAAACTATTTGGCTGCAGCCTGAAATAATATTGGCAATATATTATTTAATCACCCCAAGCAATATGGTTTTTTTTTATCATTGCCAATGACAGAAATATTTTAGAATCCAGATAAACTGATAGCTGATAAACTCTGTTGATACAAACAAACTCATCCATGACCTAGTTTGATGACAAACTGGATAAGAGAGTGGTGTAGTTAGATTTTTTGCAGTGTTCAAATAAAACTTTATGTATATTATTGTGCAGCTGGGTGGGACAAACTCATTATCAACCTTAGCTGGATCACAAGGGCCAATATGCAAAAAAAGTGCACATTTCTTTCTAATATACTCGCTAATGTCAGTTTCAAAAAAATGGGTCAGAAGGAGGTCTGAAGGAAGGCATAGTCGAAATTGAGGTTATTCAGCATTTTAATGTAAAAATAGCAGAATACAAACAAAATGGTGACATCAGACATCTTCAGCATCCATGTGGAAGCTTTAGCAGAGAGACGTGAAGAGGGACATGGAGAGAACCCCCCAGTGGGGTCAGATCACACACACCCCCACACACACAAATGACCACAAGGGTCTGTCTTTAAATACAGTACAGACTGTTGAATATTTATTACATCAACAACAGCTAACCTATAGGAGAATAGTTTAGCTATGCAGACCATGTAGGGAACTCCCCAGCTTTAGCTAAGAAGACCAGTTTTCCCAATAGTCAGCCAAAGTATTGATGAATAGGGAGCAGGTGATGTCAACACAGCCCAGGATAGTCTATGTAAGTCTTGAATTACACTTAGCTGTTCACAGAACACTGGGTTGAAACACAGAAGAACCAGGTGGAGGTTATAAGTATACGGAGATAAGTATGCAGATTACAGTTTTCATATGTAAGTACACATGTAAATTAAATATGAGATCCCACACTAACCAATGGGTCTGTAAAAAAACTGTCTATATAATCTTATCTTTTTGACTCTATTGTCATGATCAGGTCTATCAGAGTTGTCCACAAGTGTGTATAGTTAAGCTGTGAAAATATTGGACAAGAAACCTTTCTCAGTTCACCACTGCACTAGACAAGTAGAACTTGCTTAATTTGAATAATTCAAATATGGATGTTTTTTATATAAAGTTTGCATGGGCTTGCTCCTCCTCCGCTACAGGATTTTATAAAAACAAAGACTGTCTGTGGGATGGGAACTAGGGCCATGGCCCGGGAGAACTGTGAGGTCCCACACAGACGCACTACATTTGGAAGTGTCTCTCAGTCAGAGGCATTAAGTTCTGGAACACTCTTCCATCATCAGTAAGAGAGACTCCAACACTGGACACTTTCAGATCACACTTGAAACAGTGGCTAAAGGAAAACCAGACTTGTGGACACTTTTAATGTTTAACTGCTGTTTTTGTCACTTGTCATTGTTTTTGTTGTTTTTTTTTTACTGTGGTGTCACCTGCCCAGGGACTACAGATGGAAATAAGCATTTTTGCTATAATCTGGCGTATTTACACTGCAACATTGTAGATGTTCATTAATATGCACTGTCCCTATTAAATAAAAGAATAAATAAAAATAAATAAAACAGTTATTGTTTAACACAAATGACTCCGATTTGTGTGCTGAACTGGCCATGACGGTTTTACGCTTGAGTTCTATTGTTTCTCATTGGAAACCAAACTTCTGTACAGCCCCAAAAGAAATAAAACATTCCAAAATTTATTTCAATTAATTTTACGATTCTTCTGTCTCACTGGTGAAGAGCTGTTTCTGGCTCTTTTCAGAGGAGAAACTTGGTGATTTTTTTGATCGTCAGTATTTTCATACGATTACTGATTGATTTATTTCGTAATATGGTTTATTTACACTGTCCAATAATTGTTTTGTTTTTTTTACAGTTTTAATGTTAATTTAGTTTTAGTTTTACATTTGATGGCAAATATCTGTATCTTTTTAAGTGTAATTTTTAATGTGTAACTTTAAGTGTATTTTCTTTTAGGATGCCTTTTTGACATCTGACAAAAGGACTACCGATGCAAATGAGCTCTTATCAGCTAACTCGGGCACATTTACATTGTTCTGATGTTGATTAATGTGCATTGTCCCTTTTTAGATAAATAAATAAATAAAACATTACATTACATTACATATGCCCTCGTTACTCAGATTAGTCGGTTTCAGCTTAGTCAGGTCGTAATAGTTGAAGCCTTATATAACTGTCACCTGGGGCGTTCAGAGGACAGATTCCATATGATTAATCACATGTATAGTACAGTATACTGCTGACTGAGCACGGCATATGTTCTTTTGAGACACGTGTGCAGAAACATGTTCAGGGTTAAACCTGCTGAGCACTAAAGAAGGTAAAGTGTTCTTCATGTTTATTCATTCAACCACAATTTAGATCAGAGCTAATCTTTGTTTTGAACAAGGGATAGAATGCCAAAATACAAGTTCTGTCACAATATTGTTTTTATGATATTTTTTAAAATAGTTTTTATGTTTTTAATTGTTCTTTTTATGTTCTTTTACAACGTTTTATGTGTTTTTAATGTTCTTTTATTGTTGCAAGTGTAGCACTTTGAGATTTGAGGTCAAATGTAAAGTGCATTATAAATAAAATTTATTGTTATTATTATTATTGTGTGGGGCCAATGTGTGGTAAAGTACTGTACATGTGCCCCTGACCAAAAGCGTCTAAGGAGTACCTCCCCTCACTGCTCCTGAACAACCATCTAAGAGAAGTTCAAACTTTTAAGCCTTTATATTGATTTGAAAACAGTTTGTCTGGTCAGTTGCCAAATGCCAGAGGTCATTATTTCAGAGGCAACACCATTATTTTTTTTTTAATGAAAAATGAAATACTTGTGCAACACACTATTTTGTTATAATGCTTGTAACACATACATATTATTTCTAGACATTTTAAGATTTCAGATTTCTTGTATATTGCAGCTCAGTGTCAGTCAGTGTCACAGTAAACTTGTCAAACAGCTTAAATTACATTTGTATAATATTAAATACAATTTAGTCTTTAATTGCCATTAAAGACTTAATTAGAGGTAACTGTCAGATTTACGGTCACTCTTCTCCTCCCAGTGCTGCATGTACAAGGCTTGAACTCCTGGAGCCTCTGTCACTGAAGTATGCTAACCACCTCTGGCAAAAACCACACCTCTCCACACATCTGTATATAGTTCCTCATCACTCTCTCCTTGTAATAGTCTTTTACTCACTCTACTCTTTGGCCAGCAGTATTATTGTACACTTACTTTCTCTCACTCTCTCACAGCCAAATGCTGGCATGGTGACTCTCTTGCTTAATATGTAATTGAGACCTAGTTGCTCAATTTAAATACTGGCAATGATCATCCCATAATAACATAATTGAGAAAACGTGAGATAATGTGGAATTACAATAACCTGATTCTGAACTCACAGACACAGAGGTTGAAAGCATGCCAGTTCCTTGTGGGTTAAAGGTGCACTACGTAACTTCTCTGGTGGAGGGTACTCCACCTGGTTGTCTCTGTAGAGATGTTATTGCACGATATTAAATGTATCTCCATGGAGACAAGCAGATGAATCCACCAGGATAAGTTACTGCTTAGATCTGTGCTGAGGCAACCCTACTCATGTTTTTTTAAGCATGAAATACATTAATAGGGAACTGTGCCAGAACAAGTATAAGAGCACATAGACGAGTATATTCCCATGGACCACTTTGGGACATACCTGGACCACTGAGGGATTACACATATAAGACCACATGTAATATCAAAGAAAATACTATGATTTCCAAATCACTATTGAGTATCAAGTCTATGTATGTATGTATGTATGTATGTATGTATGTATGTATGTATGTATGTATGTATGTACAGCTCTGGAAAAAAATAAGAGACCACTGCATTTTTTTCTGAAATCAGCATCTCTACATGTATTACAGCCATTCCATTCCAGCGTCTGTTGAATTCCAACACAAACACAAAGCTGAGCTACTTCAGTTCTTGCACCAGGAGTGGAATAAAGTCACCCAAGAACAATGTGAAAGACTTGTGGAGAGCATGCCAAGACGCATGAAAGCTGTGATTAAAAATAAGGGTTATAGCACCAAATATTGATTTCTGAACTCTTCTTAAGTGTAAACATTAGTATTACGTTGTTTTAAAATGAATTTGATCTTGTTTCTTTGCATTGTTTGAGGTCTGAAAACATGTATCTTTTTTGTTATTTTGACCATTTGTCATTTTCTGCAAATAAATGCTCTAAACGATAATATTTTTATTTGGAATTTGGGGGAAATGTCAGTTTATAGACTCAAAAATGTTCCTTTTGCCCAAACACATACCTACAAGTTGTAAAATCAGAAAAACTGAATTCTGCAAATTGCAATTTTGTCTATGCAAGTATGACTCATCATGTGATGTTGTGATAATACAAATGCTCCACTGTGTTTTTAAACTCCATACAACTTCACTAGAATTATATGGATGATTTCAGCTCTGGAATTGCCAATTTTTACTGAACAGAGGGGAAAATGTAGCTTTTATGTGAAAAACAAGGTGGAACAGATCATTTCATAGACAATCTAATGATGCAAGATTACCCAAGCATGTATGAATGAATCAAAACACAAATCCAGGTACATGTTTGATGAGGTAACAATATAACAAGGCTTAAAAGCATAATATAGGACCTATAATTGCACATCCCTAAATAAAACAAATTTGCAAATGTCTGCAACTTTGAAAAAAAAAAAAAGGAAAGAAGAAACGAAATACAAGTTAGTCGCTTGTCAAAACACACAATAACACCAGCTTTGGTTGGGGTGAGGCAAAAGCAGTTCAGATTTCAACCACAGACAAGAAGCAGTCTGAGCTAGAAGTCCCCCAACACTCCTCTGTCTTTTACCATATATAGAATTTGTTTTTCTATGCAGCTTCTATGCAGGTGGTGGTATGTGTACTTTATTTTAGTCAGATTTACTGTGGAGACTTTTTACTTTTACTTCCCTACATTTGAGGGCACGTATCTGTACTTTCTACTCCACTACATTTTAGATCTGGACTGAAAAGTAAAAAGTACTGCTCTTTACAGTGTGAGACCAGTTGAGAGAGACTATGGAAGAGAATTTATTTCATCAGATTTTGAATTTTAAATGCTGTTGAATTTCTCACTTTGAATTTTTTAACTCAGAAAAAATATTTGAATTATTTTTTATTCTGAATCTCAGTTGATGAAATGTGTATGTTTTTTTTAAGTGTTTAACATTCAATATAAAAAATAACCTTTTAAATATTCAGCTCAAATATTTTTGCAAATTCTGTGAATTTAACACTCTGAATATGAGGGCATGAAAATATATTTGCTGAATATTTATAAAGGTGAAATTTTTATTTTGAATTTGAAACATTAAAAAGTATACAGTGGTCCCTCGCTCTATCGCGGTTCACTGTTCGCGGGTTGTTGTTTTTTTTTTAAATAGTGTAACTTTTTTTTTATTTTTATAGTGTAACATTGTGTTCTGCGTCCTGATTGGCTAAGAGACTGTAGATGGGGGACGCGGGGGGGACCGGGACTAGATCAGAACTAGACCAGGACTAAACGTGGACTAAACCAGGTCTAAACCTGGACTGGTCCTGGACTAAACCAGGACTGGACCAGGTCTAGACCTGGACTAAACTGGGACTAGAACAGGTCTAAACCAGGATTAAATCACCCCGTGCGGCTCTTTGCTGGTTTCGTGCGACTCTTGCGTTTGTTTGTGCGTGTTTGGTTTGTGGCTCGGGCTGCAAAGGACGCGATCCTGAGGAGGAGGCATGGTCCGGGCGCCGCGGTTCGATCTCGTGCTCGCAGCCCCGGCCTTGCTGTTCTGTCACGGATTTGACCACGCGCACTTCTCCAAGGGGTTGGTGCGTGTCGCGTCCAGATCCAGTGACTCATATCTCCGCTCCCCTCACGCGTCCAGTGGGGCTCCCAGCGGAGCCCCCACGCTTCACTATTAATACATTTTGTTGAAAATCTACGAAAGTTTGAGTGTTTAAACGAGAGAGAAATGTGAGAAAAGGTTAATTCCAGTGTTTTAAGGCGTTTACAGCCTTAAAACATGTATAATAATTGTAAAATATAAAGTTGTCCTACTTCGCAGATTTCACTCATTACGGGTTATTTCTGGAACCTAACCCCCGCGATAAACGAGGGACCACTGTATTTAAAATTTCAGCAACTAAAATTCTGAATAAAAAAATTCAAACATCTTTTTTCAGATTTAAAATAAAACTGAGAAATTCAACTGTATTTAAAATCTAATGGAACAAATCATCTTCCACTTTATTTTTTTTAGCACATTTAATTTGAGTTTCCAACCCAACATTGAGCAAATCAAAGGCACAAAAATGGCAAGAGAAAATAAGAAATCAAATCAATAATATCAGTCAATTTCTTTATCAAACTCACTACATTACATCCTTTAAGTGTTCAAAATACTTTACTTTTTACTCTTTAAGTACATTTTTAAACAGCTGCTTTTATACTTTTACTTAAGTCGATTTTTTTTTTTTTTTCACATCTGTGCAAAGGTACATTGTGTAACTTTTCTGGTGGGTCCGTTACCTCGTCTCCACGAGATATTGCTTGTGTTTTTCTAGGCAATAAAAACTAATTGAATAAAAGCAAGATACGTAGATAAGTTTAATGCTATACTGTGGAACATTTCAAGCAAAGCAATCAAATCTCCATGAAAAGAAAATGAGATGACAGACCCTCCACCAGAAAAGTTACACAGTGCACCTTTAAGTAACAAAATTGAGTACCTGATCCACTATTGCTGCATGATAGCATTGTTGTTTGAACTGGCTTTTTGCACCATAAAAAGTGTATTTGAGATGGACTTTCTTTCATTGATAACTTTGAGCCAGCAATCTGATAAGCTTGAAGTTGGAGCCCCACCTCAGAATGCAGGCATGCTCTGACAAGATGCACTGCTCACTTTAACCCTTTTGGGAAGCCTTCATTTTATTGGAAGAGAAATCAGAGTTGTTTCGTTCTTGATGAATTATGCTGCAGCTTTGCTCCGACCTGTCAAGAGCTGGTTGAGGTAGAAACGAGCATTGCCCACAGGCTCCAAACTGAGAAAAAGGGCTGTAATTCTCTTCAGTGTCCTACAGGCTTTTCCGATCACGGGTACAGGGACCTGGGGGTATGCAAGCACTCACCAAGGGGGAGATATAGGATAGGGACCTTACCTGTGGTTTGGCAGATTAGACAGGAAGAAATTTGAATATTGTGTGGTGAGTCAGAGTTTCCTTTGTTTACATTGCTTATCTAGTATATCTTGATTTTAATGACATAAAATAAAATAAAATAAAAAATAAAAAAAATGGTTAGGTTAAAATAGGCGAATTTGAACTGAAAGAGATCTAAAGTTTCATATCGAGTCAATTTAAGGTGCACTATGGAACACTTTCAGGGAAATTGTCTGCCACCTTCTTCATGAATTTGAATTTAATCAAGATCTAAAGTTTCATACTGGGTCAACATCACAATTTAAAGGTGGACAACGGAACATTTTCTGGGAAATTGGCCACCATCTGTGTCTATGTCTTGATGTTCTTTTTGATAAGAAAATGCCTAGAAAAACAGAGGTAGAAACAAGCCTTGCCCACAGGCTCTGAGAAAAAGTGCTGTAATTCTCTTCAGTGTCCTAGAGTGTTTCCCAATCAAGGGTACGGGGACGTGGGGGTATGCAAGCACTCACTAGGGGGTATAATGTGTTTATTTGTTTATAAATGAACAAATTATAAAGAGTATAATAAAGTAAATAAACTTTACGATCAGTCAGTTCTGTCAGAAAAAACATGCGGTTTGAAACAGTTCAAAGAGGAAGAAATGTGCACATTATGTGGTAAAGATCAAAATCTTATCTTGTTTATCTCCATCTTGACTTTAATGAGACAAAATTAAATTTAATCAAATCAAATCATATCCTGCAGCCCTACTGCATCACCAGCCACCACCCCATAAACAATACTCCTGGTTAGGTTGAATTAAATTAATTTGAACTGAATCGAGACCTAAAGTTCAATAATGAGTCATCACAATTTAAAGGTGTACTATGGAACATTTTCTGGTAGTCTCCATGGTAGGTTCCATAGTTATAAAGTTCCATCCATCCATTTTCTTCCGGTTATCCAGGACTGGGTCATGGGGGCAACAGTCTAAGCAGGGACTCCCAGACTTCCTCCAGGAAGACCCCAAAGTGTTCCCAGGCCAGCCAGGAGACATCCCTCCAGCCCTGGCTGTCCCCCGGAGCCTCCTCCCAGTGGGACATGCCCAGAACACCTCCACGAGCCACCTCAGCTGGCTCCTCTCGACGTGGAGGAGCAGCGGCTCTACTCCGAGCTCCTCCCGTGTGACTGAGCTCCTCACCCTATCTCTAAGGGAGCACCCAGCCACTCTGTGGAGCAAACTAATTTCAGCCAATTGTATCTGCGATCTTGTCCTTTCGATCATTACCCAGAGCTCATGACTATAGGTGAGGGTAGGAACGTACAGTAGATTGACTGTAAATTGAGAGCTTTGCCTTTCGGCTCAGCTTGACTTGAGTTATAACTTGAGTTATAAAGTTAATTAATTAAACTTGTCTGTGTTTTGGTCTTCTTGTTGATTAGAATTGATAGTTGATAAGAAATGCCTTGGGGGAAAAAAAGCATTCTTACTATGAATGGGGTCACCTCTCCACAGATCTGACTTGTAATTTGTCACCTGCTTGTCTCTATGGAGATAGATAAGCTAAATGCCATTTCTGAACACAAGCAGTTGGGGAAAAGTCTGTCACAATTATTATTGTTATTTTAGTCTTACTTTTTTTTTTCGCTAACAAAATATTCAATATGCATGGGTCTTTTTATGTTCATAATTGGCAAATGATACAGAATGATCACGGGAGCCATGTTGTCACCCAAAGCAAACAGGTCCTGGGGGATGGGTCAGAATAAGAGTGGTTCAGTACCCTTTATAAAGAGAAATACAGCAATGCTAGTTATGTCACCTGGATTGGCGTTACTGGGGCCCCACTCTGGAGCCAGACTTGGGGTGGGTGCACGATGGCAACAGTCTGGTGGCCGGGCCTTCCCCCACGGGGCCCAGCCGGGCACAACGACGTGGGGCCATCCTCCTGTGGACCCAGCATCCGCAGGAGGATCCATAAAGGGCCGGTGCAGGGAGATCTGGCCGGCAGTCGAAGCTCCCCCCTAGCTCTGGGGACATGTAATGTCACCTCGCCAGGGGGAAGGAGCCTGAGCTTGTGTGGGAGGTTGAGTGTTACCCACGAGATATAGTTGGCCTCCCTTCCATGCACAGCTTTGTTTGCTTGTGGGACTCCTGAGGCAGCTGGCAGGCCAAGAGGGCTGCAGCCCGGGCGATCGCAGAGGCAAAAACTCAGGGTTGGGAGGAGTTCAGAGAGGCCATGAAGGAGGACTATTGGACAGCCTCAAAGAAATTCTGGAAAACCGTCTGATGCCTCAAAAGGGGAAAGCGGTGCTTCACCAAAACTGCCCAACCAGTCCACATGTGCTTTGTGGATCTGGAGAAGGCATTCGACCTTGTCCCTCATGGTCTTCTGTTGGGGAGTGCTCTGGGAGTACGGGGTTCGGGGCTCTTTGCTAAGGGCTGTTCGGTCCCTGTATGACCGAATCAGGAGCTGTGTTCACATTGCTAGCAGTAAGTCAAACCTGTTTGCGTTGCATGTTGGAGCTGGAGAAGTGTCCGGGGTGAAGGAAATCTGGGAGTCCCTGCTTAGACTGCTGCCCCCAGGACCTGGCCCTGGATAAGAAGAAGAAAATGGATGGATGAATCAGCTAATCCTGTAGTTTAGGCCACTATAAACAATTCAAATTTCAGTCTTCCCTGAAATGCTCTTGGAGTTCAAACTATGCATTGGAAAATATGGTCTGTTCTTTATGCCAGTTAGTGAAATGAATAAAAGCCGTTTTTATTATCAATAAGAAAAAAAAAAAAAAGTAAATAAATCACCCATCCCTACTCCTCACCAACCCCTTCCATATCCCACAGAGTTTCTACAACTACGTTTAGACAGTCTTCATCCACAGAAGGTCAGGGAGTACGGGGTTGAGTTATTCACACATGTAACCAGCCTGTAGGCCTGGTTACATAATAGCACATTTGAAGCCGTTTTTGACAGCACTTAAATGTCAAGATAAAGTTCATGTTCGTTAAAGCATTTTTACACAAGGTCTTGAGGCTTTAGGGATTGGAGGAATAGAAACTGCTGACTGCACAACTAATGATTATACTGCTCCCTATAGAACACCTGCCACATGTTTCAACAACTTTCATATGGGAGTACACCATACCCATACCATAACAAAACTATTAACTTCTAAACTGTCCATAGATTCTAACACAGTAGCAGCCAAGTCAGGGGTTCTCCAGCCTTTTCAAACCAGGAGTCCATGTTCTCCCCGTGTCTGGGTGGGTTTCCTCTGGGCACTCCGGTTTCCCCCATCAACCCAAAACATGCACCATAGGTAAATCCTCCAGCTTTGGTACTGACCAAACAGAAGCAAGAAGATCATGGAGATGGTCCCCGGGCGCAGTAATGTGCTGTCCACTGCATGCCCACTGTGTGTTAAACATGCATGTATGAAACAAAACAACTCCAGGTATGTTTGTGATTGGGAAACAACATTACAACAGAGATCAGAAAATAGAGTAAGATGGGCCTTTTAATAGGTTTTCTTACATAACTGTTAAAAAGAATTACTGGGTACAGAGGGAGACTTATACAAGATAATAACAGCAAATTAGCACAACAAATGTATCAGCACCTGCTCCACCTGTGTTGTAAGGGCCAGTCCATGTCCACGTGAAGAGAATCCTGGACAACTGTGATGTTATTTATTTTTGACCAGGTTTTATTTTGTAATTTCTCTAGCCGTGTGTGTTTGAGTTTTACCTCCTGTTGAACTGATTGTTTGCCCCGCCCTAATGTGTCTCATTCTGCTCTTTGTTGGTTCATTATCAGTGTCACGTCTGTTTGGATTTTTGTGTTTTGTCATTAGTCATGTCATGCTTTTAAATCGTTTGGAACACTGTGTGGGTGTCAGGGAGAGGGTTTTAGAGTGGTTCAGGTCGTAACTGTCAGGGCGAACTCCACCTCGTCCACTGCCCCCCTGCACTGTGGAGTCCCCCAGGGTTCAATCCTTGGACTTATTTTGTTTATGTTGTACCTCCTACTCCTACGTAAATATGGTGTGTCATACCACTTTTATGCAGATGATACAGATTTATCTGCTCTTGAAGAAAAGCAACAGCAGCCCCCCCTGACATAAAGTTCCATCCATCCATTTTCTTCCGGTTATCCGGGAGTGGGTCATGGGGGCAACAGTCAAAGCAGGGACTCCCAGACTTCCTCCAGCTCCTCCAGGAAGACCCCAAAGTGTTCCCAGGCCAGCCAGGAAACATCCCTCCAGCCCTGGGTCTCCCCTGGAGCCTCCTCCCAGTGGGACATGCCCAGAACACCTCCACGAGCCACCTCAGCTGGCTCCTCTCGATGTGGAGGAGCAGCGGCTCTACTCCGAGCTCCTCCCGTGTGACTGAGCTCCTCACCCTATCTCTAAGGGAGCACCCAGCCACTCTGTGGAGCAAACAAATTTCGGCCAATTGTATCTGCGATCTTGTCCTTTCGATCATTACCCAGAGCTCATGACTATAGGTGAGGGTAGGAACGTACAGTAGATTGACTGTAAATTGAGAGCTTTGCCTTTCGGCTCAGCTTGACTTGAGTTATAACTTGAGTTATAAAGTTAATTAATTAAACTTGTGTGTGTTTTGGTGTTCTTGTTGATTAGAATTGATAGTTGATAAGAAATGCCTTGGGGAAAAAAAAGCATTCTTACTATGAATGGGGTCACCTCTCCACAGATCTGACTTGCAGGGCTCTCAAGTTTTGAAGATTGCTACAAGTGAGATTTCACTTGTAGCAATCTTGTAGCAAAAGGGCAGGGCAGAATTAGAAGGTACTTTCTTAATATGGAAATGCTTTTATAACTAAAAGTCCATATTATCATTCAATAATGCACAGGATAATATGTGATCACACACAGTCTTGGTTTAGTCCTGGCCTAGTCCTGGCCTAGTCCTGGCCTAGTCCTGGCCTAGTCCTGGCCTAGTCCTGGTCTTGTCTTGGTTTAGTCTTGGTTTAGTCCTGGTCTAGTCCTGGTCTAGTCCTGGTCTAGTCCTGGTCTAGACCTGGTTTAGTCTTGGTTTAGTCTTGGTTTAGTCTTGGTTTAGTCCTGGTTTAGTCCTGGTTAGTCCTGGTCTAGTCCTGGTCTAGTCCTGGTCTAGTCTTGGTTTAGTCTTGGTTTAGTCCTGGTTTAGTTCTGGTTTAGTTCTGGTTTAGTCCTGGTTTAGTCCTGGTTTAGTTCTGGTTTAGTCTTGGTTTAGTTCTGGTTTAGCTCTGGTTTAGTCCTGGTCTAGTCCTGGTTTAGTCCTGGTTTAGTCCTGGTTTAGTCCTGGTTTAGACCTGGTTTAGTCCTGGTTTAGCTCTGGTCTAGTCCTGGTTTAGTTCTGGTTTAGTCCTGGTTTAGTCCTGGTTTAGACCTGGTTTAGTCTTGGTTTAGTCCTGGTTTAGTTCTGGTTTAGTCCTGGTTTAGTCCTGGTTTAGTTCTGGTTTAGTTCTGGTTTAGTCTTGGTTTAGTCCTGTTTAGTTCTTGTTTAGTCCTGGTTTAGCTCTGGTTTAGCTCTGGTTTAGCTCTGGTTTAGCTCTGGTCTTGTCCTGGTCTTGTCCTGGTTTAGTCCTGTTTAGTCCTGGTTTAGTCCTGGTTTAGTCCTGGTTTAGTTCTGATTTAGTCCTGGTTTAGTCCTGGTTTAGTCCTGTTTTAGTCCTGGTTTAGTCCTGGTTTAGCCCTGGTTTAGTCCTGGTTTAGTCTTGGTTTAGTCTTGGTTTAGTCCTGGTTTAGTCCTGGTTTAGTCCTGGTTTAGACCTGGTTTAGACCTGGTTTAGACCTGGTTTACACGAATTGTGTGTTGAGAGCCCTGCTGTAAATGTTTGTCTAAAGAGCAAACTTACACTACAAAGCAACTACTGAGAGTTATATAAATGAAGTTATTACCTGATGGTTCTCAGTTTGTTTTATCATCACGGAGGAGGATGGACCGGGCCGGGGGGGAGCGGGACATTTCGGGTCTAGACCTGGTTTAGTCATGGTTTAGACCTGGTTTAGTCCTGGTTTAGTCCTGGTTTAGTTCTGGTTTAGTCCTGGTTTAGCCCTGGTTTAGCCCTGGTTTAGTCCTGGTTTAGTCCTGGTTTAGTTCTGGTTTAGCTCTGGTCTAGTCCTGGTTTAGTTCTGGTTTAGTTCTGGTTTAGTCCTGGCTAGGTCCTGGTTTAGTCCTGGTTTAGTTCTGGTTTAGTCCTGGTTTAGACCTGGTTTAGTCTTGGTTTAGTCCTGGTTTAGTCCTGGTTTAGTTCTGGTTTAGTCCTGGTTTAGTCCTGGTTTAGTTCTGGTTTAGTTCTGGTTTAGTCTTGGTTTAGTCCTGTTTAGTTCTGGTTTAGTTCTGGTTTAGCTCTGGTTTAGCTCTGGTTTAGCCCTGGTCTAGTCCTGGTCTAGTCCTGGTCTAGTCCTGGTTTAGTCCTGGTTTAGTCCTGGTTTAGTCTTGGTTTAGCCCTGGTTTAGCCCTGGTTTAGTCCTGGTTCAGTCCTGGTTTAGTTCTGGTTTAGTTCTGGTTTAGTTCTGGTTTAGTCTTGGTTTAGTCTTGGTTTAGTCCTGTTTAGTCCTGGTTTAGTCCTGGTTTAGTCCTGGTTTAGTTCTGGTTTAGTTCTGGTTTAGTCTTGGTTTAGTCCTGTTTAGTTCTGGTTTAGTCCTGTTTAAGTTCTGGTTTATTCCTGGTTTAGTTCTGGTTTAGTCCTGGTTTAGTCCTGGTTTAGTCCTGGTTTAGCTCTGGTTTAGCTCTGGTTTAGCTCTGGTCTAGTCCTGGTTTAGTCCTGGTTTAGTCCTGGTTTAGTCCTGTTTAGTCCTGGTTTAGCCCTGGTTTAGCCCTGGTTTAGCCCTGGTTTAGTCCTGGTTTAGTCCTGGTTTAGTTCTGGTTTAGTCCTGGTTTAGTCCTGGTTTAGACCTGGTTTAGACCTGGTTTAGACCTGGTTTAGTCCTGGTTTAGACCTGGTTTACACGAATTGCGTGTTGAGAGCCCTGCTGTAAATGTTTGTCTAAAGAGCAAACTTACACTACAAAGCAACTACTGAGAGTTATATAAATGAAGTTATTACCTGATGGTTCTCAGTTTGTTTTATCATCACGGAGGAGGATGGACCGGGCCGGGGGGGAGCGGGACATTTCGGGTCTAGACCTGGTTTAGTCATGGTTTAGACCTGGTTTAGTCCTGGTTTAGTCCTGGTTTAGTCCTGGTTTAGTTCTGGTTTAGTTCTGGTTTAGTCTTGGTTTAGTCTTGGTTTAGTCTTGGTTTAGTCCTGTTTAGTCCTGGTTTAGTCCTGGTTTAGTCCTGGTTTAGTCCTGGTTTAGTTCTGGTTTAGTTCTGGTTTAGTCTTGGTTTAGTCCTGTTTAGTTCTGGTTTAGTCCTGTTTAAGTTCTGGTTTAGTCCTGGTTTAGTTCTGGTTTAGTCCTGGTTTAGTCCTGGTTTAGTCCTGGTTTAGCTCTGGTTTAGCTCTGGTTTAGCTCTGGTCTAGTCCTGGTTTAGTCCTGGTTTAGTCCTGGTTTAGTCCTGTTTAGTCCTGGTTTAGCCCTGGTTTAGCCCTGGTTTAGCCCTGGTTTAGTCCTGGTTTAGTCCTGGTTTAGTTCTGGTTTAGTCCTGGTTTAGTCCTGGTTTAGACCTGGTTTAGACCTGGTTTAGTCCTGGTTTAGTCCTGGTTTAGACCTGGTTTACACGAATTGCGTGTTGAGAGCCCTGCTGTAAATGTTTGTCTAAAGAGCAAACTTACACTACAAAGCAACTACTGAGAGTTATATAAATGAAGTTATTACCTGATGGTTCTCAGTTTGTTTTATCATCACGGAGGAGGATGGACCGGGCCGGGGGGGAGCGGGACATTTTTAACGGATTCATGTAAGAGTCTGGTTAATGCACCGGGCCCGCGTCTCACCGCGTCGCGGCTCACCATGGGCAGTTCGGCTCTGGGCCGCGCGTATTCCGCGCGTAAGCCGTCGGGATGGACACGACGTGCCCGGGGGACGGCGTGTCTGCTCCGGCCTCCGCTCGGACCGTGCGGCCGGAGCAGGGGGAGTTTTTTTCGCTGAAAACGCGCGGAGCCTGCATAAACTAAGCCACACAGACCGATTTTCTGGGCACAAAAAAAAAAAGAAAAAAAGAAATCAGCGTGAGAAATGCCATGTGTGGCGTGTGAGCATGTGAACACGTCGAATTGCGTGTGTCACACTCTCAATGCGTGAGACTTGAGAGCCCTGGACTTGTAATTTGTCACCTGCTTGTCTCTATGGAGATAGATAAGCTAAATGCCATTTATGAACAAAGCAGTTGGGGAAAAGTCTGTCACAATTATTGTTATTTTAGTCTTACTTTTTTTTTTTTTTTCGCAAACAAAATATTCAATATGCATGGGTCTTTTTATGTTCATAATTGGCAAATGATACAGAATGATCACGGGAGCCATGTTGTCACCCAAAGCAAACAGGTCCTGGGGGATGGGTCAGAATAAGAGTGGTTCAGAAGCCCTTTATAAAGAGAAATACAGCAATGCTAGTTATGTCACCTGGATTGGCGTTACTGGGGCCCCACTCTGGAGCCAGACTTGGGGTGGGTGCTCGATGGCAACAGTCTGGTGGCCGGGCCTTCCCCCACGGGGCCCAGCCGGGCACAATGACGTGGGGCCATCCTCCTGTGGACCCAGCATCCGCATGAGGATCCATAAGGGGCCGGTGCAGGGAGATCTGGGCGGCAGTCGAAGCTCCCCCCTAGCTCTGGGGACATGTAATGTCACCTCGCCAGGGGGAAGGAGCGTGAGCTTGTGTGGGAGGTTGAGTGTTACCCACAAGATATAGTTGGCCTCCCTTCCATGCACAGCTTTGTTTGCTTGTGGGACTCCTGAGGCAGCTGGCAGGCCAAGAGTGCTGCAGCCCGGGCGATTGCAGAGGCAAAAACTCAGGGTTGGGAGGAGTTCAGAGAGGCCATGAAGGAGGACTATTGGACAGCCTCAAAGAAATTCTGGAAAACCGTCTGATGCCTCAAAAGGGGAAAGCGCTGCTTCACCAAAACTACCCAACCAGTCCACATGTGCTTTGTGGATCTGGAGAAGGCATTCGACCTTGTCCCTCCTGGTCTTCTGTTGGCGAGTGCTCTGGGAGTACGGGGTTCGGGGCTCTTTGCTAAGGGCTTTTCGGTCCCTGTATGACCGAATCAGGAGCTGTGTTCACATTGCTAGCAGTAAATCAAACCTGTTTGCGTTGCATGTTGGAGCTGGAGAAGTGTCCGGGGTGAAGGAAATCTGGGAGTCCCTGCTTAGACTGCTGCCCCCAGGACCTGGCCCTGGATAAGAAGAAGAAAATGGATGGATGAATCAGCTAATCCTGTAGTTTAGACCTCTATAAACAATTCAAATTTCAGTCTTCCCTGAAATGCTCTTGGAGTTCAAACTATGCATTGGAAAATATGGTCTGTTCTTTATGCCAGTTAGTGAAATGAATAAAAGCTGTTTTTATTATCAATAAGAAAAAAAAAAGTAAATAAATCACCCATCCCTACTCCTCACCAACCCCTTCCATATCCCATAGAGTTTCTACAACTACGTTTAGGCAGTCTTCATCCACAGAAGGTCAGGGCTAAGACAGAGCCTGTAGGCCTGGTTACATGAAGACGTTTTTGACAGCACTTAAAATGTCAAGCTAAAGTTCATGTTCGTTAAAGCATTTTTACACAAGGTCTTGAGGCTTTAGGGATTGGAGGAATAGAAACTGCTGACTGCACAACTAATGATTATACTGCTCCCTATAAAACACCTGCCACATGTTTCAACCACTTTCATATGGGAGTACACCATACCATAACTAAACTATTAACTTCTAAACTGTCCATAGATTCTAACACAGTATCAGCCAAGTCAGGGGTTCTCCAGCCTTTTCAAACCAGGAGTCCATGTTCTCCCCGTGTCTGGGTGGGTTTCCTCCGGGCACTCCGGTTTCCCCCCATCAACCCAAAACATGCACCATAGGTAAATCCTCCAGCTTAGGTACTGACCAAACAGAAGCAAGAAGATCATGGAGATGGTCCCCGGGCGCAGTAATGTGCTGCCCACTGTGGAGTCCCCCAGGGTTCAATCCTTGGACTTATTTTGTTTATGTTGTACCTCCTACCTCTTGGCCAACTCCTACGTAAATATGGTGTGTCATACCACTTTTATGCAGATGATACAGATTTATCTGCCCTTGAAGAAAAGCAACAGCAACCCCCCTGACACCACTGCTTGAGTGCCTTAATGATGTCAAGGTTTGGTTGGCTCAAAATTTCTTGAACCTCAATGAGACCAAGACTGAGGTGATAATGTGCGGGCCCAGTGGCAGTGCCAGCTCTTTGTCTGACTTGGGTCCTCTCAGACAGCACACAAAATCAACAGCCACCAACCTTGGCGTCATTATGGACTCTAATTTTAAACTTGATAAACAAGTTAATGCGGTCGTGAAATCTAGTTTTATTATCTTCGTCTTTTAGCCAAAATTAAATCTTTATCCTTTTCAGATTTTGAGCGAGTCATGCATGCTTTTATTTCTTCTCGTCTGGACTACTGCAATGCACTTTATTCTGCTTTGAAAGCTTTTTTAAAGCTTTGAATGGACTGGCCCCAAAATACATCTCTGACCTCATCCAAATCTACAGACCGGTGCGCGCTCTGAGGTCAGAGGGCCAGCTCCAGCTCGTGGTCCCTAAGACTAGACTTAAAACTCGAGGGGGCAGGGCTTTCTCTGTGGTTGGGCCTAAGTTATGGAATGCTCTGCCCCCTCATGCCAAAACAGCCCCAACATTGGAGAGTTTCAAGTCTCGTCTTAAGGCCACTTTTATTCTCTGGCTTTTAATACCGCGCGAGTTGTGTGGTCCTCTGTGTTTTTTATAATTGCTTTTGTTTTTTGTTATTTTGTTACTATCACTTTATTTATTGCTATTTTATTAATGTTTTTATAATTGCTTTTGTTTAGTTATTTTATTATCACTTTATTGCTATTTTAGTAATGTTTTTATTAAGTTTAATTGATTTTATGTGCAGCACTTTGGAAACTGTTTCTGTTTATAAAATGTGCTATAGAAATAAAGTTGGATTGGATGCCAGTTTGGATTTTGGTCAGTCATTAGGGTGACATCAGGTAATTTGAGCCATCAGTTAAAATGAGACATTTAAGGTTTGAGCATCCTAGCTCTTTAAATGTTAACAGCCAATGGCTGCAAACTATATCAAATGCATGCTACAACTGTACTTGATAGAAAACAATACATTTGATTGGTGTATGGTTGGTATGGTGGGCGGGACAATGCCACCCTTACATACTACTGAGGAGAACTGTGAGGTTAGTGGCCTGGCAGACAATTCTTTCTTGAAACTTGTAAGGTTGATAAATCATTAAAAAAATAAAAATAAAAAAATAAAAATCGACCTTCAGCTATAAAAAAATAGGCTAAATGCATGTTGTGTCAGCCTTTATCAGATATGATGCTGAATTTTTGCTTAGCTAAACTATTTTTCATGAAATTAGTATTTTTGGTGGTGGCTCAGTTTACCTTAATGTACTGAGGTAAATTGAGCCATGCACTTCAGCTAAAATGAGCCACCTTCAGGGTTAGCTTTAGCTAATATTTTGATGTTATAGAGGCTATTAGCATAGCATTTTGATGATATGTAGACCTGCTTATCCACATCTTCTGTTGTATTTATCCCTCCTGGATATACTTTTGGGTTCAATAAATCAATCAAACAATATTTATAAAGCGCTTTTCATACAAAATTGTAGCGCAAAGCGCCTTACAGTGGTTAAGGATTAGAAGATTGACTTTTATTGATCTCACACAGGAGAAATTGTTCTATGTTAGACCCAGGGACCAACCCCATGATTTTGTTATTTAGTCTTGGTCAGGCCCTAAGCTGGAGGATTTTACCTACAGTATGGCGCATGTTTTGGGTTGGTGGGGGAAACCGGAGTGCCCGGAGGAAACCCACCCAGACATGGGGAGAACATGCAAACTCCACACAGAAAGCCTCGGGCGACCCGAACCTTCTTGCTGTGAAGCATGAGTGCTAGCCACTCAGCCACTGTGCTGCCAGAGAGGAAAAAAAACAAAAAAAAACGGACAAACAAACAGACGAACAAACAAGCAGACAAGCAAACAAACAAACAGGACAAACAAGCAAACAGACGAATAAGCAGACGAATAAATAAACAAACAGGTGGACAAACAAACAAAAGAACAAACGAAAGACAAGCAAACAGATGACCGAAGTCAATCAAAGGCCAAGCTAAACAGGTGAGTCTTGAGCCCACTCTTAAAAACATGAACGTTCTCTGCAGCCCTGAGGTCCTCCGGCAGTTCCATAGACGAGGGCCGTAGTTCTGAAAAGACGCCTCTCCGTGAGTCTGTGTCCAATAAAGTACTAAAGCGCGCGCGCACGCATGCACGCGCACACACACACGCACACACACACACACACACACACACACACACACTTTATTTTGTGTGTTAGAATTACTAATCTGTTTTTATGATAAATAAATGAATGTTTTGCTTTGCATTTTTGGTGGCTCATTTAAGCTGGTAAGTGGCTCAATTTAGCTGACCGGGTGGCTCATTTTACCTGAACACTGATCGTAAAAAAAAATGTGGGACAGCTGATGTTTTATAAGCTGTAAAACCTAAAAGATTAAATTTTATACAATAATTCAACCCTAAAATATTAAAGATTGTATTTATTAACTAAAATAAATATAAACCAGTGTCATAGATAGTTTTTTACGAGTTTCCTAAGACATTAGCCAAAATGTGGCTCAAATTACCTGATGTCACCCTATTTGTTATATTAAACATCTTAGCAAATGCAGTCCTGCATTTTGGGTCCTTTCTGCTCTAAATGGGACACTCTGGACCTCTTATTCACAGTGGTGGATGAAATACTCCATTTTGTTACTTACAGAAAAGTAAAGATACAAAGAAAGGGAAAAGATTACTTAAGCATCACATGAAAAAATCTACCTAAGGAAAACTATTGAAGTACCTGTTTAAAAATGTGCTTTAAGAGTAAAATGTAAACGTACTTAGAGATTTAAATTAAATTAAAATAAATTAAAGCATGTAGTGATTTTGATAAAGAATTGAGGTGATTTTAAGTGATTCAAATGATTTCTTAAATTATCTAGCTGTTTTTGTGTATTTGGTTCGCTTAAAGTTGGGACGTCAACTCAAATGAAATGTGCTAAAAAGTCTTTTCAGCAGGTCTCACACCATAAAGAAAAATACTTTACTTCTCAGTCCTGTTCTGAAATGCAGTGGAGTAGAAAGTACAGACACTGTACCTGCTCTCAAATGTAGTAAAAGTAAAAAGCATCCACTAGCAAATGTTCTTGAGTACAGATACCTAAAAATTGTCCTTCAATATTTTTATTTTTATTTTTGTACTTCATTATCTTCCACCACTGCTCATTCAGCAGTGTTCACTGGCTTAAAAAAGATCAGCACATACAAAAGTGGCAAGGCCAACTCAGGAAAATGTCATCCTGTGATGTGCATGTAAAATTGAAGAGAATAAAATAAAAATCAATTAAAAAAATATTTATTATGTGAAAATACTGAGAGGCCATCTGCAATTTCAAGACTAAACACCAGGATTCCCAAATTTGCCAGCAGGTACAAGGGCCTGGTATGGTTTAGTATGGAATATCAAACATTTTCCTCAATATTAAAATCTTGTTTTGATTGAAAATTGCTTGAAATGCCGTAATAGACATTTCAAAATAAAAACAGGCTAGGAAAATGTTATATTCAAAGTAGCGGTAACTAATTTGCAGATTTACATTCTTCACTTTCACTTTGACATTGTTCACTTTCTTTTCAAATTTTAGCTTATCTGCAATGCTGACATTCTGGGCCTTTTTTTTTCTGGAGACCAAATACACTGAAATACTCTCCACACAAGTTGAGGGTTTCTCCATTTTCCCCCCCAATATTACAAATCAAACTTCCATTTCACTATTCCATTCAAACTGGTTGCAGGTGGGGCTGGGAATCACAGGATTTCTCACAATTTGATACAATACACGTCTCCCAATACAATATTTTCACTATATTTTCTGTGATATATTGCTGTTAAAGAACCAAATACATTTTAGCAGTATTTCTTTGTTAAACCACGACTTGTGCAAAGTTCAACTGCATCTATTTTAATCATCAAAACAGTAAATATGTCTGTATTGTGTACAAGTGTATTGCATGTTGCAAGTTTTAAAATAAGATAAAAACACCAAAAGATTCTCTTGGCAATATATCATTACAGCAGTCCATGATAATACTGTCTCACTAAATTTAGTATCATGATATATCGATATTTCAGTATTTGTGCACACCTCTAGTCGGTGGTGTGAAAGGGTTTGCTCTCCTACCTCTCGGTGAGATGCTTCTATGGGTTGGTCTATGAGCTGAACTCATTTCTGGAGTTTGAATTTCTTGTTGTGCGCGATGTGTTATTCCATACTGAACCTTATCTGTTCAGAGGAGGACAGGTAAATGTGTTTATTGAATGAATGAGAGTTAAAAGGTGCTCTGTGATACATTTCTAGTTGAAGGTCTGCCACCTGCTTATCTCCAATGAAAATGTTATTGCTTTGTCTAGAAGGAATTATTGTATTTTTGAGCAACACAAACACCTGTAAAGAATAAATGCTGGATGGATATGTTTCATGTCATACCACGGAAAACTCCAGGCAAAGCAATAGCACCTTAAGATGAATAGGTCACAGACCCTCCACCAATAAAGTTATGCAGTGCACCTTTAAGTGCAAGTGATAGCCTTATGCATGAAGACAATATATTTTAAGTTATATTTCGTTTTGCATTTTCTGTATTGCTGTGTAATAAAACACTGATTACAGTAGTGTTCATATTAAAACACCTCATTCACAGAAGATAAAAAGATTTCACAATGCCATACCTCATAATACTGAAACTCTCTGCACCCCTCCTACCCCTGCAGCTATCACACACTGGCGCTTTAATACATTCTCTTCAACTGTATGACTATTAAAGACTGCAGGAAAAACACGAAGGAAGACCGATTGTATCCATGACAGCTCCCTCCCTAAACTTCACCCATTTTTATTGCTCTAAACCCCTGTCTGTGCTTGCATTTGCATTACATGATTACTGTGAAATTCCAATGATTTGTACCATTTGGTCATAGGATGCACTGAGGCCTCTTCATACTACCGTTTTCTCCAGTTTCAAATCAAATGTTTCAGCTTTCAGCAGACTGCAGGAGCATAAAAGCACTATGTGAGGAGGTGGCCACAAAGTGTGTGGGCCCTCGCCCAGTCCTACACAACAATAGTGTTAAGCAAGGGTTGATAACAATCAGATGCAGTGGTATTTGTTGGTCTATTAAAATTAATTTATCTAGGCTGAAAATATAAAAACATATTTTATCCTTTTGCTGGAAGCCTTTGAAAAAGGTTGAGAACCATCGCTCCAGAGTGCAGACATCCTCTCTTGTCAAATATTAACTGAGACTGAGGTAGTAATGGTAGAAACATCATACTTCTACTCACTGAAAGATATTACACTTGAATCAATACGCCTACCTCCTCACTTTTATGTTAACCACGCCTCTATAGAAGTCAATGCACATCACATGTGCCCCAATACCGACCCCTGGTGGACAATTCATGCATTGCGTCTGTGGACTTTTGTTATACGTCACTGCTGCCCCCAAGTGGCGAAAAAAAAAAAAGGGTCCAAAAAAACAACAACAACAACAACAACAAAAAACAGACCTTCAAAAGGCCATCTGGGAGACACTGCCTACAAAGTCAGCCACATGCCTGGCAGTTGTTCTGATTTATATACAGTGAACCCTCTACTCACTGTTCACAGCCTCGCAGATTTTTTTTTTTTAAATAGTGTAACTTTTTTTTTTTATAGTGTAACAATGTGTTCTGCGTCCTGATTGGCTAAGAGACTAGACCAGGACTAAACGTGGACTGGCCCTGGACTAAACCAGGACTGGACCAGGTCTAGACCTGGACTAAACCAGGTCTGAACCAGGATTAAATCACTCTGTGCGGCTTTTGTGTTCGTTTGTGCGTGTTCGGTTTGTGGCTCGGGTTGAGAGCACGCGGTCCGGGCGCTGCAGTTCTATCTCGTGCTCGCAGCCCTGGTGTACGCACGGCCTCACGCTTCATATTCTCATATTTCCCGGGACGAGACGCGCACCAACCCCTTAGAGAAGTGCGCGACACGAGCTGCTCTGTCACGGATTTGTCCACGATGAGGGGTTTATCGTGGACAAATCCGTGACAGAGCAGCACGTGTCGCGCACTTCTCCAAGGGGTTGGTGCGCGTCTCGTCCCGGGCTGTGGCAGTGCTCCTCGCGCGTCTGGCGTCTAGGATGACTAGACGTCCCCATTTCCATGGGACAGTCCCAGTTTTGAGCCCCGTGTCCCCAGTTCCAGCAGATTTATCCAAAATCACTGATCAGTCCCAGTTTTGTACAAGAAATGTCCCAAGTGTCCCCATTTTTGACCAATTTGATTTCAGCCAACAGCAAAGAGAGGCAAACTCACGTGTTTAGGCAGGGCTCTCAACTTTCGAGCGGGGTCGTGCGTGTGACTGCGTAATTTCCGGGGGGAGGGGTTGCGAGTGACTATTTTTTTTCTGCGAGGAGCGGGGTGTGGGAGGGTGTGGGACGAATGGCGCTGAAACCGCGTGGTGCCTGAACCGATTTCTGGGCACAGAAGCGCTGCGCTTGAATTGCATAACTAAATTTCAGCGTGAGAAATACCATGTGTTGCGTGTGAACACGTCAAATTGCGTGTGTCACACTCTCAATGCGTGAGACTTGAGAGCCCTGTGTTTAGGTAAAATACAGAAAAGCATGTTTAAAATTACCAAAGCATAACAAAAACGTGACTCACATGTTGGTCAAGAATGGGCCAAATGCAGAACAATTTTCCTTAATTACACACTCGTTTCACAATTTTATTATTACCAACCACCCCAAACCGGGCTGTCCCAGTTTTAGATTTAGGAAATCTGATCAAACACAAAACTTTTACAAAGCATGATTTTAGCAACCGCTCAACTAGCATAGAGATCGCATAATAGCATAGCCTAAACATGTACCGTATGAAGCCCATGAAGTTTATTTGAGTGTATTGCGTTCTTTTCAAATGAATCATTTATTTAGGACTGTATTATTTATCAAAAAGGCAAGGTAAGCCCAGTTCGTGTTTTTTTGTGTTGTTGAGGTTAAGAATATCGAAAAACAGTGAGAGACGCGCCTGGGACATAATCACTGTTTGAGCGGTCAGATCGACTGACCCACAGGTTGGCGGTGTGATCCCAACTATAAATTCCATTTTTGATTAATTCAGCAATTACTTCCTCTTCTGGGTCCTTTTTTGGCTTTTTGACAAAATTTATCCTCTGCATTTCACCCATGGTTCCGCTGCAGGGGCATCCTTCCAGAGCCGGGGGCCCATCCCCCTAAAACCTGAAAAATAAAGGGTCAGACAGCAACATAATATGGCAAACATTTTATCCTTAGCTGTATTTCAAATAAAATAAACATCTGCTGCAGCTGTCGCAGATGATCTTCATGACTCACAGTTGTAAGACATGAATTTAATTAGCTTTAGCTTGTGTTATGGACTAATAAATGTTTATTTCTTTTATTTATCTATTCCTGTAGGGAAATTTATCCTCTGCATTTCACCCATCCTTCCGGAGCCGGGAGCCCATCTCCCTAAAACCTGAAAAATAAAGGATCAGACAGCAACATAATATGGCAAACATAATTTTATCCTTAGTTGTAAATAAAATAATCTGCTGCAGTTGTCGCAGATTATCTTCATGCCTCACAGTTGCAAGACATGAATTCAATTAGCTTTAGCTTGTGTTATGGACTAATAAATGTTTATTTATTTTATTTATCCATTCCTGTAGGGAAATTTATCCTTTGCATTTATCCTCTCACCCATCCTTCTGGAGCAGGGGGCAGCACGTGGAGGGGCCCGGGGCAGCACATCCCTAAAACTAAAGGGTTAGACAGCAACATATGGCAAACATCATTATATCCTTAGCTAGGGCTGGGCGATTAATCGAGATTTGCGATATCTCGAGATGTTTTATGAAATCGAGAAAGATTTTGGCATATCGAAAAACTCGAGATGAATAAGATTTCGCCGCTTATTTTCCTTAACTGTGTTGTGGCGCTGTCCGCCCCGCCTCTTCCTTGCGTTTGTGTTTCACTGCGTCTCGTGTTTCCCCCTCCCCTCCCCTCTCCCTCTCCCTCTCCCTCCCCTCCCCGTGCGCACACCGCGTGTGTTTGTTGATAACTTATTAACTTATTAACTTAACATGGCGGCGCCCACAGAAGCACGAGAGAATTCATACCAAAGAAAAGAACAAACGGCTCTATTATATGGCGGTGTTTCGGATTTAAAAGGTCCGATGAGGAGCAGAAAGAGGCATTTTGCAGAGAATGCAAGAAACTGGTGCCATCAAAATCATCGAGGGCAAACCCACCACCACTTCTTCTAAGACACAACAAACAACGCTCCAAACATCTTTACCCCGGTGTCTACCCTATAGAAAAACAAGTGCAAGGTGGGTCAGCATTACGGAGTCCATTGCCTTTCATATCGCAAAAGACATGACGCCCATAGCGGTTGTTGAGCGACCGAGCTTCATACGAATGCTAAAAACGCTTGACCCTAGTCCCTAGTCGCCACTTTCTTGTCAGTGCGGTACAGAGCAAGGCTGCATTTGGGAGTTTTAATCTCTCTCTCTCTCTCTCTGTGTGTGTGTGGGTGTGTGTTGCCAGTGAGTGAAATATTTGGGTGGGTCGGGTATGTGGCGTTGATTCTAAATCACACTTGCGTTTTAATGGTTGCAATAAATTAATATAGTATTTCTAGAAAAAAAAAAAAGATGCAGAATAATGTGCTAAGTTAAAGCAAATACACACACAAATATAAAATGTACTACAGTCACAAAACACACGAGAATTCATGGATTGAGGCTCTATTAATCTATATTTAAAAACAATTAATTTAATATGTGCTTTTTCACTTGGCTACGAAATGAGGGACTTTTTTGTCTTTTATCTTAAATGTTAAAGAAGCACTTCATAAGAACTGTCGACCCTCAGGTTTTATGTTTACAATTAAAATAAGGTAATATACTACTTCCTTGGTTTGGTAATGTTAAAAATGGTGCACAAGCAGTTTGTTACTAGTACCTGTCGACCTTTAGGCACTTGGCTGCCTGTTTGCACTTCAATTAAAAAAAAACCTTGCTGAATTTGGCGCGTTTGTTTGTTTTTTTCCCCCCTGCATAGATATCGAGATATATATCGTATATCGAGATATAGCAAAAACATATCGAGATAAGTTTTTTTCTCCATATCGCCCAGCCCTATCCTTAGCTGTATTTTATTTAAAAAAAAAAAAAAAAAAAAAACATCTGCTACGGTTGTTGCAGATTATCTTCATGCCTCACAGTTGCAAGACATGAAGATTTAACATCAAGTATGAACTAATATTAATACTGAAACCATTGCTACCTGTACAACACAACTAAAGTTAGCACGGCTCATTTTAGCAGTATCAAAGCATGCAAAGAGTATATTTTAGCTTAGTGTTTTAAAGACTAGTGTGTATGTGTATGTATATTATTATATTATATTATATATATATTTTTCCAAGCTTTATAGTAGTATAGTATACTTCAACGTTTCACCTTTGGTCTTCCTGATGGTCTGGACCAGGGGTCGGCAACCTGCAGCTCTTTGATGCAGTTCAGTACATTGGTTCCTCATTTATCGCTGGGGTTACATTGTAAAAATAACCCGCGATAGGCTAAATCCGTGAAGTAGTCAACTTTATATTGCGTGTATAAATATGCATGTATTTCACAGTTCATCTGACCGTAGTGTGTTGTAGTGAGAACGCTTCCGTGCGCTCTCAGGACTGGTTCCACCGCCTGGAAACACTGCCGCTACTTCCCGATGCGCATTAGCCACCCAGAGAAGTGTGCACCTGCACTCGTGGTCAAATCTGTGACAGAGCATGACCGGCGCGACCGGCCCCAGGTGAGACGCACGGCCGCGGCCCATCTGGCATGTGCCCAAATGCCAGTCCGCTCAGTCTGTCACTGCTTCAGAGTCACACTGCTCATGATTGAACATTTAAATAAATTTGGCAAACTGAACGCATTCTGTACAGGAGACACGGCACAGAGGAGAATGACGAAGACAAAGGTCTACAGTCCTTGAGCCAATCAGGATGCAGAACACAATGCGCATTGATACACTATTTAAAAAAATAAAAATAAATAAAAATCAGTGAAACAGCAAGGGACCATTCATTCATCCATCTTCTTCCGCTTTTCCATTTTCTGGGTCGCAGGGACAGCAGTCCAAGCAGTGTTCTGCTGCCCAGAACACAATGCACCAGCACCTCCCGCGGGTGGTGGGTCCACAGGAGGACGGCTCACGTCACAACTGGCCTTGATGTATCTTCTGCCATGGGGGCTACCAGTGTCCGCAGACACTGGGGGCGAGGTGGGGTTAAGTGTCTTTCCCAAGGACACAACGGCAGCGCTCATCTGCGGTCAACCCGTCAACCCCTGGCTCACTAGAGAAACGCGCTACCAACTGAGCTACTGTTATATACTGTAAAGGTTGCCGACCCCTGGGCTGGACCAAAGCTCAAGACCTGGAAATGGGTCCTGAGCAGCAGCAGTGGTAAAAATAAATAAATAAAAAATGCGGCAGTGGTCAAAAAATGGCTCAAATGCAAAGAATTTCCATCACGAGAAATTCGTCAAGTACTACCTCAGTATATTTTGTTTGTTTCATGAGTGTGTTCAGTTCTGGGATAATTGAGGTTTTTGAACGTTAATGTGAGCTCCCCTACCCTGTTTAGGCCCCCCCATGGTTAAAAGTTGCGAAATGTCTAAACTGAGCATTTGCGATCCTTTTCTGCGTTAGAAAAAATCAGAGCTCAAACGGGCGATTTTGAACAAGGCACCTTGTTGACGTCAGATCGAAAAAAGAAATGCAAATGCAGTTCCACCCCCGTCTGTCTGTACTCAGCGTCTCTGTAAATCACGCCCAGAGAGTTTGGACTGCGGAGGAGCTACGCAATGCGAAATGCGTTTTTTTATTTGCCTGGAGGAACTTGCGAGTGTTTCTAGGCTCGGAAGTCCTTTATCTGAGCCTGTGGATATCTGAAACAGCAGTGGTTTAATTTTATTTTCTGTGGAAATGTGTTTATTTTTCAATGGAATGCTTCTCATCTCTCCCCCCGTGCAAAAACATGGAAGTGGGTCACAGAGCGGAGCGGAGAGCTTGGCCACGCCCCACCCCCTACTATAGGCCATCTCTGTCCTCCTCATTTGCATTCAAGCAACAGCGCCCATAATGGAGTGTTCCAGAGTGACATTTATGACTCTTTCTCATCTTATCTCTCTTTCTCATGCATTGAGTGTTGATTTTGAAGAAGGATTCATTTACAGTATTAGGGAACCATTAAGGAGCCATATAAAAGCATCAAGAAGTACCATGTCATGGGATCTTTAAGGGCACCCATACGCCACCTGTGCTCATGTAATCACGCACACCTGGCGGGAATTACCTAGCGGGAATCACCATGACAACTGCAAAACTTTAACCTGATATGACAGAAATACACTAGTATAATGGGATCGTGGTAATGGATCTATATTAAAAGATCTTATACTTCCATGGGTTTAGATAACATTCTATCATATGTATCATATGTAGCTAAGATTATTATTAAAATTCAACTTTCGGTTGCAATACAGTGAGTTCTTGGGTGTAGTCACTGATAGAAACGCACAGGTTCCACATTTTTGCATTTATTCTACCTTTTAGATATTTCATAAAGTACAATAGAATCTAAAGGTACTGTATGTTTGTGATGAGGAAACAATATTAGAACATAGATCAGAAAATAGCATAATTTGAGCCCTTTAAAGATTTGTGTGGCTATTATGTATGATTTATTCCTACAATTATATTATACATGTTTGTATTATTCTTGCTTTTAGGCCTATTGCAGACGATGACAAGGGTGTGTTCATAAAACAGTGTCATAGCTCCCTCTTGTGGCAAATGTGTGGGACTTTAATAACGCTGAGAACAATTTTTACTCTCTGACATTTATTTATTTATTACAATTCCCTACAAGTTTTATGACTTACAAAGATAAAAACGTGAATGTATTTTTTAATGTTTTGTTGAAAATAGTGAAAACGAGTGACAGTCAGACCATCCGTCCATGGTGCTGTGCTTAAATTTCTGTGGCTATTATTGCAATATATTTATATTTTTTACCTGAAAAGTGGACACACACACACACACACACACACACACACACACACACACACACACACACACACACACGCTCCAGAAAGTGCCTGTATTTAAATTATAGTTGATATCTGATACCTGCTACTTATTTAGGCCTATATAACCACCACTGTCCATCACTGCACTGTACACAATCATCTGAGTCACTTTATTGTAGTGATATTTATATATTACTGAACTGGAGTCACTTTAACTGCTGTTTGT
This sequence comes from Paratrypauchen microcephalus, assembly GCA_036785185.1. Classification (NCBI taxonomy): domain Eukaryota; kingdom Metazoa; phylum Chordata; class Actinopteri; order Gobiiformes; family Gobiidae; genus Paratrypauchen; species Paratrypauchen microcephalus. Next base: position 2,502,412 of record JAVJIX010000037.1, on the reverse strand, counting down.
TCACTGCTCAGAATCAAAGACATTTATTGTGCAGCGTTCCTGTGCCTTTTAACCTTACAGTGTTGTGTTTTTTAGTTGATTGTAACTTATTATTATTTATCTTAATTTTGATGCATGCTCATATTTTCCTACTGTTTCTGAAACTTGCATTGTGACACTGCAATTTCCCCATTGTGGGACAAATAAAGGATTATCTTATCTTATCTTATCTTAGCCTATATCAACACAAAAGTGTCATTATGGGACAAAAAAGTGGGTTTAGGGTCAATTTTGAACAAATCTATGAAATTCTCTGTATTTTAGGGCATTTAAGAGGTAAATTATCTTACACTTTGTAATCTGAATATGGTTATGGTTTTATTTACCAGTGAATCAAAAATAAAACAGATTTGGAGAATCACACAGGACTGGGACCACCACACTGTTTGGGCATTTGGTGTCGCTTTGAGCCCAGTTTTATCAGAGCAGGCCTAAAGACAACAGGCTGTTTTACCATTGTACATACAGAAGAAACATTTGGAACTATTAAAACACATTTTATCCTCTTGTATAATTGTTTTTTTGTATATTGCCCTAGATATCATATGCATTGTTCATATAGCGGGAAAACACGAGGAGGAGGACTTATCTTCTTCATTAATGAACACTGGTGCCATCCCGGGAATGTACACGTGAAACGGCAGCTGTGCTCCCGGGACATTGAACTACTCGCTGTTGGTATGCGGCTGTACTATCTGTCCAGAGAAATTACACACATTATTGTGTTCTGTGTGTACATTCCTCCATCGGTGGATGGTGCGGCAGCATGCGAACAGCTTCATAGCATTGTTAATGACATGATGATACGTCATCCGTGCGCCTTATTTCTGAGCACTGGGGACTTTAACCATACATCACTCTCCACTACTCTTCCCACTTTCACTCAATATGTCACATTCCCCACGAGAGACAATAAGACTCTGGACTTGTTTTACGCCAATATCAAAGACGCTTACACCTCTGCCCCCCTCCCCCCGCTTGGACGCTCAGACCACTGTCTGGTTTACCTGCTCCCGCAATACACACCCAGGGTGCGAAGAGAACCTGCGCAGAAGCGATCTGTGAAGCTTTGGACTCAGGAGGCCTGTGAGAGTCTGAGGGACTGTTTACAGAACACTGACTGGGACATTTTCACTGACTCTTATGGAAACGACATCAACGGCCTGACCCATTGCATCACAGACTACATCAACTTCTGCGTGGAGAACTCTGTGCCAACCAGAAGAGTACGGTGCTTCTCCAACAACCACCCCTGGGTCACCCCTGAGCTTAAAGCCCTCCTGAACCAGAAGAAAAGGACCCAACCCAGCACCATTTATTACTTACTTTATCCCATTCTAGCCTGCATGCACTTTCCATCTTGTTCAAATGGCCTGGAGCTACTGTGGCAAGTAAATTTCTCCTGTGTGAGATCAATAAAGTCTTATAATTTTGACATCTTGGTATCTGTATGTGATTAGGTAAATAAAAATAAATTAATAAAATCAAATGACAACAGAGTTGCCAGGCTATTTCCAGTTCTCTCAAAACTGCGGAGGATTGTTTTTCTGTGCAAAACATTTCAGATCGTAGCTCTATTTTAACATCACTAATTAATTTTAACATTTTGACTTGTACATATACTGTGCATTTATTCTTTATAATTATGTCTCATTTGACACCGGTCTCTAGCTACATTTTTTTTTTTGCTATACCATCTATTTTTGTTACTCTCTGTTTTTATATTATATTGTGATGAGTGAGCTACTGTATCCAAATAATTTCCCTTGTGGATCAATAAAGTTCGTCTAAGTCTAAGACCTAATTAACATTACTTTTCTAAACACAGAAGTTTCCTCCAGTGAAGTATTTACAACGTAGCAAAGGTCTGAACACGCTGTCTGTGATTATCCATGTATAATCTGCTGTCCTCTGTCTAATATTAAAATAGATTTATTTTTGTAAACTCCTCTATTTCCCAATACACACATGCATAAGACAATAGCCGTTTCCCAATTCAGCGAGTGCACGGTTCGGAGTGTGGTCTCAGTCTGCAGTCGAGACGGTGCATACTCGCTGAGCCCTGAGTGCAGTCCGGGGATCACATGGGCGTCTGCGAAATGGAACAAGTCCCGCCTCAGCTCAATGAGCCGGGTGGTCTGCTCCTTGTTCCCTAAAGACAAAAATATTATTCTATTGCGACTTGTAATACTTGGAATTGGGACATGGCCAATGTTCCCCCTAATTTTTAATGTGTCTGGGACATGTGTTTTTAATGTCCCTGTGCGCGACATCTGAAATGTACCCCCCCCCCCCCCCCCCCCCCCCCATTTCATCCCTGATTTACAGTGCGCTGCATAGGTTTTCTTGTGCGCTGAGAATGTGCGAGCAGTGCGCACTTGTGCAGACGCGCAGCTTAGAGTAAACGTTGGACATGGGTACACTGTAGAATATCCAGCATTACAACAGCAAAGGAAATATATAAGTGTAAGGCGAAAAGCATGTGTCCATTAATACAGGTGCCGTGAACTATGCCGTTACGGCTACCGTCACACATGTTTAGCGTAGTTTATGAAGAGTTTCATGTAGCATAGTTGCAGGTGAGGTGAACCAGTACGTATATTTTATAGTGACTTTGCAACTGTCACATGTGGATGTCGCTGGCGGGTCCATCATTGTAGTCATATATCCTGCCGCGCTGTGCATGCTGGGGCTTTTAAGTGTGCGAAGCGTGCATGTTTGCACGCTTGGTCCATGCCCTGATTTCATTGGAAACGACGCTGTTCAGACCATGTCTTAACTGTGCAGGGGACAAAAAACGAATGGAACGGCGGTTGTCGCACCGGATACGACACATTCCCCTCCAAGGACGCTCAGAACCGTGCACTCGCTGAATTGGGAAACGGCTACTAAGTCTCCTAAACTGTAGCAGGGCCATCAGCTGGACAGTCTGTGTAAGTACATTTTCATGATGTACTTGTGGCAAATGCTTAAATGAACACGTGTGCCTTGAAAATGGCACTGCTCCTGAAAAAGAATGGGTCAAATGCAGAAGTCAAATTTCTCCCGTGTGTCACTGTGTGTCATTGTGTGTGAGACCAATAAAGGCTTAATCTTAATCTAACTAAAAACCACTGCACAGTGAGTAAAGTGCAGACAAAGTAGAAAATAGTCCATAATCTTTTCATAATCCTAATCACTTCTGACACATTGTTAAAAGTGTGATTCTAGAGACAGAAATGTAAATGAAGTCAACATGTTGGAATCGGGCTACATCCAAATACCACCACAGTGACTCGCCCTGAGCCTTGTTTGTCTACATGATAAACAGATAACTTCTTTTCCTTTTTTGTTGCAGATTATTGCAGACTGTATGTACCCACCAAACCGTGTCTGTATTAGCAGTCCATCTATCAAAATCTCAATCTACTGTCAGGTAAGGACTAGGGATAGGACAGCAAACAATAACATCGCTTATCATGATAAAATGGGTAAAGAATAATTGTTTGTGGGACATTTTCTATAATTGTGATCATTGCAAACAAAACATAATAATTTTATCACCAGAATGTGCTGGAAAAAGCATAAAGTTCTCCGCTAGACCATTGCTGTTTTCGGTAAATAAAGTACATTACTACAGTTATTTAAATATAGAAGTTTCAGTTTAACGCATTATTAGATTAATTAATTACACTGCAAATTAATGTGTTATAAAAATTAATGCAATTAATTATGAGTGGCAATTCAATGCGTGCATTTTAAATTTGGAAATGCTGCCAGGGCCTTTGAACGGCAAGTTTATTTATAAAAAGAACGAAGACGGGACGATCAACAAGAACGTGGTGATTTGTAGCTTTTGTCAAAAATAATTTTCCGATCACCAAAGCTGCTCCAGCCTGACATATCATTTGAACGATAAACACATCCGGACAAGTTCCATCTTTACCGGTGATAATGCGAGCATGAGTGAACTTCAACAAACCACCAAACCAACAAACCACCAAACCACGCTCGTAGAATTTGGGAAACAAATGAGCAAAACAACCACAGAAAAACTGACAAACTCAATCGCAAAGTGGTTTGCATCGCTCTCTCTCTCATGAGATTAAAATGTGATTAATTAGATTAATCCTACAAATCCTGTAATTAATTAGATACATTTTTTTAATCGCCTGACAGCACTAATAGAAACATTCATGGTCCTCTTTAAGTATTTGATTTTAAACAAAAAGGTGAGAGTAGCTAACTGAAAAACTCTTGGCTAATGTGACTGCAATTTTATGTGTGGGAAACGGCACAAAACATCTTTCCTTGTGTAGTTTCAGCTAAATCAGATCTTTCTGATCAGATTATGTTAAAATAAAAATCAGATTAAAGTCTAACTTGAGTAACAGAGCAGTGCCTACAGTTAGCATCACACCTTTAGGGAATGCTGATGACACCAGCTGCAAAGTATCAAAACGCATGAAAATAAATGCGTCTCTGTTACGTTAGTGCTTAAAGGTGCACTGAGTAACATGCACTCCATCACCTGCTTTTTTCTATGTCATTGTCCACAGTATGACATTAAACAGCTCTACTTTAGGCCTACATTTATTCAATTGCAGGTGGATTTATAACTCAAAAATACCTAGTAAAACAGGGATTCTAACTATGAGTGGGGTTGCCACAGATCTGACCTGTAATTTGGTCAGATCTGTGGCAACCCCACTCATACACTCAACAAAAATATAAACGCAACACTTTTGTTTTTGCTCCCATTTTTCCTGAGATGGACCCAAAGATCCAAAATTCACTCCAGATACACATCACTACCATTTCTCTCAAACATTGTTCACAAATCTGTCCAAATGTGTGACAGCGAGCACCTCTGCCCCGCCGAGACAATCCACCCCACCTCACAGGTGCGCCACATCAAGATGCCGATCCGCCATCATGACCAGTGCACAGGTGCGCCCCAGACAGAGCAGAGGGCAGAGGTGCTCGCTGTCACACATTTGGACAGATTTGTGAACAATGTTTGAGAGAAATGGTAGTGTTGTGTATCTGGAGTGAATTTTGGATCTTTGGGTCCATCTCAGGAAAAATGGGAGCAAAAACAAAAGTGTTGCGTTTATATTTTTGTTGAGTATAGTTAGACAAACCAATAATTTTTCCAAGGAGAAAAGCAGTTGAAGGACCCTCAGTTACACAATGTCCTTTTAAATCAATATAGACCTGCCCTGCAAACCAACGTGAAACTCTGGGCATAATAAGATTTGGTGAGAACTTCTGAGATCTTCTTGCAAATGCAGTGCACGCAGAACATTGGGACTCTTCTGTGTGGGTATGGTTCTTGGATCGGACCATTTTTTTCAGTTGATGTGATCACTTACAGGAGCACCCTGAAGAATACCACCCAAAGATGTATCTTTTTTGTTATTTTGACCATTTGTCATTTTCTGTAAATAAATGCAAAGTTCTGCAAATTATTTTTATTTGGAATTTGGGGGAAATGTTGTCAGTAGTTTATAGACTCAAACAAAAATGTTCATTTTGCCCAAACACATACCTATAAGTAGTAAAATCAGAAAAACTGATAATTTTGCAGTGGTCTCTTATTTCTTTCCAGAGCTGTATTATGGAGTTTTCTGTATTATCATAATAACTATTTCTTTATTAAAATGATCTTTACATTATATCACCCACCTATTGTTCCCAAATGATTGATTTTAGTTCAGTTAACTTTCAAAGACAAAACATAGGACTTTTAGTAAACACCTTTTATTGGATGATCATAGCAAAAACAGCACCTCAGGACAGCTGTGTGGTGTGGGCAGCCTCCTTAAGGGGTTTTACAGTTACACGCTCAGGGAAGACATGCACTACCTAACTGTAACAAGTGCTTAAGACTAGCTGACCCCAACACTGCCACTGCCGAAATACATTCATTTCCTTCACTGTCCTCTTTACCGCACCATTTTGAATTTTAACTGTTCTTTATGTGAGAAGAACGGCATTTGCATAGATTTTTTTTTTTCAATGTGCCCAGTTTTCTCAACGCCATTTTCCCAATACACTCAGACAACACACATACAAAATAAATTCTTTGGTCCCTTTCAGGTCTTTGGTAGTGTTAGAATTTATTGCTTCATGAACAAAACAAGCTCTACTGGAAGTGGCTGGTATTACAACATCTGGGGTGAATTGTAAGTATAAAAACTAATAAGCAGACATGTGGGGACTCTTTACGGGGGGGCGCTCAGCCTTCCATAACATTAGAGGTCTCGGAAATCATTTTGCCATCGCGGGTCTCGATGGTCTTAATGACGACGTTCTTCTTGGTCTGCGAGCTGTAGCCACTGCCGCTCCCACTGCTGAATCCGCCTCCGAAGCCTCCCCCATAGCCTCCGCTGGAGTAACCCCCGCTGGAGAACCCGGAGGAGTAGCCGCTGGAGTAGCCGCTCTTCATGGACTCCATTGGGTAGCCGCCGTAGCTTGCTGTAAAGGGAGACGGACAATGAGGTCAAAATGAATGATAATCACGAAAATTACTACAGTATATCGATTTATTCAATATATGAAAGCTGGGATCAATATTTATATTTGCATTAGTGGGACGTTTTTGGTTATTTTTGACTATATGATAACCTTTAAGACATAAGGCTGGATTAATAACTTTTATGACATTACAGATGCAAAATAACTACTAAAGTCCTTAATTCTGATGTTTATTTATTGCAGCTCATGATTTTTTCACAGTAAGGTACATTTAGAATAGTTTTTGTGCTATAAAACTGCTTCAGGGTTTTTGTGTCATTGGCATAAATGATCGTTTATTATCTCTATTTTCTTCGGCAATATATCACACTTAATATAATATAACATAATAGGCCTAGTAAGATTGATAAAAGTGTCTGCTTATTTTATTTTATTTATTATGATTAGATGTACCTGTTTTAATTTCATAAAGACATGCTTTAAAAACGATAAAAAGAGTATAATATGAATTAAACTTGTTTTTAAATATGCTTGTGTCACAAAGTAGCCTGTAAAGCAACTTTAACTTAGTCCAGTTGACTTAATTTGATCTTTTTGCTCTGAAACAACTGGACAACTGAGGTCAAAGTGAGAGAAATCACATGTAAACTGAAGGAATATTGGTTGATTTGTATCCCTGTCAATATTATATGAACTAATAAAACCAAATGTATTGTAAAGCTGTTTCAATAAGTTATATATTGTTGCATTACAACTCAAGAGAAAAGTAAATGTGATTCTTTTTAAAAAGCTATGTTTTTAAGGTGTCTAGATATTCACAAACATGAGAGCAGCTAGGGATATTAGGTTTGATGTCTAAATAAATGAAATAAATATACCTTAAGTTACACATGGCTTAGAAGTCTACACATAACATAACTCCAAATATCTCCAAATCCAATAATAAAGTATACGTACTGCTCTGTTGGGAGATGTTGATAGCCTTGATGCCGTTTGCCAGCCTGTCCTCCTCTCCTTCCAGAAGCTTCCTGTAGGTGGCGATCTCAATGTCCAAAGCCAGTTTGACGTTCATCAGGTCCTGGTACTCTCTGATCTGTCGGGTCATGTCCTGCTTGGCTCTCTGGAGGGCGTCTTCCAAGTCCCTGATGCGAGACTTGGCGTCCTTCACTGCCATCTCTCCGCGCTCCTCAGCCTCTGCGATCTGGGCCTCCAGGTTGGCACGCTGGAAGAACATGGAACATTACAGTTTGAGACTTCTAAATCTACTGTAATTCATACAAGTACATAAAAAAAGTCTTCTGTTCTAGGTGACAAATGTAAAGTACAGGTGTAACCCTTGGTCTCGAGATATAACATTGCATTATTGACACATACATTATTCTAGCAATATTTAAATCTACCTGGGTAGCACAGTATTAAAATAAATCAAATCCCTAATATAATTGGATTACAGACAATTTTACAAAGGAATTTAACCAGCATATAAAAACAACTGCATAAATGTACATATTAAATTATATTATAGTTGTTATAGTTATATTATACAGATAAAACATATATTCTATGAACCTCAAATACAGTATAGAACGGCGTATCTGTAATATTTTGTTATGTTTTGTTATTGATTTGTTATATCAATCACATAAGAGATCCAATCCTTTTTTGTTCAGTTTTTAATAAGCGTTTCTTTTTTGACTGAAGCATGTTTAGCTACTAAATAAAACTAAGTAAAGTATAATAGCCAGATATAATAACCATGTATTACAACAGTTATGATACACTCAATTGTTTATGTACATAATTATGTCTTATCTGACACTGGTATGTTGCTCTTTGGTTGCTATTCCATCTATTTCTTCATTTCCATCTTCTTTTTTTCCCTTTTTACCCTCTGTTATGTATTATATATTATATTTTTTGAGTGAGCTACCGTACCCAAAACAATTTCCCTTGTGGATCAATAAAGTTTGTCCAAGTCTAAGTCTAGTTACTAGTTTTATGCTAAAGTAATTCAAAGTTGATATTTTTGTTCAGAGAGCAGCCATACCTGTCCCTTCACAGAGTCGATCTCTGAGGTCAGTCTCTGGATCATACGGTTCATGTCTGCGATCTCTGTTTTGGTTGCTCTCAGGTCGTCTCCGTATCTGGTGGCGGACGTCTGCATCTCCTCATACTGAAATGTACCGAAGCAGAGGATTACTCCACCTGACATCACCCTCTTTAAATCTAAGTGGTTTATTTGGATTAATAGAGTAGTGGGACATTACCTTGGTCTTGTACCATGTCTCAGCCTCTTGGCGGCTGCGATTAGCGATGTCCTCATACTGAGCCCTGACTTCAGCCACGATGGAGTCCATGTCCAGGGTACGGCTGTTGTCCATCTCCACAATGACGGAGGTGTCCTTGATCTGACACTGAAGCTCACGCAGTTCCTTAACGGAAGAAAAAATATTCATGAGATGAAATATTTGACTAAGAAATGCAACTTTAAAGATCCACTATGTATGTAACTTTTCTTAAAGAGTCTGCCACCTGCTTGTCCCTGTGGAGATATTTCTGTATTTTTGCAATATAGTGGAAGTATAGTATTACGAATATCTGTCTGGAGTTTGTTTGTTATTACGTGCTTTAATTGATCAAAATAATTTACTATGAGGGGCATCGCCTCTCCACAGATTTGACTTCTAACTTGGCATGAAGGCAAAGCTGCTTGTCTCCATGGAGATATATTTGATGCCATACTGTGGGGTATTTTAGGCGAAGCAATAACATCTCCACGAAGACAAGCAGGTGGTAGGTCCTCCACCTAAAAAGTAACATAGTTCCCCTTTAATGATTGCGTTTTTGTCATTACCTCCTCGTAGATGGACCTGAGGAAGTTGATCTCATCTGTCAGACTCTCCAGCTTGGCCTCCAGCTCCACCTTATTCATGTAGGCCTCATCGACGTCCTGAAAACGACCAAAACAGAACAGGTTGGTCAAAATCTCACATAATATTCAATTTCGTTTTGATTAGTATTTAAAGGAGACATATCCAATGTTTTCCGCTACCACTATCTCCTACCATACCTCTGTATTTGTGATTATGAAAAAAACAAACCCCAGATCATACATGTAGCGTTAAAAATGTCACGTAGCCATTTTTCGACAACAAAAACATGTGCTTGGAAATCTGCTGCTTGCTATGGTGAATGAAAAGTCAGGGCCTCTCAATTCTGGAGTTTTTAACAAGAAGTCAAAGCACCTGTTTCTGTTATTAAACTGTTTTGGATCAATATCCTCCTGACACCCGGCCCATTCATTTGTGTCCTTTATAGTGGACATCAAGTTAACCAGTCTATGTTTTAAGTGTTTTGAGATAGACTCTAGTTTGTGGCTGCACTATGATTAAAAAAATAAATAAATAAGAAATTAAAAGGGAGTCTAAAAAGTTTTTGAGGCGACTGTCGAAGCTTGTCAGAGATGTTGGTTATCAAAAAAAAAAAAGTTTTTGTGAGGTTGTTAACTTCCCGTGGATTTAACACTATTCCACTCCATTACAGAGGACATGTTACAACATTATGAATAAAACTAAAACTAATAACATTTAAATGCAAATAGAAAATCTCAATAAATAAATAAAAATAAAAAATTGAAATACACTTTTTTTCTTCGGGTCCCAAGAGGATATTGTCATTTACAATAACAAAATGTAAAATAATGATCCAAATATATTATAATTTAATACTAAGCACCCAGAAAAGCGTAATTGTCATAGTCTTTTTTTTTTTTTTTAATAAAAAGCTTTGTGTACTGACCTTTTTGATGAGGACGAAGTCGTTCTCACATTCTGTGCGCTTGTTGATTTCGTCTTCATACCTAAAACACAAAAATATATTCACATTCTTTAGTTCTGTCTTGAGGCAAAATATTGGCTTTGCTTTGTTTTGTACAACAGCACTGTGAACACAAGAGGGCACAAGTCACCCATCCAAACTCCCCCTTACAGGAAGCACGCTCATAAATTTAGTGCTGACATTTTTGTGTAACACTGTGACTTGGGGCTATAGAAACAGCTCCTGAACTCAGAGTAGCATTATTAAACTTCACAGCGCTATTATCTAACTGAAATTTCCTCACTTTAAAGACATCTTTCAATATTTGCGTGTTATCATTTTCCATTGGGTCTTGCGCATGCTTTTCTAATGTTGTAATTCTCTGGAGCTAGACATGACGCAAACAGCTGGACAGATGTAGGGTGTAGTCCCCTCAGATATGACCTCACTTTGCTGTATAGCGAGTCACAGAAGACCTAGATCTTTAATATTACCGGACTACAAAACAGGACATTTCTGACTTCTTGTTCTCTTCTACTCACTTGTTCTTGAAGTCCTCCACCAGACCTTGCATGTTGTGTAGGTCAGCCTCCAGTTTCATCTTGTCGTTGCCCAGGCTGTCGAGCTGTCTGCGCAGGTTGGAAATGTAGGCCTCGAACATGGCGTCGATGTTGGAGCGGGTGGTGGTCTGTCCCTGCAGCAGGTTCCATTTGGTCTCCAGCATTTTGTTCTGCTGTTCCAAGAAGCGCACCTAAAGAAGCAAAAATAATAATTTAAAAAATGATATTACCGATGTGCAATTAGTTCAGTTTTAATCAAGAAGAGAGGTCTATAACCAATCCTCAGTAAAAGCACAGTTTGGAGCACGCTGTGGAGGAAGATTGTGAAGAAGTGAAGTTGATTTTCTTGTGTTAAATGACGACTAAAGGTTTACTGTTTAACTTAAATCCAGAAACATAATATAGACAGCGTTATCTACAAACAAAATGAAATAGAAAATTGGGATAGATCAATATGAGTGAAAGTGTAGTTAACTTTTCCCTCATATTGTTCTGCACTATGTAAAATAACTGTACAGTAATAACACAAAGCTCTTTAATTTCCTGTTCTCATCTGTGTAATTTGCCTTTCCATAACTTCTTATTACTCATTCTTATTGTTGAAGTATATATTTAGACCCCTGTGCTGTGTTGGCTTTGTTATCAGCCTCATTTGTTCCAAAGGAAGACCTAGCGGGCGTACATCCTGACAGGAGGTGTGGGGGAAGACCAAACGAAGTGGAAAGAACCACTGATGGAGGAATAGGAGACCCCCACACCAGTGCCTGCTTTCCTTCCTGCTTTTGTACACGAGGATTGCACAGATCCACGGCTGCTCTGCTTATCTGCTTATTAACACTGAATAAGGTAAATCATCAACTCAAGAGCTGGAGGAGTAGCATTGGAAATGGTCTTTATTGTAGGGGATAGCGGACGCAGATATGTGCTTGAGAGAGTGGACCTTGGTCTTGGTAGCATAGTTACTTCATAATTCTGGTCATTGTTTAAACAGATTAGCATTGTGTTAAGACGAGGTGATAAGGCAAGTGTTTTGACATGAACAACAGCAGACATGAGTGAGTTTAGATGTAGATGTAGAAGTAGAAGTCAGCTGGCTTTAATGCGAACCTGAAACCAACTGACCTTTTTAAATATTAACTTCGCTTGTGCTTGGAAAGGAAAGACGCACTTACAACCTGCGGCTCAACCATGCAATATTTACAATTTGTTGCTTTGTTAGAAGTTTCGTGATAACTTTTCAACGCTCATTTTGGACGAGACTACAGTCACTTAGCTGACAATGGCTCTAGGCCTGCCTGCGCCGTCTCTGGGAGGGGTGAAGGCCACAAAGGCAGCCACACCCCAACCATAGGGAGGGCCCAGTCCCAAGGTAACCCGTATCACAAGCTCTCCTCTCGGCCGACACACCCTTTCTCTCACTCACTTTTAACGTTTTAATGTTTTTTCTTTACCAAATGTCTGTTTCTCATCACCATGGGAGGTCTGCCAAGAGATAAGAAGTCCAAATTTGCTGTGGTGCACTTTCATAACTCTTTTTTGTCATGTGTGGATTTGTGGGAGGTGGAGGAACCATTAAGAGGGTATAAATCAACTAGAGGCAAAGCAAAGTTCACATGTGCCAAGCATATGGGGGATTTCAATTTTCCTTTTTCAGTAACTTCAATTAAATATTACATAATAGTTTGTGCAAGCTAGGGTCGAACTTTGGAGTGATGATTTCCAATTCATAAGCATACAAGACATTTCTATGCACTGAAAACTAAACTCTGAATGATAAAAACAGCAGAATTATTGCAAATTGCCAGCAAATTTCACATTCTCTTAGTAGAATTTATATTTACTGTATGCATATTTCTATATTACTGTAACATTATAATCTTACCTTGTCAATGAAGGAAGCAAAGCGGTTGTTAAGGCCCTTGATCTGTTCCTTCTCCTGGGTGCGGACAGCCTGGATGTTGGGGTCGATCTCCAGGTTGAGGGGGGCCAGGAGGCTCTTGTTCACGGTTACAGCGGTGATAGGGGCCTGCACCATACCCATACCACCCATGCCCATGCCACCACCACCCATGGCAGAGCCCAGGCCATAGACAGAGGAGCTGGAGATGTAACCACCACCCCCACCGATGCTGCCTGCCCCAAAGCCTCTCCCGCCACCACTGGAGTAGTTCATGGATACACTTTTGCGGGTAACTCCAGCCCCAGGAGCAGAATAGGAGAGACTGCTGAAGTTCCTCGGGGCAACCGAGGACCTCACGCTGTAGGAGGTGGTTGTCCTAGATCTGCTCGACATTGTTGCGTTGTTTTAGTCGTGGAAGAGGAGTTTGCAGGCAGGCAGGCAGGCTGGTCAGCAGAGGGGACAGGACCAGGATAGGAAGAGAAGCACAGCACAGAGAGTTTTAAAGCGCCTGTGGAGGTGGGCGGGACTCTGCTCTGCTCCCATTGGCCGGTAGAAGGAGGGGGCAGGAGGATGTAACTTTACACTTGTATGACACACTGGTCAGTCATTGAAACACATTACCTGCTCGTTCTACTGGGCTCGCTGAACTGTAAGAAGTCTAGAAAAGCGTGGCTGCTATAAACTGTGATCTAAATCTCAGTTTGAGTTCAGATTTTGATTAGAGAAGTCCAAAGTAGAGGAAATAAGTTTTTGCAAATTGAGTAGAGGAACAACAAAGAATTCCATGTTATTTTTTTCCCCCCAAAGTGCAGATAAGGTGGGCGTGCTTGTGTCAGAGGGCAGATGTAAGTGGGGTGGATCGGAGATAAGAAGTTGAACTGTTGAAATCAATGCCGCTATGATTGGTATTGTAAATGTAGGTGTGTTGTGTTCTCAGTTTTAGGTGTGTGCTTAAGAAAACTCTCAAGATCTTTTGAAGCGTTGATTACACCCATTTGTATTAATGTATTTGTCTTAATTCATTGAAATTTGCTTGTTTTGCAACTTCCTTTAACTTTTTAACTGTTGCAATTCTCTAAGATAAGTTTTGTTTTTGGGCTTGCCAGGTAAATCTTGCCAGGTAAATCTCATAATAAAATGAGCTGTGACAAAATACATTGAAAAGGCTTGGGTGAAACCAGGGCAGGACTGGAACAAAAAAACGGCCCTGGCATTTTTGGCTTAGACCGGCCCCTCATAATTAGTCCTGGTTTAGTCCTGGTTCAACCCTGATTTAGTCCTGGTTTAGACCTGATTAGTCCTGGTTTAGTCCTGGTTCAAATCCTGATTTAGTTCTGGTTTAGACCTGATTAGTCCTGGTTTAGTCCTGATTTAGTTCTGGTTCAATCCTGATTTAGTCCTGGTTTAGACCTGATTAGTCCTGGTTTAGTCCTGATTTAGTTCTGGTTCAATCCTGATTTAGTCCTGGTTTAGACCTGATTAGTCCTGGTTTAGTCCTGGTTCAAATCCTGATTTAGTCCTGTTTTAGTCCTGGTTCAATCCTGATTTAGTCCTGGTTTAGTCCTGGTTCAAACCTGATTTAGTCCTGGTTTAGTCCTGGTTCAGACCTGATTTAGTCCTGGTTTAGACCTGATTAGTCCTGGTTTAGTCCTGGTTCAAATCCTGATTTAGTCTTGGTTTAGTCCTGGTTCAATCCTGATTTAGTCCTGGTTTAGTCCTGGTTCAGACCTGATTTAGTCCTGGTTTAGACCTGATTAGTCCTGGTTTAGTCCTGGTTCAAATCCTGATTTAGTCTTGGTTTAGTCCTGGTTCAATCCTGATTTAGTCCTGGTTTAGCCCTGATTAGTCCTGGTTTAGACCTGAGTAGTCCTGGTTTAGTCCTGGTTTAGTCCTGGTTTAGTCCTGGTTTAGTCCTAGTTTAGTCCTGGTTCAGTCCTAGTTTAGTCCTGGTTTAGTCCTGGTTCAGTCCTAAATTGTGGGCCTGTCTCTAAGAAAAAAAAAGAAAAAAAGAACGGCATCAGCCGCTAGGACGGCCCACCGGGAAAATGCCCGGTATGCCCGATTACCAGTCCAGGCCTGGGTGAAACAAATTTCCATTAATTCAAAGATTAGTGTTTGAAAAAACTGTTAAGAGACAGGCAGACATAGCTGTAGGGCTAAAAATGCCTGGTTATCACAGCGAAACCAACACTTGTACTTGTATTGATACTTTGCAGCTGATGTCATCAACGTTCCTTGGTGGTGTGATGCTAACCGTAGGCACTGCTCCGTCTGAGGCGCCGTTAGATCTGAGCTTTACTTTATCTTCGTCTGACCAGTAAGAACAGACTTAGTTTGAATGAGGTGATTTTTGCTATTTAACAAGTCCCTCTCAAACTGCATTGCAGTTAGTCACTTTCTTCTTTTTTTATTGAAAAATCAGACTCCTGAACAGGAACATGAACGCTTGTATTCAAAGTTCAAAGTCGGCTTTATTGTCAAAAACCATATGTACAGGTTGCACACACAGGATTTGAAATTGCAGCGCTTTTTATGCCCACAGTGAAAATAAAACATCTGATAAACAAGAGAATAAACACCATGAATAAAACGTCACATATGCCCGTAGCCAAAGTACAAGACAACAAACCCAATGATTAAACTGATCAATACTGATCACAGGCTCTAGACAATGTGCTGTTAAATCTGTTTAGTTTTTTAAAGCCTATTTGACAGTGTTTGCTAATGTGTGCATTGTGTTTTCATGGCAACTTTCATGGCAACATTCTGCCAATACACATGCATCTAGAACACCCCCGACAAGTATCAATTGACACGTGTGAACCAGTAGTGTACGCTAGCTGTCACTGTAAATGCACTGTAAAAAGAGGTGGTACAGCTTGATAGTATTTATTAGGTGTACAGTATAAACAGCGTGCGTGACACAATCATAAAAATATTGCATTAAATAGGCCAGAGCAGAGTACCATGACAACTCTAGCTGAAACCCTTAAACGCTTGGTAGGTCTCAAGTGACTAAAAATGAATAGTGTCACTGTTCAATTGTACCTTCCATCTACGTTAGCCTCAGCTTTTTGCCACCTAGCCAAAAAAGAGTTTAAAAAAAACAAAACTTGTGTGTGAACCAATACCAGGCCTGCTCTCTTCTCCTCCCCTCCATCTCCTACCATCATGAGTCATCAGCTTTGGTATTACCAGAATTAAACCTCTCCAAACATTTTTTTTTAGCCTCACTGAGTCTCTGCCGCCTTGTATTTGCAGGATTAATCACATAGAAATGCCGCATCGTTAGTAGAAACATCATTTGAATACACTAGCAGTCAAACCTATGGACACACCTTTTCATTTCTGTTTTGTGTTTATACTTTTACATTGTAGATTCCCACTGAAAGCAAAACTACAAATTAAGTAGTAAATAAATGAACAGGTACTAAACAAATAAAAAAAAAACACCCTTTGCTTTGAACCCTGGTTTGCACTTTTGGCATTTCTTGAATCTGACGAGTCACAGCTATGAAGTGAAAACCATTTCAGGAGACTTTATCTAGAAAGTCATGGAGAAAAGGCTGAGAGTTTGCAGCTCTGTCAAAAAGCAAAGGGTGGCTACTTTGAGGAAATAAAAAATGAAATATATAAAAAAAGTAGTTGCGTTATTTCACGTTTTCTTTTGTACATTTCACATATCCTGCATCATATATTCAGTGTCTTCCTTATGTATCTAAAATGTAGAAAGTAGAAAAAGAAAGAAACATTTGACTGGTAGTGATACCTACAGCAAATATAATAACTTTCTTTTATTGTTTACTTACTGTTTATGTGTTGCTACTGCTGTAAAACTGAACGTACATTCAATTGTGCAAAACCAAGCATGAATTATGAATCATGTCTACTGATCGCATGACTGTCAGACATCTTAGTAATTTAATAAAGACTCGGCCCTAGAAGCTGAAAATAGCCACGCACATAAGACTTTTTGAAGTGGATGCAATAAATAACATTGTTCGTCTATGTAATATTTATAGCCAGTCTAATTCGGCTTGTAATAGGCGTGCATATGTGAATTTGCGGGCTGGGTCACGTATGTCTCATAATAGATCATTAATTACAAACAAATTAAAGTTAAAAATAAGCATTTAAAGCCACACTATGTAACTTCTAAGGTGGAGAGTCTGTAAGTGCTTTCTTTGCCTGGAATGTTCCACAGTGGGGCTTTAAACAAACATATCTCCCTTGCATTTGTTCAACTGCAGGCGTTTTATACCTCAAAAGTACTTTAAAAAGCACGATTTCTTACCATGTGCAGGCTTGCTTCTTCATAGATCTGACCATTAACCTGTCTCCATTGTGATTTCCAAGTTTATTTCCATACTGTGCAGTAATCTAGAAAAGTTGCACAATGTTATCTATAATGGTATTTTTAGAACATCTTCTGTTATCACAAGTTGCCTGTTTCATTTGAATTCAATCACATTTAAGGCTTTCAACTGGGCCTCACATGCTCCAAGTAATTATCACACTGTCATTAACAGATCTTCACTGACAAGATAAGAGTCATATTTATCTGAGTTAAATGGGATTAGCAAATTCCAAGGAAAAACAAATGACGAGAGCGTAACCTTTAAACTGGCCTAAAAAGTAATCAGTTAAGGACTGTTCAAAAAGGACTGAATGTTTTTAGTAACTGATCTGCAAATTAGATATTACTACTGCTGCTGCTGCTGTCACTGTAATATGACTACTGTTACTACTAGATGGATGCATGGTTGGATGGATAGATAAATAAAAGGAAATTGAAACTTGGGCAGCAGCAAGAGTTGGTTGTTGCATCAGTAGTTTGATATTAGTGGATACAACAGTACATTGTATTTGCCAGACTAATATTCCATGCACACCATATTGTTTCTGCTAATGTAAACAAAGTAAACTCGTAAGGAAAATTTGACAGCCTGATATCTCTCTGTATTTTTATACAGATTGGTATGAGTCTGGTACCCACATCCTCTGTTACATCTCAAGCCTAACCAGACTGGATCGTCAAATCAGATTAGTTTATTTTCAGTGACACGTGTGAAACAAAGGAGCTCACTGGTCACCTATTATTTACAAATAAAATCAAATTTCTCTCACCTTAGACCAGTGCTTCTCAATTATTTTCTGTGACGCCCACCCTAGGAAGAAGAAAAAATTTCACGCCCCCCTTCCTGCGCGCGACTATAAATAGTATTATTTGTCTAGAAAATTATTAGAACACCATTGTATCCTTTTATTAACATTATAAACAAAAAAAAGAAAGAAACTTACAACAAAGACTGCACTGAGGACTCAAATATTAATGTGTTTTTAATGCAGCTTTGCGCACATTTGTTTACGTTTTACAGAAATGAAACTTAAAACCACCTCATTTGCATAAGCTAAAAGCACTGAAAAAAAAACGCTCTCTCCTTGTGCCACTGATGCGTCAGCTTCTGTCGGACTAAAGGACACGACTCAGTGGAATATACATGTTTTTTCTGTGACAGAGGATGTTCTGTTAATGGTGAGACTGTGCGTAAATCGCATGTGAGAACGCCACTGCCAACTACTACTGTTGTTGATGTGCAATTACACTTAGTTCTAGTACAGTACAGCAAAAAAACATGTTTCCCAGGGTCATACGCGCCCCCCCTGGCATCACGCCACGCCCCCCCAGGGGGGCCCGCCCCACTATTTGAGAAGCACTGCCTTAGACTGACAGAGTTGAGCTCATTGATTCTGCAGAATCAATCCTCTTGTAAAGTTTTGAAGAAGTGTGTATACTGGATCACAGACAAAAGGAAAACAATCAGTATTAGCTAAGTCTTTAGGAGATTTTATGCTTTCAGTTGTAGGATTAAGAACCATCTCTGCCCGCGTTAAGCTCGTCAATAACAGGCCTAATGGTAAATCCATGTAGATCCTGCATTGCATCTTCTACCTCAGTATTTGTGCCGACTGCCCTGTGTGATGTTAAGTGGCAAAAATCGATTTTGTCTACAGGATATCAAACTTTAGAATGTTGGGTTGGTGGGCAAACTCATACCACTAAGCCACTGTCACAATGTATTATGCAGCTATTACTGAAGCCTTCAGTTTTAGCGGCTTATGTTGTTATTGTTCTCTTTCCAGGCACTGTTCAGCTTATTTGTTATTTCCAACGGTGGAACATAATGAAGTAAAAAAAAAAAAAAACCTCTAATAATCTATAAATTTTAGATATCTGTACTTAAGTAAACTGTAAAGTGGATAATTTGTATGTTGACGTCTCTGCATTTGACAGCAGGTAACTGTACTTTCTACTGTACTTTTTTAATCAAACTGAAAACTAAAATATTTTATAATTGTTTGAGACCTGCTGAAAAGGCTAAGGTGGGTCTATTTTCTTTTTTTGTGTGTTTTTATCAGGTTCATAGTTTGAGAAAGCAAAAATATACAAATAAAAACAGCTAGAAAAAACGACTGATTCAATAGAAAATACAGCAGAATCACTACATTTGAAGTCTTACAAGATCTCAAAATATGCACAAAATACTTTGACCTTTTATTCTTTAAAGGTCCCATGGCATGAAATTTTCACTTTCTGAGGTTTTTGAACGTTAATGTGAGCTCCCCTACCCTGTTTAGGCCCCCCCCCCCATGGCTAAAAGTTGCGAAATGTCTAAACTGAGCATTTGCGATCCTTTTCTGCGTTACAAAAAATCGGAGCTCAAACGGGCGATTTTGAACAAGGCACCTTATTGACGTCAGATCGAAAAAAGAAATGCAAATGCAGTTCCACCCCCGTCTGTCTGTACTCAGCGTCTCTGTAAATCACGCCCAGAGAGTTTGGACTGCGAATGCGCTAGGCAATGCGAAATGCGTTTTTTTATTTGCCTGGAGGCACGTCCGAGTGTTTCTAGGCTCGGAAGTCCTTTATCTGAGCCTCTGGACCTTTGAACAGCAGTGGTTTGATTTTTTTTTCTGTGGAAATGTGTTTATTTTTCAATGGAACGCTTCAAATCTCTCCCCCCGTGCAAACACAAGGAAATGGATCAGCTGTGAGCTACAGCGGAGAGCGGCGCGTTTGGCCACGCCCCCACCCTCTACTATTGGCCAGCTCTTTTCTCCTCATTTGCATTCAAGCAACAACGCCCATTATAGAGTGTTCAGAGTGAGAAAAATTACTCTTTCTCATCTTATCTCTGTTTCTCATGCACTGAGTGTTGATTTTGAAGAAGGATTCATTTACAGTATTAGGGAACCATTAAGGAGCCATATAAAAGCATCAAGAAGTACCATGTCATGGGATCTTTAAGTACATTTTTAAACAGGTACTTTAGCACTTAAGCAGATTTTTTCATGTGTTACTATTCTGATTTTATGTGATTATTTCTTTGCTCCAAGTATCAAAATTGAGTTTCCATAGCTTTTAACAGCACTCAATAAGAAAAGTAGCCACTGTACTGTAGCCACTGTGTAAGTCATAACTAAAATATGACATACTGCGACCTGTTGTCCCTTAATAGCTTCTACTCTATGGTACAACCAGTTTTGTGTTTACAGTGGCTGGTATGAGACAGTCTTCCTGTGAGGAAACATACAGGCTCTTTGCACTTTAAACAACCTTTGTGTTTAAGACCCCATTGTTCAACTGAAGCGTCCATAACATTAAGTAGTGAAAGATGACCACTCTTCTCAGATTGCACAGGCCTGTACTTCACTTTCCTTCAGAACATCAGGTTTCACATACGCCTGTTACAATAACAAATTATAAAAACCAAACATTAAAGGGCCGTGTTATTTTCAGATCTATGTTCAATGTTTCCTCATCAAAAACATACCTGGAGTTGTATTTTGTTTGTTTGTTTAAGACACAAACTGCATATTTAGGATGAGTTCACTTCTCAAACAGAAAACACTTGTGATGTCATGTGGTAATACAGGAAGTGCTCCACTGTGTTTTTAAACTACATACATTTTCACTAGAATCACTGGGATAGTTTCAGCCCTGGATTTGCCGATCTACTGAGCTAAAGTTTAACATGAAATCTACCACTACATGACATCACAAGGGGGAACAAAGCATTTTGAGCTTTGGAGATGTAGATAGACTAATAATAAAGAATTACTCAAACATGTGTGAATGAAACAAAACACAACTCCAGGTATGTTTTTGTTGAAGTAACAACATAATAATATGACTAAAAGCTCACAATAGTCAATTTTGCATAATATGGGCCTTTTAAAGCAGAATTATCCTCCCAAAATATACAATATTGTTAAAAAACATGAGCTGCAATAAATAACTAACAGAACACAACACTTAAGAAATTAGTTTGTATCTATAATGAGTCATAGAAGGTCATATTTCAACTTTCTACAGCTCAAATCTCATTTCATGTCATGTATTGAATAGTTTCATATGCTTTAGAAATAAATAATAAACTATGCAATAACGTGCACAGACACAAGTCGTGAGCTGTACAAACTATGTGAAATCCAAAACAAACGACATGTGGGTCTGTATAGATTATTGGCTTTGATAAAACGCTTAACAAAGTAAAGTGGAAGTTATTTGTAAAAACAAGAATTTAACTGTGAGGTCTATTAGGTGAGGAATAAATGTATATACCGCAATGTAAAAGACAATAAACAAAATTGCTGGGTGAATAGACTAAAAACTACCACGGCGGCATTCACACTGATATGCACACACGCTACATCAAAATTGGGATTTAAGTGGACTAGACCAGTACTAAACCCAGATTAGAACATGACAAAACCAAGATTATATTTAGGATCTGAAGTAGTAAGACTAAATAAGAAGAGGTTTGAACACAGCCTAAATCTTAGATCAGCTAAACTTGACATTATTCAGAGAACATTTTTCACTCATAACATAAAGCTGACAAACACATTATGTCATAAGATGTAAACAATGTAACTTCCATGCGTATAAAGAAAACAGTGGTGGAGTAGCAGACAGAGCTCCGCCCACTACGCCCACATGTAATGACAACAAACATTATCTGTACTGTGGCATGTAATCTCTTAAGGATCTAGCTTCAACTTCAACCAGAGACATGGTTTTGAAGTTTAAATACTGCATGTTTTTTGTTCGTCTTATTACTTAGGTATAGTGTTATACAACTCTGGAAAAAAAAATACCACTACGCAAGACCACCGAATTTTTTTCTGAAATCAGCATCTCTGCATGTATTACAGCCATTCCATTCCAGCGTCTGTTGAATTCCAACACAAACACGAAGCTGAGCTACTTCAGTTCTTGCACCAGGAGTGGAATAAAGTCACCCAAGAACTTTAAAAATTGCACCAAATACTGATTTCTGAACTCTTCTTAAGTGTAAACATTAGTATTATGTTGTTTTAAAATGAATTTGATCTTGTTTCTTTGCATTGTTTGAGGTCTGAAAACATGCATCTTTTTTGTTATTTTGACAATTTGTCATTTTCTGCAAATAAATGCTCTAAACGCTAATATTTTTATTTGGAATTTGGGGGAAATGTTTTCAGTAGTTTATAGACTCAAACAAAAATGTTCCTTTTGCCCGAACACATACCTATGTAGTAAAATCAGAAAAACTGATAATTTTGCAGTGGTCTCTTATTTTTTTCCAGAGCTGTATTTCTGTGCAAGTTTTTATTTATTTATGGGCTCATTAAAGGTGCACTATAACTTTACTGGTACAGGGCCCGTCCGTTACTTGTCTCCATGGAGATGTTATTGCTTTACCTCCAATATTCTAAAGTATGGCATTCAACTTTTCAATTTCCATAGAAACAAGCAGAGATGCCACCAGGGCAATTTACAGGTGAGATCTATGAAGAGGTGACCCCATTCACAGTAAGAATGCATGTTTTTAGAGGTATTTTTGAGCAATAAAAATAAAATATAATTGAAAAAATGCATCTAAGCTCAATAATATACTGTTGAACATTACAGGCAAAGCAATGGCATCTCCATGGTAGCGAACACTTAACCTGAAAGGTTACGAAGTGCACCTTTAATCTACATATTTAAAAAGATTCACTTTTGTTTATATTCTACTATAGTCCTTTTGTGCTATTTGTAATCATTTTCTTTAACATGCAGTTCTCCCGTACACCTATAGTCATTTCATCTCAGAGCTGCAGTCCATTATCAGAGGAATACCAATCATTCCTGTCCAAGAAGTCACAGAAGCAGAGAGGAGGGTTAGTCTGCGTCCCATTTCTCTGTCTTACCCCTTCGTCTTACCCCTACCCCTTGGTTTTGCGCGGTTCATGTGAGGGCAAGGGGTGTCCCGATTCTAATTTTGATCAAGGGCTAGAGCAGGGGTCGGCAACCCGCGGCTCCGGAGCCACACTCTTTGGATCCCTCTGATGCGGCTCAGTACAGCGGCCCCTCGTTTATCATGGGGGTTGCGTTCTAAAAATAACCCATGATAAGCGAAGTCGTTAGCTTTATATTTTACAATTATTCTCCATATTTTAAGGCTGTAAATGCCTCACCACACACATTCTACACTTTTCTCAGACTGGAATTAACATTTTCTCACATTTTTCTCTTGTTTAAACACTCAAACTTTTGTAGATTTTCAATAAAAAAGCACAGTATTATAGAACGAAACCAAAGTGTATTTCGTGTGTATTTCAAATTTCTTCTGACCGAGCCTCTTCGTCCTCGCACTTCTTCGCTGTCGCGAGTTTTGACGTGCAAACATACAGCTCTTCAGAGTCACACTGCGATCGAACATTTATATAAATCTGGCAAACTGAACGCATTCTGTACAGGAGACACATGACTGACGAATCGGCAAAGGTCTACAGTCCCTTAGCCAATCAGAATGCAGAAATGCGGGTTGATACACTATAAAAAAATTGGAATAAAAAAATCCACGAAACAGCGAGGCCACGAAAAGTGAACCACGATAAAGCGAGGGACCACTGTATTTATTTTAGTTCATTCATTTTCAAAATGTAATTCTATGGCACAAAGGCAAAAAAGCTGTTATATGCAGTGTTATTTCATTTTAATTTCAAAAGGGTTTTGTGGCTCCCAGTGTTTTCTTTACTGTGTAAAACGGGTCCAAATGGCTCTTTGAGTGGTAAAGGTTGCCGACCCCGAGGCTAGGGCCACGAACGAGGGCTACATACCCCTTGAAACGAAGTAAGCTCTCGACCAGACATGAAACGAAGGGGAACGCCTACAAGCTCAGGCAGGTTTTGGGATCAGGATGGCAGCGTCACGTCGACCAGCCAAGGAGTCTCATAAATGTATTTTCAGCAGTTGTAATTATCGATTAACAGTTTAGCAGGTTTACAATTATGACGCTTATGTTCTACGTTACTTTTAGTGAACTGTTGTTGCGGTTTTAATTGTAGCGATGTCTGTTTAGTTGACGTTATTGTTTTAATCAAGCGATCATGTATAAACAAGCTAGATTTTTTGTCAAGCTGAGGTACTGATAATCTTTGACATTTGTTTACGTTTGTTTGCCTCAATTGTTGTCGCTTCTGTAGACGTAGCAGCCAGGTAGAGGTGAGGGATGATGACGCAAACAGTAATCGAGTGGTGTCCCATTTCTTCGGGGAACATTCTTACCCCGAGCCTGGGACGCAGCTTTAGTCTCAGCCTGTACCTGAAGAGAAGTACACATACACCACCAGTCAAAAGTCTGGACTCACCCTCTTCAATGCTTTTTTTCAATATGTATACTACTTTCTATTAATATACATACAGAAGACATTAAATATATTAAGTAAAACTGTTTTCAAATATTTTATAACCAAATCATCAAATTAGCCACCCTTTGCTTTGTTGATAAACATTTAGTAGAGTTATTTAAGTTTTTTTTCTTTCTTTAGGCATACTAAATAATTCCATACCACTTGCTTCATATACCTGATGACTTCTGTATGCATATCAAATGTAGAAAGGTGTAAGAAAAAAGAAACAAAACAGTGAATGAGCCAGTGACCCAGACCTTTGGTGCTGTTTGAGTTCTGTGTGTATCAAAATGTATAAAGTAGTAAACATATACTATACTTTTGACTGGTAGTGTACATCTGGGACAAAAACTACAAAATACACTAAGAAACTTTTCTAGTGGAGGACTTATCACCTGTTTGTTTCATGAAAATTGATGTAAACCTATCTATCTTACCTTTATGCACAGAGATAAATTAATGCCATGCTGTGGAACATTCCAGGCAAAACAGAAATCTCTCCATGGCGACCAGAAAATAGAACATTCATCAAAGCGAATCATTTGAATACTATTAGTAATTGTCATTCAAATAGCAAGATTTTTCCTTCAGCGTGTTCATAATTAGACTTTAAATGTGCTCCTATAAGCAAATAAAATTCAGTGATGTATGAATATGTGTCATAGTTTAAAATGAAAATTTAAAAAAATACAAAAGCATGGACATTTTTAAGCACAGAAAAGTTAGTGCTGCATGTTCTTCCAAAAATATATATCTATAAAAATATATATATAATTGACAAAACAAAAATCACAAAACAAAACTTGAGCAAATGACATTCAAGTCTAAGGGCCTGTTTACACGAGAACGCTTACGGGTAAAAACGACAACATATTTTATGGAAAGTGCCTTTATCCATCGTAGCGTTTTCGTCTACACTGCCCAAGACGCAAAACTCTGGTCAAATCTGCTGACGTTGCGTACGTGTTTATGTCACATCGGTCCATATATCAGTGTACTTTGTTTGGCAGGACTCCCAGTCCACACCTTGTTGCGCCTTCGTTGCTTTGTAGTCTAACGTGGTCTGAAGCAATAGTTGAACTTCTTCGTCTGACCACACAATTTTTTTTTTGCTACCAGTAGCCATGTTTAGTTTTGGTTTTTGGCAGCGCAGATGAGAAGAAGGAAGATTCTACGCATGCCCGCGGACATAGTGATAATGTATCACAGCATCACCTAGCCGCCTGGCATGCATACCCAATCGAATTCCACACACTTTTGCGTCACACTATGCACGGAGATTTCTTCCTAAAAATGCTTGTCTAAACACGGAATAAAAAGTCTTCTGTTCAGATTGTCATCATATAAACGTAGCCTAACATAGGCCGACACACATTTTTGTAAAACATTCAGTATGGTATTGTTAGTTTTATTTATTTATTTATTTATTTATTTATTTATTTATTTATTTATTTATTTCAGGGACAGTGCACATTAATAAACATTTGCATGTAAATATGCCAGAATTAGCCTGAGGGCTATTTTTCATCTGTTGTCACGGACAGGTGTAACATGTCAAACCTACAGGAAGTAAAATAGAATAAAATAGAATAAAAACAGGGTTAATATTTACACTCTAAAATCCTTCTTACATACAGTCACATACAGCTCCATGCAATTCTATACAGACATAAAACCACATTCCGCCACATACATTCATTTCCAGCCACAAACACTATATACCATTAAGAGCATCACATACACATACATACAGATTCATACAATCAAAGTCAAACAACAGTAACACACAAGAGGCAGGATGGCGACAGGGGCATTGGGAGGTGGATGTTAGTGGTGACAGGACTGATTCTCAATTAACCATTTCTTTAAGTGTAATTTAAATGAGGTGTAAGTGGGGAGGTTTCTGATTGTGGTGGGGGTGGTGTTCCAGTCATGGGCAGCTTGCACAGAGAAGGAGGTTTGGCCAAAGAGACTTTTTCTGAGGGGGATGATACAGTCCCCTCTCAATGCCCCTCTGGTTCTGCTGTGTTCTGACGTCCTGATGTGAAGAAACTGTGTGAGTGGAGGAGATGACAAGCCATGAATGATTTTATATATGAGACACAGATGAGCAAATTTGACCAGGTTTTCCCAGTTAAGCAGATTGTGTTTTTGCAGGATTGGACAGTGGTGATAAGAGTGGGGTTTCCGGTCCAGAGTTTTGATGGTGCGTTTATAAAGAGAGTGGATGGGTTTTAAAGCTGTAGCAGTTGAGTGAGACCAGACAGTTAGACAGTAAGTGATGTGAGAAAGTATCATGGAGTGGATAAACATTTTAGCTGACTGTATGGACATCTGAGGTCGAATATGTCCAAAGTTGCTGAGATTGAATTTGATACGATTTGATACGATTACTGAGATTTGGTAAAGAACATTGCAACTGTTTTGGATGTATTTAACTGTAGACATGAGTGCTGTAACCAGTTAGTGATGTGAACAAGAGCCCATGTGAGCTTAACAGATACAGTGGAGATGTTTTTTCCATGAGCATAAATAACAGTGTCATCCGCAAGCAGATGGGAGGTCGTTGATGTACAGTGAGAATAATAGTGGACCTAAAATTGAACCTTGTGGGACACCAGTGGAGAGATACTTTATATTGTTTGTTGTCATGATACTAACATTTCAAACTCAATTTCGATACTAAGGAATAGATTCAATACTCAATACTGATTCTGATACTACAAAAAACACTCTTTGTTTAGAAAATAGAATGTAATTTTCAACATTAAATGGTAGTACTTTCGTTTATATTACCATGCAGTCTTATATCTGTGTAATCCTTCAGTTGTCAAGGTCTGTTCCATAGGGGTCCATGAGGATATAGTAATCTATGTGGTCTTATACTTGTTTTGATATAGCTCAAGATCATTCTAATGTTTTTGCATTGATAAGTATCACATTTTTTATTCTTTTGTCTGCCCTACTTTATATAGAAAAGGTACAGCATTAAAAAAAAACATACTGGCATAATTATAAAGTAGCTAAAGTGGTCCAGATTACTACATTCAGCCTCTGAGAAGTTGAAAACAGGAGGTGTGGGGGGGTGTATTCCATGGAAAAAGCTGGTCTTACTCAGCTCTGTGGCTTGGTGCCCATTTGACCAGTGCCCACATGCTCCTAGTTTGGGTTTTACCAATTTATTTTCCAGCACAGTTTGCTAGTTTCTCATAATGAAGCTTTTTATACAAACTATTTCATCTTTATTCACCAATATCTTGAATCCAACAGTTTACCACCACATGAGAACCATATGTTGTGCTCATGTCCTCATTTAGCCCCTTGTAACAAAGACTCCGCCCACTTGTACTGTCATTGGAGACCACACCCTGCGGCTGCCATGACGACGCTCCTAACGCAGCGTTGATTGCTTTCCCAGATGCAGATGCCTTGGAAATATGCTTGTGGTCACCATAGTAACTCCCATACAATGAGAAATAACTGGGTGAAGAGTCAGTGGAGATTTGTAGTGGTCACACGTCGCTCCTCTCACAGTTTTTCCCAGCTGTGCACAATGTAAAGAACAGATTTATGGTTATGTGTTAAAGTTGTTACTCACATCCAAGCGTTTCCGTAGCAACAAGTGATTATTTTGGTTGTGCTTCTTGAACTCGAGGGCTTAAAGCTGAAAAAGGAAGTCTGAGAATACTTACCATTTTGTACGCGTGGAGCCAATTTGGAAATTTACTGTCTCAGCTTTGTCTAGTGTAGCTCCAGCTATTCTCCAGCTTTGAGTCTGGTCCCAATCAAACCAGTCCCACAATAGTCTCCCTTGTATTTAATCTAGCCTGCTTCCAATTACTTTTTTGTATACCAAAGATGTATCACTTATTCAGTGAAAGTGAAAGTAATTTATTTATTCTTTGTAAGACAGAAGTTGAAAAAGTCTGACGATATTTCTGTTTGCTGGAGGTAGCTGTCTGGACTTGTGGTCTGTCCAAGAGTTGAGTGGAAACAGACATGCTCAAAATAAAAGAGAGGACATTTTAGGTGTTATGTAACTTGGAAAGAAAGAAAGACTGAGAAATACTTGCAAACTCACTGGCCCTACTGTTGGGGCTTACGTCAGAGAAAAAAATGTGAAATTATATATTTGGCTCAAATGTTGATTAAAAGTTACAGTGTATAATTTTGTCTAGAATGTTCTAGTGAAAGCTTTTATAGTAAATGTTTAACGTTAGCGTAAAACATAAAAACTGTACAATGGTATATTATCAAATATAAACAAAAATACAATAATTTAATAATAACAGGGGTGACTTTCCATAGATATGAATTGTAATTCAGATTTGTAATTCAGATCTGATTTAATCTGAGGTTTAATCTATACCGTGGAACATTCTAGACAAAGCAATAACATTTCCATTGAGACAAGAAATGTTACGCAGCAATTTCAATATCTTATTTATAATTGTTTTTATAATGATCTTATTTTAATCAATGAACCTTGAAGAATAAATGTTGTTCTGTCATGTGTTGGGCATGTTGAAATGACAAATAAAGAACCTTAATCTTAATGTAATGTTCAAAAGCACCACAAATCTGTATTACCACATGACATCAACAAATCTGGGTATGCACTGTCCCTGAAATTTAAAATTTAAAAAAAAAAAAGTGTTCACCTTACACAGTGGTTGGTCTCTCTCTCTTTCTCATCCAGCTCAGGTCCTCTACCAGAGGCCTGGGAGCTTGAGAGTTCTGCGCAGTATCTTTGCTGTTCTTAGTACTGCACTTTTCTGGACTGAGATGTCTGATGTTTTTCCTGTAACCATTCCATCCATTCCTCCAGTTTGGGGGTTACAGCCCCGAGTGCTCCGATCACCACGGGCACCACTAATGCCTTCACCTTCCAGACCTTCTCCAGCTCGTCCTTGACCCCCTGGCATTTCTCTAATTTCTCATGTTCCTTTTTCCTGATGTTACCATCGCTTGGTATTGCAATGTGCACCACCACGGCTTTGTTCTGTTGCTTATCCACCACCACCACTATGTCTGGTTGGTTCGGCATCACCATTCTGTCAGTCTGTATCTGGAAGTCCCACAGGATCTTGGCTCGGTCATTCTCCGCAACCTTCGGAGGTGTTTCCCACCTTGACCTTGGGGTCTCCAGCCCGTACTCTGCACAGATGTTTCTGTACACTATGCCCGCCACTTGGTTGTGTCGCTCCATGTATGCTTTCCCTGCCAGCATCTTACACCCTGCAGTTATGTTCTGGACTGTCTCAGGAGCCTCTTTGCACAGCCTACACCTTGGGTCTTGTCTGGTGTGGTAGATCTGGGCCTCTATTGCTCGGGTGCTCAAGGCCTGCTCCTGTGCAGCCAGGATGAGGGCCTCTGTGCTGTCCTTCAGACCAGCCCTCTCCAGCCATTGGTAGGATTTCTTGATATCAGCCACTTCTGTTATGTTTCGATGGTATGCCTGATGTATATATATATATATATATATATATATATATATGGGTGAAACATCCAAAATCCATAAGTACATCAAGGACAAGGACCCGACAGATGATGTGCTTAAGGAATGCCTCAGACAGTGGAGTGCAGAGGACGAGGGGCTGGAGGGACCATCAAGGCAGGACAAACCCCTACATGAGGCATACCACTGGAACATAACTGAAGTGGCTGATATCAAGAAATCCTACCAATGGCTGGAGAGGGCTGGTCTGAAGGACAGCACAGAGGCCCTCATCCTGGCTGCACAGGAGCAGGCCTTGAGCACCCGAGCAATAGAGGCCCAGATCTACCACACCAGACAAGACCCAAGGTGTAGGCTGTGCAAAGAGGCACCTGAGACAGTCCAGCACATAACTGCAGGGTGTAAGATGCTGGCAGGGAAAGCATACATGGAGCGACACAACCAAGTGGCGGGCATAGTGTACAGAAACATCTGTGCAGAGTATGAGCTGGAGACCCCAAGGTCAAGGTGGGAAACACCTCCGAAGGTTGAGGAGAATGACCGAGCCAAGATCCTGTGGGACTTCCAGATACAGACTGACAGCGATGGCGAACCAACCTGACATAGTGGTGGTGGATAAGCAACAGAACAGAGCCGTGGTGGTGGACATTGCAATACCAAGCGATGGTAACATCAGGAAAAAGGAACATGAGAAATTGCAGGGGGTCAAGGACGAGCTGGAGAAGGCCTGGAAGGTGAAGGCATCAGTGGTGCCCATGGTGATCGGAGCACTCGGGGCTGTAACCCCCAAACTGGAGGAGTGGCTACAACAGATCCCAGGAAAAACATCAGACATCTCAGTCCAGAAAAGTGCAGTACTAGGAACAGCAAAGATACTGCGCAGAACTCTCAAGCTCCCAGGCCTCTGGTAGAGGACCCGAGCTGGATGAGGGTGAGAGACCAACCACCGTGGAAGGTGAGGAGCACATTTTATATACACTCAACAAAAATATAAACGCAACACTTTTGTTTTTGCTCCCATTTTTCCTGAGATGGACCCAAAGATCCAAAATTCACTCCAGATACACAACACTACCATTTCTCTCAAACATTGTTCACAAATCTGTCCAAATGTGTGACAGCGAGCACCTCTGCCCCGCCGAGACAATCCACCCCACCTCACAGGTGCGCCACATCAAGATGCCGATCCGACATCATGACCAGTGCACAGGTGCGTCCCAGACTGCCCACAATAAAAGGCCACCCCGAAATGTGCATTTTTTTTTTTTTTTGATTTATTGGGAGTCTGGGGACTCAGAACCAGTCAGTATCTGGTGTGACCACCATTTGCCTCATGCAGTGAAACACATCTTCTTCGCATAGAGTTTATCAGATTGTCAATTGTGGCCTGTGGAATGTTGGTCCACTCCTGTTCAAAGGCTGTTATGGACGAAGAACACAGGTGCATTTTATTGATGGCATTTTGAATGCACAGATACCGTGATGAGATCCTGAGGCCCATTGTTGTGCCATACATCCATGAACATCACCTCATGTTTCAGCAAGATAATGCACGGCCCCATGTTGCAAGGATCTGTACACAATTCTTGGAAGCTGAAAATGTCCCAGTTCTTGCATGGCCAGCATACTCACCGGACATGTCACCCATTGAGCATGTTTGGGATGTGCTTGACCGGCGTATACGACAGCGTGTACCAGCTCCCACTAATATCCAGCAACTTCGCACAGCCATTGAAGAGGAGTGGACCAACATTCCACAGGCCACAATTGACAATCTGATAAACTCTATGCGAAGAAGATGTGTTGCACTGCATGAGGCAAATGGTGGTCACACCAGATACTGACTGGTTCTGAGTCCCCAGACCCCCAATAAAGCAAAAAAAAAAAAAATGCACATTTCGGGGTGGCCTTTTATTGTGGGCAGTCTGGGGCGCACCTGTGCACTAATCATGATGTCAGATCAGCATCTTGATGTGGCGCCCCTGTGAGGTGGGGTGGATTGTCTCGGCGGGGCAGAGGTGCTCGCTGTCACACATTTGGACAGATTTGTGAACAATGTTTGAGAGAAATGGTAGTGTTGTGTATCTGGAATGAATTTTGGATCTTTGGGTCCATCTCAGGAAAAATGGGAGCAAAAACAAAAGTGTTGCGTTTATATTTTTGTTGAGTATAATATATATATATTATATATATATTATATATATATGTGATATATGTGGCCATACCTGCCTGTCAAAGCCTGATCCCGTCAGATCTCAGAAGCTAAGCAAGGCAGGGCCTGGTTAGTACTTGGATGGGAGACCACTGGGAATTCCAGGTGCCACAGTGGGGTGCCAGTTGCAAAAACTGTCGTTGTGTCCTTAGGCAAGACACTTCACCCACATTGCCTAGGATGAAAGTGGAGTGTGTGTGAGTGTTGGAGGTGGTCGGATGGGCTGATGGCGCAGATTGGCAGCCTTGCTTTCCGTCAGTCTGCCCCAGGGCAGCTGTGGCTACAGAAAGTAGCTTACCACCACCAAGTGTGGAGTGAATGAACAATGAACTGTAAAGCGCTTTGGGTGTCATGAAAGGCGCTATATAAATGCAATTAATTATTATTATTATATATATAATATATATATATATATATATATATATATATATATATATATTTATATATTTATATATCATATCATATATCATTAGAGCCGAGCAAAATATTTCACTTTAATTTTCCGTCCCATCTCTTACCACACAAAATGCTATACACCCAAAGTTATTGCAGTTGTGAAAGTAGTGAAAGTACAGCCCCCTATGTGCCGTAACCATAAATGAGAGTTTATAGAACAATACCTCCAGTGTCTCTAAATGTCATGAGTTTACATCCAGAATCCTGCTGCATGGAAAAGACAAGTCACTGGGAAATACTGGAGCAGGGCCTGGAAAGGGGAGTAGTTGGAGTGCCTTGCATAATATTATTAAAGGGCCCATATTACGCTACTTTTTAATCTATGTTATAATGTTGTTTCCTCATGAAAAACATACCTGGAATAGTGTTTTGTTTCATTCACACATATTTAATGCACAAATCCTGCATATATTCTCTCTTCTCTCAAACAGAAAACACTCTCTTCCACCTTGTGATGTCATGTGGCAATACAGGAAGTGCTCCACTGTGTTTTTAAACTTCATACTCCTTCTCTAGAATCATTTAGATGATTTCAGCCCTGGAATTTCCAGTCTGTACTGAACAAAAGATAATAGCCGTTAACTTGAAAATCACTGCTTCATGGAACGGAGTACAGTGGTACCTCACCTTACGAAATTAATTTGTTCCAGAAGTGGTTTCGTAACGTGCATTTTTTGTAAGTTGAGTAGCTATTTCAATGGAAAAGGCCTGATTCGTTCCAAGGTTTTTTTTAATAGTGTAACTTTTTCTTTTTATAGTGTAACATTGGTTCTGCGTCCTGATTGGCTAAGAGACTAGACCAGGACTAAACGTGGACTAAACCAGGTCTAGACCAGAACTAAACCAGGTCTAGACCAGGTCTAAACCTGGACTGGACCTGGACTAAACCAGGACTGGACCAGGTCTAGACCTGGACTAAACCAGGATTAAACTACCACGTGCCGCTCTTTGCTGGTTTCGTGCGGCTGGTTTGTGGCTCGGGCTCCAGAGGTCGTGGTCCAGGCACCGCGGTTCTATCCCGTGCTCGCAGCATTGGTGCTGGTCGTGCAGACCAGGACTAGGGGTGCTCCTCGCGCGGTGCGTGCTCCTCGCGCGGTGCCGTGCTCCTCGCGCGGTGCCGTGCTCCTCGCGCGGTGCCGTGCTCCTCGCGCGGTGCCGTGCTCCTCGCGCGGTGCCGTGCTCCTCGCGCGGTGCCGTGCTCCTCGCGCGGTGCGTTCATGTCTCCGCGCTTTCCGGAGTCGTGTCTCCCCCCACGCTTCACTATTTAATACATTTTGTTGAAAATCTTGCGTGTTCGGCGCTAGAGCTAAGAGGCCGAGAAAGGTGCTCTTTGAGCGGGGATAACAGCGGGGCGTGCATCTGAGCGCGCATTATTCGAATTTTTGAGATTTCGCGTTTCGTAACTTGAATTTTCTTTCGTATCTAGAGACCAAAATTTAACGTGAAGGCATTTCGTAACTTGGATTTTTCATATGTAGGGTCTTTCTTAAGGTGAGGTACCACTGTAATAATAAAGGATATTATAAGATCACTCAAACAAAACACAATTCTGAGTATGTTTTTGATGAGGTAGCAAAATTCTAACATGGATAAAAGCTCACAAGAGTTCATTTTGCATAATATAAGACCTTTACGCCTTGCATGGATAACTGCCACCTAAACAAGGGGTATTTAGACTTTACATATCACGGGAGCATGACATAATCTTGATGGCGTCAGTTTATTCATAACAACACTGCATAGGTCTACATGGCTCGAGAGTGACACTGCGTACTTTTCAACAGTACATGTTTGCTCCCCAATAATAACAGGCTGTGACTGTGGTAATTATATGTCTCATGTCAAATCTATAAAATGCTTCTGTTGCAGCTGGTCCCTTCACACCTATGAGGCAGGCTTTTACAACAGTCTCAGCTCAGACCATTCTGACATAATCCCTGTTCATTTATGTTACAGACAGATGATGTGTTGTACAGTGGCAATGAAGTGACATAGCTTTTAGTGGGTATGAAAAGAGACACCATCAGATCCTAACCAGGTCTGTAACTTTACAGTAGGACTGAACCTGGTCTAAAGTATGAAACTACAGCTCTGGAAAAAAATAAGAGACCACTGGAAAATTATCAGTTTTTCTGATTTTACTACTTATAGGTCTGTGTTTGGGCAAAAAGGAACATTTTTATTTGAGTCTATAAACTACTGACAACATTTCCCCCAAATTCCAAATAAAAATATTATCGTTTAGAGCATTTATTTGCAGAAAATGACAAATGATCAAAATAACAAAAAAGATACATGTTTTCAGACCTCAAACAATGCAAAGAAACCAGATCAAATTCATTTTAAAACAACATAATACTAATGAAGAGTTCAGAAATCAGTATTTGGTGCAATAACCCTTATTTTTAATCACAGCTTTCATGTGTCTTGGCATGCTCTCCACAAGTCTTTCACATTGTTCTTGGGTGACTTTATTCCACTCCTGGTGCAAGAACTGAAGTAGCTCAGCTTTGTGTTTGTGTTGGAATTCAACAGACGCTGGAATGGAATGGCTGTAATACATGTAGAGATGCTGATTTCAGAAAAAAATACAGTGGTCTCTTTTTTTTTTTTCCAGAGCTGTATGCATGTTAAGTAGTTCTGCACAAAGGAGGACAAAAACAGGAATAAACTTGTATGATACGACTAGGAACTAAAGGAGAGGTTAGCACTCTCGCATCAAGAAGGTTCTGGGTTCAATTCCCAGGCCTTTCTGTGCAGAGTTTGCATGTTCTCCCCATGTCACTCCTCGCCTGACCAGCCAGAACCTCCTACATCCTGCCACCTTCTTCAAATGTAGGAGGCTTTGTAAAGTATTGTAAAAGTGTGTATGGTCTTGGCTGGTTAGGCAATGTCACTCCCACATTAACCCAAAACATGTGCCATAGATAATAGCTAATAGATAGTTAGATATAGATAATCTTCCAGCTAAGGTACGCCTGACCAAGCTTAGCAACAACATCGCAGATATGGGCCTCTGGGCGTGGCACTGCAGCGCCATTGAAGCATGGATCAAACGCAGAGGAAAACTTTCCCCCCGAAGACATTGAAGTGTACCTGAACCTTAATCCTTTGAATCTGTGTTGGTGCTGTGACTATAAATATACGGTAGTAAATGACGTCAGTGTAGTGCAGACATGACCGCATCTGCTGACAATGGGACAGGGGTTCATTCCACCAACCAACGTCACACTTTAATTTAAAGGAAAAGTAACATTTTTTTTTTAACAATCGGAGCCTTCTTTCGGCAATAAAACAAGTTGTTTTACTCACCCATAGCAGTTTGGTGTCAATTGGAGTGGTATCGCAGTAGTTATGTTGGAGCCGTTCTGTTCTACTAATGATCCCGTATCCGTTAGCATGAGTGCTCGGAGCACTGCTTTGCGCTCTCCAAATAACACAAACTTTAGCACTTTTCAAATCACAGAAGATCTCTGTGTCAGGGTAGACTTTTAGTAGATTCCAAAACGGCCTGAAACCCGATATCGCAACAGAAAAGTAAAGTTCAGAGCGGTGTTAGCTTCTTTCGGACTAGCTGTGTTTACAAAACAGCTGAGTTCACGCATGCGCACTGTCCTCTCTGATGACGTCATCAAATGAAACTATAGCTGGATATCGGGTTTCAGGCCGTTTTGGAATCCACTAAAAGTCTACCCTGACACAGCGATCTTCTGTGATTTGAAAAGTGCTAAAGTTTGTGTTATTTGGACACCGCAAAGTAATGCCCCGAGCATATGATACGAGTAATGCCCCGAGCATATGTTACGAGCACGGATACGGGATCATTAGTAGAACAGAAAGGCTCCAACATAACTTCTGCAATACCACTCCAATTGACACCAAACTGCTATGGGTGAGTAAAACTACTTGTTTTATTGCCGAAAGAAGGCTCAAAACGTTACTTTTCCTTTAACTGTTCAAACACAAACTATTCTTGATCACATCTGAGATACACACGTGGCCATATTTACAAATAAACAGGAGGACCTAATATTGTAAATGTATTATTAAACCTCTTACATGAAGTTGATTCGCAATCACTGTTTAAAGGTTCACTGTGTAACGTTTTGAGTGGAGTATCTGTCAAGTGTCTCAATGGAGATGATGAATTGCCTGGAATGTTTCACAGTATGGTATTGATTGTATTTTTATAGCATTTTAATTATGGATATTTTTATTCTACAAAAATACACAACGAAATATTCACTATTACTTTGTGCAGCGTTGCCTCT
The DNA here is from genome assembly GCA_036785185.1 of Paratrypauchen microcephalus. NCBI lineage: Eukaryota > Metazoa > Chordata > Actinopteri > Gobiiformes > Gobiidae > Paratrypauchen > Paratrypauchen microcephalus. Next base: position 2,465,517 of record JAVJIX010000037.1, on the reverse strand, counting down.
CTACAAATCTGACCTTTAACATGGCCTGGTGGTGTCACCTCTGTCTCCATGGAGATAGAAAAGTTCATTACCATACTGTGGAACATTACAGGCAAAGCAATCACATCTCCTTGGACCATTCACCGGAAAAATGCCCCTTTAAAACTTTTTTTTTTTCTTCTTAGGCTACGTTCAGACTGCAGCCTGAAGTGAGCCAAATCTGATTTTTTTGCCACTATGCGACCTGTATCTGATCTTCTAATGACTGTCTGAACAACACAGATCAGATTTTTTCAACCCAGGCCACTTGGATTTGTGGTCGTAAAACCGATACATATCCGATCGTTTGACATGCAACTTCAGTCTGAACGGCCCGGTCGCATTCATCCAAACTACACGTCATCAACAAGCGAGAGTAGCACAAGTAGGTGCTCACAAATGGACACAAGCATTCTTCTTGTCATATGAAAACTGTGTATGAACTCCGTGCCAGTGAAGCGGCGAAGCACATAGCAATCCCACAACTCTTGGCTGCGACTCCGCACCCACACCTTCCTTTTTACGGACGTTGCTGCAGCTGCCCCACAAAATGCCAAGGCCAAAAACCTTGTCCTTCCCAATCTCCAAACTTTAAAATCTCCAGGCGCTCAATGCTAGTGTCCATGTTTAGGCAACTTCCGCAAACACTGAGCACGCTCGCTGCATGTCCTCCAAGGCGCATGCGGGACACTTTTGGGGCGTTTAAAGTTCACACTGGAGATCACATACAAGTTGCATTTAACTGGAAATGTGAACAACCTCGCAAAAAAATCAGATTTCCCCCAAAAATCCAAATTGAGCTTTAAGCCCTGCAGTCTGAACGTAGCCTTATATCAGGATCTTGTACAACAGACTCCAAACCAGGTGTCGGCAACCTGCGGCTCCGGAGCTGCATGCGGCTCTTTGATCCCTCTGATGCGGCTCAGTACAGTGGTCCCTCGTTTATCGTGGTGGTAACGTTGTAAAAATAACACACATTTTACACTTTTCTCAGACTAGCATTAACATTTTCTCACATTTCTCTCTTGTTTAAACACTCAAACCTTCGTAGATTTTCAACAAAAAAAGCACAGTATTATAGAATGAAACCAAAGATCCAAACCTGTTTTCAAGCCCTAAACATATTGCGTGTATTTCACAGTTCCTCTGACTGAGCCTCTTCATCCTGGCGCCGCTTCGCTGTTGCGGGTTTTGTCGGGGAGAAAACTTACAAACATACAGCACTTCAAAGTCACATTACTCACGATCGAACATTTATATAAATTTGGCAAACTGAACGCATTCTGTACTGTACAGGAGACACGGCACAGAGGAGAATGACCGACAAATCGGCAAAGGTCTACAGTCCCTTTTATTCAAAAAAATTTGAATAAAAAAATCTGTGAAACAGCGAGGATGCGAAAAGTGAACAGCGATATAGCGAGGGACCACTGCATTTAATTAAAATGTATTTTATTTTAGTTCGTTCATTTTCAAAATGTAATTCTATGGCACAAATGCAAAAAAGCTGTTGTATGCAGTGTTATTTCATTTTAATTCCCAGTGTTTTCTTTACTGTGTGTAAAGAAACACACAAATACCTCTTAAAGTGGTAAAGGTTGCCGACCCCTGCTCTAGACTGACTCATACAGTTGCAGAGTAGTTGGACAACCAGCAACAATAAAGCAATAAATATTTGTAGACTTAGATAAGATTTCAATTAATCCCTTACATTCCCACTGTAATAAAACATGAACTGCCCAGTCTATATAACAGCAGCAGAAGTCAATGTTAAAATCTATGAATGCATGTACTGTACACAGAGAAACACACCTCACTGTGACCAGTCTGGTGACTCCCCATGAATCACTCAATCTGAACATGTCATTAATCACACGATCAGCCGTATGTTTGGGTCAATATTGACAGAAAATAAAGATTAAGAGGAAATTATTGTGTGTGTTTCCATGACGATGTTATCTCTATTCCACCTCCCTCTCGAGCTGGAGTTACTGGGAAAGGGCAAGTGCCTTTGATCTGACTCTGCTCTGTATCTTTTAAGGCTGACGGTGCATAACTTTGAGTCATAAATGCTGTTCTTTTTCAGTAGAACTTTGCGGCTGTCTTAAATGATGTTCCTCAATTGATTTACACACCGTTGTTTCGTATCTTATTATTAGAGATGTTGCAATAATAATCACTAAGGTTAGGTTAAAGCTAGGTTAAACTGTGATATTATAAATCGTAAATGTGATTGATATTGCGAAGATTCATTTCTATTTCAGATGTGCACTTTAAATTAGAACTGTAAATTAAAACACCAAGGCATTATAGGGATTTAACTGATATTAATCTTGGTGCAGTGTTGCTACTGTGTCTATAGAGGTAGAAATATCTACTATGTAAGCCTACAAAGGAGGGCAAACAACTTTATTTTCCCCCATAAAGTATATTGTAGCAAAGCAGCACTTTGTGTGACTAAATCAGACCATGCACACTGCTTACATCTGATAATAAAGTGTGAATAAATACCTAAACTTCATCCACAACCACATTTCGAATAGAGCTGCTAAACTGGGCAGTGCCTGCGGACTAAAGAACGAGTGAAAGAGGAAGAAGGTGGGGTTTACAGGTATAAAGAAGAGTATGATTGATCTAACAGGTATCCACACTTCAACTCCGCTCCTGCAGTCAGATGTTTGTACTCAGAAACACCTGGCCATAATCAGGGCATGTCACCAACTACAAATTGACAACGATCATACTAAACCTGCCAAGAAGTGATCGTAGGAACAGTAGATAATGCTCTTAAAACGCCATATTTTCACTTGTATGGCATCAAAAATATATAGCTTTTTATTTACTTTTTGGTGTGCTTGCCTTTCCAACGAATTGACTTGTAACTTGACCTGGTTGTGCCATCTTCTCAACCAGTTTGCTCAAGGTTAATATACATATTCTATAGGCACGGGGACAATCAGTTGACTTACCCTCCACCAAAAACTACCTGTAAGTAGGCAAATGGAGTTAGCGTTTAATTTCACTTTAACTATTTTATTGATCACAAACCCACAAGAAAGAGATACATTCTGAGACAGACTGACTCAGCATTGGCAGTTCACTCTCTGAAAAAAGTCCCAGAAAATGTAAATGTACCTGACCATTCCAAATAACTAGCCAGGATATTGCTCAAGAGTACCTAGCTGGAGGATTAGTCTAGTGTGTATGTTTTCATTGTTTCGGGAAAGCATGCCCTGTTTACAAAGGCCTCAGTAGTATGTTGATACAGACCGCTTCCTGCTGTACAAAATTGTTCAGTTATTGTTTTAGGTCTGCTTGCTAGAAAACAATGATTTTGTGGCTACTACTGAGCCATTTGTAATAATAGTTGGCCAGATCAGTTGGCTCTACTGAAAAAAAAAAAAACTTTATGATTTTGAGCTCAGTTTTTAACATCGTATCATGGGATTTTAACTACTGTAACTAATAAGTCCATCATGTGCACTTCAAGGACACAAGTAAGTGTTATGAACTGTTTTTCTTGTATCTATGGAGACAGTGCAAGTGCCTGTCCTAACTAAGGAGTTAAAGGAAAAGTAATGTTTGGTTTTTTTTACAATCTGAGCCTTCTTTCGGCAATAAAACAAGTAGTTTTACTCACCCATAGCAGTTTGGTGTCAATTGGAGCAGTATCGCAGAACTTATGTTGAGCCGTTCTGTTCTGCTAATGATCCCATATTCGTTAGCGTGAGTGCACTGATTTGCGGTGTCCAAATAACACAAACTTTAGCACTTTTCAAATCACAGAAGATCGCTGTGTCAGGGTAGACTTTTAGTAGATTCCAAAACGGCCTGAAACCCAATATCGCAACAGAAAAGTAAAGTTCAGAGCGGTGTTAGCTTCTTTTGGACTAACGGTGTTTACAAAACAGCTGAGTTCACGCATGCGCACTGTCCTCTCTGATGACGTCATCAAATGAAACTATAGCTGGATATCGGGTTTCAGGCTGTTTTGGAATCCACTAAAAGTCTACCCTGACACAGCGATCTTCTGTGATTTGAAAAGTGCTAAAGTTTGTGTTACTTGGACACCGCAAAGTAATGCCCCGAGCACTCACGCTAACGGATACGGGATCATTAGTAGAACAGAATGGCTCAACATAAGTTCTGCGATACTGCTCCAATTGACACCAAACTGCTATGGGTGAGTAAAACTACTTGTTTTATTGCCGAAAGAAGGCTCAGATTGTAAAAAAAACGTTAATTTTCCTTTAACCAAGGAACGATGGACCTTTGAGATGCTACAGGCTTTTTAAACCATACGTGACAGCTAATGTGGCTGAAGAACATCCAAAGGAAAGACTCTAAGACCTCCAGAGGAAATAGTTAGAGGGAATTAACCATTTCATGACCAGAGTGGAGTGGGAGTGAGGCCTTTCCTCTTGTGTTCACCCGGCTCCCCCTGGACACTGCTGTGATACTGAAGGACACAGAGGAGGGACAGTTTTGGCTCATCCTCTCTGAAACTCTGAAACTCTCAAACTGCCCTGACTCAGATGTGCTGACTCTACCTCAGTGTTTCCCAACCAGGGGTACAAGTACCCCTAGGAGTACGCGAGCACACTGCAGGGGGTACTCGGCAGTGTCGCTGCCAGGTACAGGGGGAGATTTTTCTTTAACTTAAATTTACTCAAATTAGAATTTAAAATTTCAAAAAAGAGAGAAAATGGCTATCATCAACACGTATGAGTGAGGGGGGGTACTCGAGGTATGACAAAAAGGCTCAGGGGGTACACAAGACAAAAAAGGTTGGGAAACACTGTTCTACCTGACCAGTTCAAAGTTTGAATTTCCCCCAAGATCAATAAAGTATCTCTCTCTCTCTACTGGTAAAGTCTAGTAAAGATAGTGAAGGACACTGACACTTGCCTGGGCAAAGACAAAGCTAAATCAATGATACCAAATACACTCATTTAAATTCATTGTGCTTGAGAATGATTAAGGATGAAATATAGTCAGTGGTGTCCTAGTAAATTATACTCAACAAAAATATAAACGCAACACTTTTGTTTTTGCTCCCATTTTTCCTGAGATGGACCCAAAGATCCAAAATTCACTCCAGATACACAACACTACCATTTCTCTCAAACATTGTTCACAAATCTGTCCAAATGTGTGACAGCCAGCACCTCTGCCCCGCCGAGACAATCCACCTCACCTCACAGGTGCGCCACATCAAGATGCCGATCCGACATCATGACCAGTGCACAGGTGTGCCCCAGACTGCCCACAATAAAAGGCCACCCCGAAATGTGCATTTTTTTTTGCTTAATTGGGGGTCTGGGGACTCAGAACCAGTCAGTATCTGGTGTGACCACCATTTGCCTCATGCAGTGCAACACATCTTCTTCGCATAGAGTTTATCAGATTGTCAATTGTGGCCTGTGGAATGTTGGTCCACTCCTCTTCAATGGCTGTGCGAAGTTGCTGGATATTAGTGGGAGCTGGTACACGCTGTCGTATACGCCGGTCAAGCACATCCCAAACATGCTCAATGGGTGACATGTCCGGTGAGTATGCTGGCCATGCAAGAACTGGGATATTTTCAGCTTCCAAGAATTGTGTACAGATCCTTGCAACATGGGACCGTGCATTATCTTGCTGAAACATGAGGTGATGTTCATGGATGTATGGCACAACAATGGGCCTCAGGATCTCATCACGGTATCTCTGTGCATTCAAAATGCCATCAATAAAATGCACCTGTGTTCTTCATCCATAACAGCCTTTGAAGAGGAGTGGACCAACATTCCACAGGCCACAATTGACAATCTGATAAACTCTATGAGAAGAAGATGTGTTGCACTGCATGAGGCAAATGGTGGTCACACCAGATACTGACTGGTTCTGAGTCCCCAGACCCCCAATAAAGCAAAAAAAAAAAAAATGCACATTTCGGGGTGGCCTTTTATTGTGGGCAGTCTGGGGTGCACCTGTGCACTGGTCATGATGTCGGATCGGCATCTTGATGTGGCCTGTGAGGTGGGGTGGATTGTCTCGGCGGGGCAGAGGTGCTCGCTGTCACACATTTGGACAGATTTGTGAACAATGTTTGAGAGAAATGGTAGTGTTGTGTATCTGGAGTGAATTTTGGATCTTTGGGTCCATCTCAGGAAAAATGGGAGCAAAAACAAAAGTGTTGCGTTTATATTTTTGTTGAGTGTATATCAAGAAATATTAGTGGTGTGAATGTTTGGTAAAAGAATCAAGCAGAAAATAAGGAAGAGAGTTGGGAGAGATATTAAGTAACACATGTCAGAACCAGGATTTCTACTCACAACATTAACAACAGATGATCCGACCGTAGTTATAAACTCTGAGCTTTACTGTAATACAGTATAGAGGAGGGACAAAAGAAAAGCTAATTCAAGGTTGTTGTTTTTTTTTAGCATGCACACACCCTGATCTAGAAAAGCCACTTCAGTAATTCTTAATGTTTTAGTCATCTCTCATCAAATATCCCAGTACATACACCTATCTTCAGGTCCAGACTTGAGCCCCGCTAGCTTTGGCTTTATACTTTTGGGTGTGCCCGTTTAAACCAACAAAGTGTCACATGCACAAAGCTTGATTGCACTGTTTACACTGTGTCAAATTGAAGTCTGAACACTGAGTGGGGCGTTCAAGGAGCATAGGGAACTTTAAAGGCAGGTTGAGTGGGTGGCATGGACCAGAGTAAAAAGTTATGCAACAGATTTTACGTTATCTAATCTAAGTTGAGGTATACTGTGGTCAGTAAATAAATGTTGCTTAAAGCCAATAGGAGAATTCTGACCTGACTGGAGTAGCAGGGCCTTATGGTTCTGAAACACAGATGATACATTTGTAACTGGTTTAGGCCATTTTTGGAGTCTTCAGTTGCGTTTGATAGCGTACTATAGAGTAGAGGTATGCAGAATTACAAGATTAGAGCATGTTGTCCAAGATACAAAGTGATATTTCAAAATAATTACAATAATTCGAATTTGAACTACAACATCTACAGGGACATGTAAGAATTTTTTTGATGAATTGTCAAGATATTGTCATCAGAATTATAAAAAACTATATTCGTTTGGGTCAATATTGCCCATCCCCTACAAAGAAAGTGCTATAATTGTTGGTTTTTTTGAAGATCAGAAGTTAATATAGTGAGGATTTTGTCTAATAATAATGTAACATAATAAAATGTATATATAGGCATGTTTCAGGAACATTTTAGCACATTTCTGGTGAACTGCAAAAGTATATTTTTTATCATTACTGAGATATTAGTCATTAGCTTGTGTCTTTCTTTCTTTCTGGCTACAGTGAAGTCTACACATAGCAGGTGCTAATGTGTGTGGTTCCTAAAGAAAATTCTAACAATTTAGAAGATCTCCTCATCTGTGACCATGGTTTCATCAGACCCAGGATTGTCTGTTTGGCAGAAATCATGGAGTGTTTCTGCTTTGTCTGCACAGCACAAACAAGGAGAGAGATCGACTTTTCAGAGGTCAGGGGTCATTCACAGTTCAGCTCTGAAAAGCTTCATGTTGGGAAACTTAGTAGAAACTAGAAATGACCAGACAGGCCCCACAAGCATCTTAAACATGCTACAGGATCATGCATTTATTAGTCTTCTTTTTACTGTGATTAAGATTATTGTTCCAATCTACAAAATAGTTGAATTAGAAAAACGCCATCATTGTAACTCCACAAAACTGAAACAAAGCATTGAGTTTACTGTGGCTTTAAAACAACACAAAACATTTTTAGCATAAAGGGCTTATATTTGCTGATCTATGGCAAAAGGAGAAATTCAATTTGTCAACTGGACAAAAGTTTATTTGGTCAAATACGTTTCGCAGCTCATCCAAGCTGCCTCTTCAGTTCTGGCTCAAGTGCTGGTGGACACTGCTTATCTGCCTGAAGGGAGAAGCTAACTACAATGAAATTACTATGAAACTATCACACCTATTTGTTTTCAGTTTCTGTTAGTTAGGTGGGCCTATTCAATATGCAGTGGGAGTGTGGGGTCTTGTTAGCAGAACCATTCAGGGCCATAATGGGTGTTTTCCCACCTCTGGACCTGACCTGCTGCCCTATTGTTTTCTTTGTTTTGATTTAGGTTTGAGGATAGAGTTATAGATGGGAGACAAATGATGTCTGAGACCTCCATTTCTGTTCAAGGAAGGATTCTCTTTCTTGACAAAAATAGCCTCTTTAACTCCCCTCTCAAACCAGTTCTTTTCTCTGGCCAAGATCTGTACCTCACTGTCCTCAAAGGAGTGGCCCGTGGCTTCTAAGTGGAGATGTACGGCAGACTGAGGTCCACTCTGGTTCGCCCGTCTGTGTTGGTACATCCTCTTGTGAAGTAGCCGTTTGCTGATCTATGTTATAATAAAGTTCTTCTCTCAAACTGGTTCACCTTTTGATGCCATGTGGTGAGAAAGGCAGTGCTCCATTGTGTTTTTAAAGTCCACACACCTTCACTAGATTCATTTGAATATTTTTACTTGTATGTAATAAAACTCTTTACAGGCTGATTTTGGTCTAGAACATCTCATAATGCTGAACTCTAATTCATAGAAAACAGTTTTGTCGTTGTAACACAATTTGATCTCTTCTGTAATAAGTTACATGATTTAAGGAATTAAAAAAAATAAATGCCATTTTTTTTGTCCCTACACTAGCATTTACTAATATCAAAGTATTGGTCTCAAGGTCAAAGCTGGATCGATGCCTTTCCTGAGCTCAAAACCCAAGACTTATAAAACGACTAATGATTTATGAATGTTCCTCAGGACAGGGGCCAAAGACAAGAATTTGTCTCTGTTGTGACTTCTTAAAACAGTCCCCGAGGCAAGAATTCAGCCGAAACTCTAGGAAAATGTCTGTCAAGGCTTCAAAAGTAATGTATTAATCCATCATAATTTGTGACACTGACACTAACATTCCACAGTCTTCACTCTGCAAATCTGAAACACACTGGACATTTCTTTTAATAGCACATGACTAAATGTGCTAAAAAGAGCATTTTTCTTTTTTTGTTTGTTTCTTTGGTCTAGTGCATGTTCACACTTGTAATGTAGTTTTGGATTGGTCTCCTTCTAGTCCTGGTGTAGTTATTAGGTTAGTCCCGAGTTTGCAGTAGTTATTTTGGCTATTTTAGCTATTGTGCAAGTGTGAACGTGCTCTTAATTATAGTGTACCACTGACATTGAGTTATTTATGTTTTTTTATAATTGTATTCTGCCTCTTAAAATGTAATGCTCGCTCAGTCATCATAAATTCCTTGTGATTGACGATGCCCATTCCAGTAGTAGGGCTGAACACTTAAACTTAGAGCTGACACTTACTTAAGGGGACATAATGTGTTGACTTTTATGAGTTTTAACCATATTTATAGATCCCATGACATGGTACTTCTTGATGCTTTTATATGGCTCCATAATGGTTCCCTAATACTGTAAATGAATCCTTCTTCAAAATCAACACTCAGTGCATGAGAAACAGTGATAAGATGAGAAAGAGTCATAAATATCTCTCTCAAACACTTTATTCTGGGCGTTGTTGCTTGAATGCAAATGAGGAGAAATGTTTTTTTTTAGCTTTGGCCTATAGTAGAGGCACGTCCGAGTGTTTCGTAGGCCAAACTCTCCGCTTTATCTGAGCTCTCAGCTGATTCCTTTGAACAGCAGTGTTTAATTGCACGGGGGGAGAGATTTGAAGCATTCCATTGAAAAATAAACACATTTCCACAGAAAATAAAATTAAACCACTGCTGTTCAAAGGTCCAGAGGCTCAGATAAAGGACTTCCGAGCCTAGAAACACTCAGACGTGCCTCCAGGCAAATAAAAAAACGCATTTTGCATTGCCTAGCGCATTCGCAGTCCAAACTCTCTGGGCGTGGGGTGGAACTGCATTTGCATTTCTTTTTTCGATCTGACGTCAATAAGGTGCCTTGTTCAAAATCGCCCATTTGAGCTCCGATTTTTTGTAACGCAGAAAAGGATCGCAAATGCTCAGTTTAGACATTTCGCAACTTTTAACCATGGGGAGGGGGCTAAACAGGGTAGGGGAGCTCACATTAACGTTCAAAAACCTCAGAAAGTGAAAATTTCATGCCATGGGACCTTTAACAACAGTGTTCTCTCATAGTTTACTCAAAGTTATATTTAGATTCATGTATGCTTGAGTAATCCTGTATTATCCTGCAATCAGGGTTTGAGAATTGTTGTTTTCACCTACCCCCTGTCTCCACCCACAGCTCTGTAATTACTCCAAGTCTTATTCAGGTATTGTTAAAAAATGTTTGCATAGTTATTTTTGAGCAGTTCTCGTCAAAACAATGAAGATGCGGGGCTTATCAATAGTGCAGCAGGAATTCAGCGGATCCGTTTCTATTATTAAACCATTTTAGATTAATATTATGGTTTACACTGAAAGGAAATGTAAAATAATTATCTATATGTGTAATAGTTTCATAGTAAGACGTCAAAAAAAGAGGTGTTCTTTAAAGACGCACTGCGTAACTTTGTTGTTGTTGATTAGTTAATGTTTCACTATATGACATTTAGATAAGAGTATGCATTCTTACCATTTGTAGGGCCGCCTCTCCGCAGGTCTGACCTGTAAAATGGCCTTATGGCATCATCTTTTTGCCTTTAAGTGGGGAGATTAGTTTAATGCCATACGTCAGGCAAAACCATGGGGAAAATTAGATGGTGAAAAGTTGCATGGTGCACTTTTAATGGGCCCATATTACAATATTGATTCAAGATTCAAGATTGTTTATTTGTCATATGCAGGATCAACACAAGGTCAACAATGCAATGAAATGCTTAGGATCAGAAGAACCCGTTGACTCGTTAAGATAGTCGAGAAGTACTAATAGCATGCAATAAAAATACAAGAGAAAAAAGTCAACAATATAATACAAATATGTAATAAAATACAAAGGTACAGGTAGGATTAAATAAGGTGTAAGTAGAGTATTTCACAAGTGGTAATACTGTGAAATATTTTCTGATCTATGTTATAATTCAAATTAAATGAAATTTTATCATGAAAAACACACCTGGAGTTGTGTTTTGTTTCATTCAAACATGTTTAACACACAAATTCTGCATAATTAGACAATCAGGGTTTGAGAATTGTTGTTTTAATCTACCCCCTGTCTTCACCCACCGCTCTGTAATTACTCCAGATCTTATTCAGGTAGGGTTAAAAATGTAAAAATGAGTTATTTTCTCAGACAGAAAACTCTCTGTTCCATCTTGTGATGTCAAGTGTGAACTCCATACACGTTCATAAGAATCATTTGGATGATGATTTCAGCCCGTCTCTACTGGACTTAAAGATCCCATGACATGGTACTTCTTGATGCTTTTATATGGCTCCTTAATGGTTTCCTAATACTGTAAATGAATCCTTCTTCAAAATCAACACTCAGTGCATGAGAAACAGAGATAAGCTGACAGTCTTCATGAGTAGATATTTTTCTCACTCTGAACACTCTATAATGGGCGTTGTTGCTTGAATGCAAATGAGGAGAAAAAAGCTGGCCAATAGTAGAAGGTGGGGGCGTGGCTAAACGCTCCGCTGTCTCTCTGAGCGCTCTCTGATCCATTTCCTTGTTTTTGCACGGGGGGAGAGATTTGAAGCGTTCCATTGAAAAATAAACACATTTCCACATAAAATAAAATTAAACCACTGCTGTTTCAGAGGTCCAGAGGCTCAGATAAAGGACTTCCGAGCCTAGAAACACTCGGACGTGCCTCCAGGCAAATAAAAAAAACGCATTTCGCATTGCCTAGTGCATTCGCAGTCCAAACTCTCTGGGCGTGATTTCCAGAGACGCTGAGCGGAGACAGACGGAGGGGCTGGAACTGCATTTGCATTTCTTTTTTTGATCTGACGTCAATCAGGTGCCTTGTTCAAACTCGCCCGTTTGAACACTGGTTTTTTGTAACGCAGAAAAGGACCGCAAATGCTCAGTTTAGACATTTCGCAACTTTTAGCCATGGGGGGGGCTAAACAGGGTAGGGGAGCTCACATTAACATTCAAAAACCTCAGAAAGTGAAAATTTCATGCCATGGGACCTTTAAGATAGTCGAGAAGTACTAATAGCATGCAATAAAAATACAAGAGAAAAAAGTCAACAATGAGAATTGTTGTTTTAATCTACCCCCTGTCTTCACCCACCGCTCTGTAATTACTCCAGATCTTATTCAGGTAGGGTTAAAAATGTAAACTGAGTTATTTTCTCAGACAGAAAACTCTCTGTTCCATCTTGTGATGTCAAGTGTGAACTCCATACACGTTCATAAGAATCATTTGGATGATGATTTCAGCCCATCTCTACTGGACTTAAGGATAAAAGGTAGCTGTTAACCTTAAAACTACCACTACATGACATCACAAGGTGGACAAAACATGCGGTAACAATATTATAACGTGATTAAAAGTTCACAATTTAGCATATTATAGATCGACATCATTAAGATCCTTTTTGCCAATCTTTCCCTATACAGCTATGATTAATTATAAACACCATCCACTCCTACCATACATGCTCTAATTAGAACAGGAAATCATGCAGTGTATGGCTGGTTGATGAGTGCATCGGAGTACATGTGAGTCCACAGAGGTGCGTGTTCCAGCGGTGTTTGTTTACCCTGGCGTGAGGAATTTACCACGACCTTGTTGTTCTGTCCGTGCTGAATGTTGGGAAAAACGTCTGAGTAATTAATCTAGAATTCCCTTTTGGTTTCTATAGGAGGTGACTATATTCTGCTGATATGTTATAGGACAGCACAGAAGAGAGATGTGAATAGGTATTTAACAGGGGGCAGAGGGAGGAGTGCCGTTGACGTATTGTGCAGTAATTGTGCCAAAGGTGTGTCCCTTTGGCACCAGAACACTGTAGATCTTAAGGCCTGATAGAGCGGGGTTTGCGTGGTCAGGCGCACAGATCGGATCAAATGCCCCTATTCACCTTTCAGTTGTTTATAGGCTATTATAGTCATTGAGGCACTGTGGTCCCAGGAGCATGCTACACCTTAGTAAACCTTTGTGAAGCAACAACTCCACACTCACAAACAAAGTGTGTTTTGATTAGTTCTCCTGTCCCCAGATGACATAATCTGGTAATCATATGAATCAAATTTATTTCCGGTGAATTAATTCTCTTATTTCTGTAGTTATTGTTAATTCTGTAGTTTCAATATTTGAATATAATCTTTTTTTTTTACAAATCAAGATTCATGTTCCCAGTGAACATTACAGTGTTAGACTTAGACTTTGACAAAATGTATTCATCCAAAAGGGAAATTTTTTGGACACAGCAGCTCACACATCACAAGATAATATAATAAATAATATAATAACAAAGAGAACAAAATATAAATGGTAATAATACATTCTAAATAAGTAGCAAAAATAGCAAGAGACTGGTGTCAAATAAGGCATAATTATATAAATGTATTTACAATTGCTTTACATGCTAAAGTTCCCATGCATTCCAGAATATGTTTATAAAGGTCTAAACTACAGGGTTGCATGCCTGGTGAACCAGTCTTCTACTTTTTTTTTTTAATGCAGGAGGGTCTGGAAGCCTGGAACCAAATCATAGAGTCATGTAAACATCAAATTCAGAGACTTCATGATCACAGTCGTTAATTTGCAGCATGTGTCTCAAATGCAAAAGCATTTCCTCTGAATAGTCTTGTTTCATTCAGATCAAAATCTAAATCTTCCTCTGACACTCTGGATTCAGTGTTTCAGATTCAGTTTTCACTTCCACAGAAATTTGTCAATCCTCTTTTGTTTAAATTATTTTGTTTTTTATTTGGAAGCGGCGATGTCATTCAAGTCCACTGTAAAACATGGAGCTATGCTACAGTTCCAGATCTTTAAAATTGCAAAAGTGTGTGGTCTTGGCTCATCAGACTAGACAGATTTTGGATTTAAAAAGGGCATTTCCATCCATCCATGCATCTTTTTCCATTTGTGGGTTGCGGGGGCAGCATATCTGCTGCCCAGAACACAATGCACCAGCCCCCACGAATCCTCCCGGTAAAAGGAGCATTTTATCACTGAAATTCAGTAAATACAGTAATTATAGGCGATGCAACTTGAACATTACAATGAGCTGAGCAGATGACATGCAGGTCCTATAATTACGAAATATTTATATACAGGGGGTCCTCGGGTTACGACGTTGATCCGTTCTTAAGACGCGTCGTAACCCGAATTTCGTCGTAAGTCGGATTTTGACTTTGATCTTCCAACCAAAGCACCAATAACCTTTCCATCTCAATAATTAGACCACTACGCTGCTTGGTTATCACTGCCGCTTTCATAGGAGCAGATCAGAGCCCACATCAGGTACTTCCGCCCACATTGGGCACGCACATGAGGCTGTCTTCTTCTCCCTACAACCACAACAGAGCGTATTCTTCCGCCGTGCGCCGCGCGCCGTTCGCGTTTGTTTATGTCGCTTACCACGCTAAACCGCATAAGACGGAATGACGCGTAATATATATATATATTTTTTAATGGGGGCGCATTCGTAACCACGAAACGTCGTAAGTCGAGACCGTCGTAACCCGAGGACCCCCTGTAGTGCTTTTCTACCTCCGAAGTCAGTAGCATTGTAGACTGGCACAGATTAAATTAGAACAATACAAAAGTAACATAATGGATTAACCAAACAACCACATGCACGAACAGGAAATACAACGGCCATGACTCACTCTCATGGCTAGTTTTGGTGAGGAACAGAAAAAAAGACTGGCTCAAAATCTGTCCTCAAATCAGGATCTGAGCTTCCTGTCCTGAGTCATACAGGCTCCTCTGCACATGAGGGCTGGGGTGGCCTTGGAAACTAGCCAAATACTGCACACAAACCAGAGACATAAACACACAGACTTATGTTTATGCAGACAAAATGACTGCTATTGTGGAGATAGAGATGAAATGAAACAGTAGCATATGCTGGTCACACTAACCAATTTTCAAGTTCGAGATATCACTGAAGTAGAGACAATAAAATATAATACTGAAACAGAGCAGATTTAACCCACAAAAACTATTCTAAATATGCAATAATGTGGAAAAAATCATGAGCTGCAAAAAATAAACCTTAAAATGAAACACTTTGTGACTGAGTTTGTGTCTGTAATGAGTCAGAGATGTAATTAATTCAACCTTTTGCAACTTAAATCTTATCATATAACACGATAAATACGGAAACGCAAAAAAGCTTTCATATGTACTAGTCTATGTGCTCTTATACTTGTTCTGACACAACTCAAGATCATTCTAAAACTATTCTTTAGGAGCTGTTCATTTTCTGTCCTGTGAATGTGACATAGTAATTATTGTGACAGGCTTAGTTACAGAACCGGGAAACTGTGTTCACATTAGAGTCTGGTACTACAGTAACCTCTCTATAACATTCATTTACTTATATTTGCATGTTATAGTACAGCTCTGGAAAAAATATCATTTTTTTCTGATTTTACTACTTATAGGTATGTGTTTGGGTAAAAAGGAACATTTTAGTTTGAGTCTATAAACTACTGACAATTCCAAATAAAAATATAATTTAGAGCATTTATTTGTAGAAAATGACAAATGAACAAAATAACAATAAAGATACATGTTTTCAGACCTCAAACAATGCAAAGAAACAAGATCAAATTCATTTTAAAACAACATAATACAGTACTAATGTTTACACTTAAAGGGATATGCCACCCCCAGGTCAAACTTGGGCATCTCCCCACAGTCCAGAGACTAAAATAAGTGGTGGAAAGCGTTTTTCTGGTGACCCAGCCATTGTCCGAGTCTGTCAGCACTGACCGCCGCGGTATCTGAAGCTACTCCGCGTTAGACTGGAGTCTAACGGCGCCAGAGAAAGATTTTGGCCAAAAGGAATTAATTTGCTCGATGCGTTTCCCAATTACTTTCTGTGTAGTGCGCATTCATATCGAGTGCAAATAAATGTGCAAATCAACACGGAGAGCTTGACTTGGTCATTTTGGGTGGGAACTATTTTTCAGTGCGGAAAAACATAGCCGGAGCACACACCACGCTGCGCAACAGGGGAACTCCCTTCCTGGTGCGTAACAGGGATTCCTCTGTCAGCGTGCTGCGTGCTTCGGCTTTATTTTTCCGCACTGAAAAATAGTTCCCACCCAAAATGACCAAGTCAAGCTCTCCGTGTTGATTTGTACATTTATTTGCACTCGATATGAATGCGCACTACACAGAAAGTAATTGGGAAACGCATCGAGCAAATTAATTCCTTTTGGCCGAAATCTTTCTCTGGCGCCGTTAGACTCCAGTCTAACGCGGAGGAGCTGCAAATACCGCGGCGGTCAGTGCTGACAGACTCGGACAATGGCTGTGTCACCAGAAAAACTCTTTCCACCACTTATTTTAGTCTCTGGACTGTGGGGAGATGCCCAAGTTTGACCTGGGGGTGGCATATCCCTTTAAGAAGAGTTCAGAAATCAATATTTGGTGCAATAACCCTTATTTTTAATCACAGCTTTCATGCGTCTTGACATGCTCTCCACAAGTCTTTCACATTGTTCTTGGGTGACTTTATTCCACTCCTGGTGCAAGAACTGAAGTAGCTCAGCTTTGTGTTTGTGTTGGAATTCAACAGACGCTGGAATGGAATGGCTGTAATACATGTAGAGATGCTGATTTTAGAAAAAAAATGCAGTGGTCTCTTATTTATTTCCAAAGCTGTATGTTTGTAGTTGTCTTCTCTGCTCTTCTGTAGCTGCTGGCTGTTTTGGCTCTGACTCAAAAATGTCTGAAGCTACTTAATTTGATGTTATTCACTATGGGTCCATTAATTTCATGTTCAAACTCCACAAAAGAGAGGCCCCACCCCTCCAGTGATATTTCACCGTAGCAGTCAGCAGATTTTCATTAACTTGTTTTCTTGTTGAAAAATGGCTATAAGACATTTTTCAACCCTACATGAATGATTTTGAATCTTATTTTTTTAATAAGCACTTGAAAGTACAGCGCCATAGAGGAAGATGGGGGAGTATGTGAAAACAGATTTTATGAGTACTCAAGATGTAAAAGCAGGACAATACAGAACTGCACAAACATGGACCAGCCAGTCAAAATACAAATGAATGTGCTGAGGGTGAAGGAACATGGTTAAAAGCATAAAAGACAAATTATCATAATACGTCCCTGTTAATAACTTAAAGGTGCATTATGTAACTTTTCTGGTGGAGGGTTCATCAAATATTTTTCTCCATGGAGATGTTATTGTTTCACCTGGAATGTTTCACAAACCTTTCTCTCTTCATGGAGACCAACCCAGACCAAGTTACAGGTCAGATCTGTGGAGAGGCAATCCCGCTTACAGAAAGAATGTTGTTTTTCTGCGTGTTTATGAGCGATAAAACCACCTGTAACTGAGTAAATGTAACGTAGAGCTGGCAAAAGGTGAAATTCAATTTGTCAACTGGACAAAAGTTTATTTGGTCGAATACATTTCACAGCTCATCCAAGCTGCTTCTTCAGTTCTGGCTAGAGTGCTGGTGGACACTGCTTATAACTGTCTGCAGGGAGGAGCTAACTACAATGACATTACTATGAAACGATCACACCTATTTGTTTACAGTTTCTGTTAGTTAGGTGGGCCTATTCAATATGCAGTGGGAGTCAGGGCCATAATGGGTCTTTTCACACCTCTGGACCTGACCTGCTGCCCTATTGTTTTCTTTGTTTGTTTTGATTTAGGTTTGAGGACAGAGTTATAAATGGGAGGCAAATGATGTCTGAGACCTCAATTTCTGTTCAAGGAAGGATTCTCTTTCTTGACAAAAATAGCCTCTTTAACGTAAAGCTGTTAAATGTCATACTGTGGAATATTCCAGGTAAAGCAATAGAAACAAGCAGGTGATGGATTCCCAACCAAAAAGTTACATATATACTGTAGTAGCATGTAGCATATGCATGTAAGTATTCAGAAAGTAACAATGAACCAGAGAATGTTCCAGAAGCCTCCTCTTTATTGACCCACACAGTTATAGGTCTGGAGTTTAGTGGTGTGAAAAGTGGTCCCAAGAACAAGGCCTTTGTCCAAAAGTGTGTTTACTCCACAAGACAGAAGCTGAGCACTGCGGGGTGTGAGGAGCGGTGAGGGCAGCTCACAGGAATGCACTGGAGAAGGAGCAGAGAGAGACGGGGGCAGAGCAGAGGGGTAAAGGGAGGAGCAGAGAGAGACGGGGCAGAAAAGAGGGGTAAAAGGGAGGAGAAGAGAGAAACAGAGGGATGAAAGGGAGGAGCAGAGTGAGACGGAGCAGAGCAGTGGGGTAAAAGGGAGTAGAGCCAGACAGAGGAAGAGCAGAGGGTTGAAAGGGAGGGACTGTGGAGGAGGAGGAGGAGGAGGAGGAGGAGGAGACAGGGAAAGTGAGGGAGTTTACAGCACGCCAAACAGAGGCGTCATGGCAACCACACAACCTTGGAATTACAGTCCGTGTGTTTCAGCAAATTCACACGGGCTTACTGGTAAAAGTAAGGTAAAAGTCCTTCTACTTTGCAGCACTTTTGTCAAATGGGCAAATTTTTACCAACTAAGCTATCTGTTTTATATAGAGCCAACATACTGTAAGTTACCAATGCGTCTGCTGTCATGACTACGCCCCGGTACAGATCCCATAACTTCCCCTTAAATACTACTAAACACACTGTGCTATTGCAAGGGAAGTTATGCAGTTTCCTGTATGGATAATAGATGAATGTAGTAGTCATAAAACATTTTAAACAATGCAGACTACACAGGACAAGGAGACACTTGTAGCCCCACTGAGGCCAGACAGACTCCCCGTGGTTCAACTGTCTGTTTAAAGGTCCTATACAACACAAAATCATTTTTTGCTGTTACCTCGTCAAAAACATACCTGGAGTTATGTTTGGTTTTATATACATTCATTGCGTAATCCTTTATTATTGGTCTGTCAACATCTCCAAAGCTCAAAAATGAAACAAAACACAAGGTAGGTATGTTTGTGATGAGGAAAATTATAACATGCAGCTCTGGAAAAAAATAAGAGACCACTGCAAAATTATCTTTTTTTTCTGATTTTACTACTTATAGGTATGTGTTTGGGCAAAAGGAACATTTTTGTTTGAGTCTATAAACTACTGACAACATTTCCCCCAAATTCCAAATAAAAATATTATCGTTTAGAGCATTTATTTGCAGAAAATGACAAATGGTCAAAATAACAAAAAAGATATGTGTTTTCAGACCTCAATGCAAAGACAATGCAAAGAAACAAGATCAAATTCATTTTAAAACAACATAATACTAATGTTTACACTTAAGAAGAGTTCAGAAATCAATATTTGGTGCAATAACCCTTATTTTTAATCACAGCTTTCATGCGTCTTGGCATGCTCTCCACAAGTCTTTCACATTGTTCTTGGATGACTTTATTCCACTCCTGGTGCAAGAACTGAAGTAGCTCAGCTTTGTGTTTGTGTTGGAATTCAACAGACGCTGGAATGGAATGGCTGTAATACATGTAGAGATGCTGATTTCAGAAAAAAATGCAGTGGTCTCTTTATTTTTTTTCCAGAGCTGTAGATCAATAACTTAATATGAGCCCTTTAAGCTCAAGAGACAGTGACTTGTGCCTAATACTTTGGAAGTTCAGATGTTTGTAACATACTGTAATATCATGTTCCATCTATAATCTATCATCTATAATAATATAAGACTTAAAAGTTCATATTGACGTAAATAAACAATACCTAAGCCACAAGATGCACAGATGAAAAGATTATTCAGTAATGTTACTGTAATAAAGATTAAATTAACGTAACAAACTGTGCGGGTGGCTATAAATCTACAACTGGCAAAAGACTCAGATATAAACAGTGATTACAGGAGGAGATTATAGGATGAGCTCTGGGAAAGTGAACCCTGGAGTCACATTTGCTTGTCTCTTTGGAGATGTTATTGCTTTGCCTGTAATCTTCTACAGTTTGTTATTAACATGATCACGCTCCATAGAAACAAGAAGGAGATGCCATCAGGCCAATTCACAGGTCAGATCTGTGAAGAGGTGATTTCACTGACAGTAAGAATGCATGTTTTTAAAGGTATTTTTGACCAACATAAACACCTACAAATAATGAATAAATGCCTATTACAAAGGTTTAATATCATATTGTGGAACATTACACTGTAATGTTCCACAATGTAATGTTGCTATTGCTATGCCTGTAATTTACAGGCATAGCAATAGCATTTCCATGGTGGCAGACCCCCAACCTGAAAAGTTACGCAGTGCACCTTAGTAAAAGTATCTGTACTTTACTTAGTTCAAAGCAGATGTACTTCACTACATCTGAGAGAAGGTATGTGTACTTTCTACTCCACTGCATTTTTAACAGAACTGGAAAGTAAAAGTGTTTTTTATTGTTGTCTTGCTGAGACCTGCTGAAAAGCCCAAGGGGTTTATTTTTGACATGTTCATATTTTGAGCAAACTAAGGGCCTGTTTACACAAGAGCGCTTACAGGTAAAAACGACCAAATATTTTATTGGAAGTGCCTTTCGTTTAGACGGTGATGGTGTTTTGGGGGCTTAAAAACACAAAAAACTGAAACTGCCCTCCAAAGTGGAAAACTTGAATACGCTCCGCTGTAGCGTTTTCATCCACACTGCCCAAAACGCAAAACTCTGGTCAACTCTGCTGATGCGTTCACACGTTTATGCCACATCGGTCCATATATCAGTGTACTTTGTTTGGCAGGACTCCCTAACGTGGTCTGAAGCAATACTTGAACTTCTTCGTCTGACCACACACATTTTTTTGTTGCTACCGGCAGCCATGTTTTGTTTTGCTTTTCACGGCACAGATGAGAAGAAGGAAGATTCTACGCATGAGCACGGACATAGTGATCATGTATCACAGCGCCACCTAGCTGCCTGGCATGCATACACAATCAAATTCCACACACTTTTGCCTGACAAATTGGTAGGAGTGAGATTTTTTTCCGAGGAGCGGGGGTGGGGGGGTGCAAGAAAAATACGATTGATTCATTTCACTCAAATGTTTGTATCAAAATCAGTACATTTGAACCTTTATTAGACCTTAAAATCTGCATGAAAGACTTTAAATGTACTCTGTAAGTACATTTTTAGACATTTTTTTACTTTTAAGCTTTTTTTATTTGATACTTTTACTTGAGTATTTTTTTCTTTCTTCTTTTTCTTATGTAACAAAACAAGTACTTCTTCCACCACTGTCTCAGATGAACAAGAGCCTCAGTGTGTGCTGGTTTATGGTTGGTTCTGAGGTGGAATGTGCAGTGTCCAATTCCTCACTGTCTCCTGTCCACAGCTGTAAATCCGAGCACACCTGAGAGGCTCGACAGGTGACCTTTCACCTCTGGGTCAAGTCCAAACTTGTAGTGAGGATAGACTAAGGCAAAGGGGGAGCTAGAACTACTAGGCCTGTTATTAAATTACACTAACTTGACTCTTGTGAACTTTAAGACATGTTAGAATGTGTTTTGTTTCATTCCCCCAAGTTTGAGTAATCCTTTCTGTAATTGCGTCTGTCTATATCTCTCAATAAGCTCAAAAATGTTCCTTGTGATGTCATCAAGCAGTAGTTTTTTTAAAGCCCCAGTGTGTAGGATTCGTGGCGCATAGGTGGATGGTGCTATTGCACTTTCTGTTTTAGCTACGGCAGACCTCGAGGGTCACCCGGGCGCGTGCACGAGCCGCGCGCCGCTACTGTATAAATAAAATGCGGTCCCGTATTTGTTTTGTTTTTTCTCATGAAAACACACATTCCCGATCATGTACCATGACACTCTACACATCAAATGAAACCTTACAGTCTCCTCTTTTTGACTATGCAATTCATTTCCCGGCACAACAATCACTCCCCGAGCACATGGAGCTTTTATACGGAAAAGCACAAAACGAGGTTAGCTTACCTTAGAATGCTTTGCACAGGTCAAACTCTGTATTTCACCATAAACTTGCTCTCAATTTGTCCGTAAGGATCCAGCGAATAAAATCCAGTAAAACAATTTAGTCCAAAACACGTGTTAGATCCATTACGACGTCTGATCCGGCAGCATGCTTGTGTTGTTTACCCAAAACCACGAGCCTTGCCGAAGGCGAAGGCGGAGCCCAAATGTCCTTCTGCGGCTCTCGTATTCAAAATGGCTGCCTCTGCATGGGGAAGATCCCCCTTTTATGTGACTATATCTAAGTCCAAAAGAATACTTTGATTTCATGATGGAAGTGAAAAGGCTTGGAAAACAATGTATTTTTGAATGGGTATCTTCAATTTCAGTAATTAACGGGTAAAAATCTTACACACTGTCCCTTTAAGTTAAGATACCTTTTACCTTTAATTTAGTAGAGATTGGCAATTCCAGAGCTGACATCATCCAAATGATTCTAGTAAAGGTATAGGGAGTTTAAAAGCACACAGGGTTTTGAGTTTGAGAGAACTAAATAGTAGTTCATTTAGTAGTAGTAGTAGTAGTAGTAGTAGTAGTAGTAGTAGTAGTAGTAGTAGTAGTAGTGTTCATAGTCTACCAATACTGATGTGTCTTTGCCCAACCTCCTGCACTCTTTTTCAGTTAGGGCTTTTCTTCTCCAGGCTGGCCCCAGATGAAACACACATTTTTGGCTCTAATCAAATCCCAATGTCAAGGCCAAATCCCAAGTTAAACACAGAGACACTTCCTTACTTTCCCTCTCCATTGTGCTGCTTATCAGCTCATTTATTTTAATGGTTTTTTTTGTTTTCCTTAGTTTTACTCCGAAGTACCACCACACCCTTGGTTACGGTGCAGCAGACATTTGCAGGGAGTTAGAGATGACCTGACCCGGCTGAGGGGTCCCAGGGGTCAGTGAAATGGGGGAGTGGGGGAGGCCTGCTGTGGTAATCCATGTGACTGACCTTTTATGTTATACCAGATGAAACTGCTCAAAGTTCTCGTGTAGCACCTCAAACCATATGCGCACACATGCTAGTGATGCGTCATGCTATTTCCTATAGAGAGCTTATGTAATCAAGTTCAGTACATTGACTGAACTGTGGTGCTTGTTATTGTAATTCAAGCTTATTTATATAGCGTTAAAACACCTTCAGACGACCAGTGCTTCACATGAATGTCAACAGAAAAAGAATAGAAGTACAATAAAACACCAAGATATCCTGTCTATCTAGTATAGGCCTGAGAATTGCAAGG
This sequence comes from Paratrypauchen microcephalus, assembly GCA_036785185.1. NCBI lineage: Eukaryota > Metazoa > Chordata > Actinopteri > Gobiiformes > Gobiidae > Paratrypauchen > Paratrypauchen microcephalus. The sequence goes on along the minus strand of JAVJIX010000037.1, from coordinate 2,442,221 downwards.
TCCCTCACACAATACCTGATACATGGCTCACGATACAGTAGAGGAGCACTTTGTGTATTACCACATGACATCACAAGGTAGAACAGAGTGTTTTCCATTTAAGAGAAGAACTCAGCCTTGTGTGTTAAACATGTGTGCATAAAACAAAACACAATTCCAGGTATGTTTTTGATGTGGAAACAATGTTATAACATACAGCTCTGGAAAAAAATAAGAGACCACTGCATTTTTTTCTGAAATCAGCATCTCTACATGTATTACAGCCATTCCATTCCAGCGTCTGTTGAATTCCAACACAAACACAAAGCTGAGCTACTTCAGTTCTTGCACCAGGAGTGGAATAAAGTCACCCAAGAACAATGTGAGAGACTTGTGGAGAGCATGCCAAGACGCATGAAAGCTGTGGTTAAAAAGTCTTATTGCACCAAATATTGATTTCTGAACTCTTCTTACGTGTAAACATTAGTATTATGTTGTTAAATTATGTTGTAAAATTGTTTTTTTTTACATTGTTTGAGATTGAAAACATGTATCGTTTTTGTTATTTTTCACCATTTGTCATTTTCTGCAAATAAATGCTCTAAACGATAATATTTTTATTTGGAATTTGGGGGAAATGTTGTAGTAGTTTATAGACAAAAAAAAAATGTTCCTTTTGCCCAAACACATACCTATAAGTAGTAAAATCAGAAAAACTGATCATTTTGCAGTGGTCTCTTATTTTTTTTCCAGAGCTGTAGATTAAAAATGCTTAATATAGGCTCTTTAAACCTCAATGAAACCAAAACTGGAAAATGTAAAAATGTAATTGCAGTTGATAACTCGGTACACAATTTGAGGAAAAGAGCTGCAACATTCAACAGAACCATTGTAAACCCACAGTGATTAACTCGTGTAAGGAGACGCCTGACTCTACTCACTCTACTTTGAATAAACTACACCTGTATTCTGCTGCAGTCTGCTCCCTGACTGGTCCGACCAGGTCTGTGTGGGTCAACAAATACAAACAGTATTCAAGTGTTTACCCTGTCTCAGTCTAGAGGATCACATGCAGCTCTCCTTTGAAGGCGTTACTTAAGGGCCTACAATACAACCAATCCTATATTACACGAAACTGACATCAGAGAATAGTGTAATATGAGCCCTTTAACAATGCCATATGACAAGCTATGCAAAACATATTTAAACTTATGTACTGGACTGCAGCAAAGAAAATATCTTTAGTGATAACATTTGGTGAAATTTCTTGATCTGAGGTCAGTGGACAATCTTTAAGTCATTTCTGTTGCAATAAATTCTGTTTAAGATGTTTACGTAAAGCAGCTTGAACCTGACCTCGTTCCACATGTGACCTCAAATGCCGACCTAGACCACACCCTCTTTCCAGGGTCAAAAAAGGCCAGATATTCAGCTTGTTGGGATGTCACGAAAGAGTTTCTTTTGTTTAGAGTTTACGCAGTAGTTGCACGTAGTACACTTAGCAGCAGTGCAGACAGGTTCACAGTGATTCATTGCACTGTCCATTGCCCAGTCTTCCTTGCATAACTCCTGCATTATGTAACCCATTGTGCATATGTGTCTTGGGGAGAGGTGAAGAAGTATTTGATTTTGTTACTGAAAAAAGTACAAACACCAGAGCAAGGAAATACTCAAGTAAAAGTACTCAAGTAAAAGTATCACATGAAAAAATCTACTATAACAGTACTTGTTCAAAAAGGTACTTTAGAGTAAACAGTAAAAGTATTACATGCAGATTGAGATATAATAAGCTTCAAATGTACTGATTTTGGTAAAATTTTGTGCTGAATATTGTTCAATAGAAACAACTGAAATAATAGCTTTTTCCCCAGCTGTTTTCATGTATATTTTTAACTACACATGTGTTAAAAATAAACCCTTTTCAGTATGTTTCAAAGATTCAAGATTCAAAGCTTTTATTGTCATATGCACAGTAAAGAAACACGTTTCCCTGTACAATGCAATTCTTACTTTGCTCAGGGCTCTCAACTTTCGAGCGGGGTCGTGCGTGTGACTGCGTAATTTCCGGGGGGAGGGGTTGCGAGTGACTTTTTTTTTTCTGCGAGGAGCGGGGGTGGGAGGGTGGGGGACGAATGGCGCTGAAACCGCGTGGTGCCTGAGCCGATTTCTGGGCACAGAAGCGCTGCGCTTAAATTGCATAACTAAATTTCAGCGTGAGAAATACCATGTGTTGCGTGTGAACACGTCAAATTGCGTGTGTCACACTCTCAATGCGTGAGACTTGAGCTTTGCTGCCCACACTGGATGCCAATAGCATACAAAAATTAAAATAGATAAATAAGATGAAGAGAAGCATGTAAAAAAATATAATCAAATAGAAACAAACAATAATAAAACTAATCATTTAAAAAAAATACTTTAACTTTTCAGTCCTGTTCAAAAGTGGAGTAAAACATACAGACATCTGCTCTCAAATGTAGCTAAGTAAAAAGTATCAACTTTAATATGAACTTAAAGGAAAAGTAAAGTTGTTTTTTTGTTTTTGTTTTTTTTACAATTTGAACCTTATTTCGGTAATAAAACAAGTTGTTTTACTCACCCATAGCACTTTGGTGTCATATAGAGGATTTCCGGAGATGTTTTAGATTAGCGTTAGGCTAACGCCGTTAGCCTAGCGCGACTTATAGCCATAGCTCGGGGCATTCCCCGAGCATGTAATATGCCCCGTGCGGGCTCCAAATAACACAAACTTTAGCACTTTTCAAATCATAGAAGCTCGATGTCTTTAGTCTACGATTTCGTTTGAATCAAAAGTGGCCTGTAATCCGAGATTTATCCATAGTTTACAGCTTTGCGTTCCATGTTTGGGTCCCGGGAGCTGAGAGCACACTCCGCGCATGCGCACTGGCGTCCTCATCTACTCGAAACTATGGCTAAATCTTGGATTACAGGCCACTTTTGACCAAACAAAATCGTAGACTAAAGACATCAAGCTTCTATGATTTGAAAAGTGCTAAAGTTTGTGTTATTTGGAGCCCACACGGGGCATATTACATGCTCGGGGAATGCCCCGAGCTATGGCTAGAAGTCGTGCTAGGCTAATGAAAAATCTAAAACATCTCTGGAAGTGCTCCATATGACACCAAAGTGCTATGGGTGAGTAAAACAACTTGTTTTATTACCGAAATAAGGCTCAAATTGTAAAAAAAAAAACTTTACTTTTCCTTTAAGTAATGTACAGATACCTAAAATGTATGTATAGCACTACTTACTACTTTTACTTTGTTACATTCCACCACTGGTCTTGGACAGTGGTGTAAAATATTGCGAGTACTATTCAGAAGCTCTATGCACCCTTTCCCATTTGTCACTGCTAAACAAAGGTAACTGTGTGAGAGGCGCTGGTATGTTCCATGTAAACTAGATCCTTCCAGAGCTTTTCTAGGCAGAACACTTCTGGTGAATTATTGATATGGACTACACCTGGTCCTCTGTTCACGCCTGCAGCGCTTCCTGTGACTGTAGCGCTATCAAACCTCGCCCAGGTTAGACTGCCCTTTTGACAAAAACACAGTCAAATCAGTATTCTAACCTATAAATCATTATATTTAAGATTTTTGCATTCACATGTTTTTATAATGGGCATTTTTTAGGTTTAAACTTTTTCTTTCTGGTTAGAGATCGTGGCATCACACTAGGGAATTCCATATACGTTTACATCTAATGTACACATTATTGTCTGACAAATACAAATATAATAAAACATTTTTATTTTTGTCAAATTCAGATATAAAGTATGAGAAAAAATATGTTTATTTTGTGCAAACTGCCAAAGTTTTAGACCGAATTCAACACATTTTTCAACTTTTCTTCACAAATTGCTTCTTGATTGGTATAAAACTTGATTGGTGACTATGATAAAACTATCATTTATATTTTTAATAGTTATAATCCCATCAGTCCCACCAAATTACAGAATCATAGAAATCTATCATATGCTGTTTCTCATCATGTGGGGGGCTGTTTTACATGTATCTCTAGTGGTGGAAAGTTTAGGAGTTACCATGGTGACACGATGCACACATTAGCACAATAGCAATAACACTGTCAAAAAAAGTTTTAAGATTGTATGAAAATTCAAGAAAAAATACAATGTGGATTCAAACATTGCATTTTCAGGAGCCGGTGATCAATATAAGTTCATGGTCTTTAGATTTTTACTTTTGAACAAAAAGGTGGCATTGACTAAGTGAAAAAAATAGCTTGAGACTGTAATTTCATGTTTGAGAGACTTGTTTAACTGCACAAATCAGCTCACCTGTTCTAGTTCCAGCTAAATCGGTTCTTTCTGGTCCAGTTCTATTAAAACAAAGCTCAGATTAAAGTCTAATAAAGCCTCAGACAGAGTAGAGCCTACAGTTAGCATCACACCCACAGGGACATCAGCTGTTTCCCTGGTATACTGATAAGTTTAAAGGTCCCATGACATGGTACTTCTTGAAGCTTTTATATGGCTCCTTAACTCTTTCACTACCAGCCTGTTTTCAAAATCTAAGCCCCAGACTACCAGAGATTTAGAGCATTTTCACTGATTTTTCAAGACTCACAGAATACGGAGTTCTTTCACTATATAAACGTAGCACACATCAAAATAAAGTGTTGACTCTCATCTTTCACCTGGAAAAAAAAATTATGTTTCTAACCTTTTCGGTTCTCAAGTAATTGATAGTAGAACATAGCAAAGTTTCAGCAAAAACACTGTTTTTTTGACAACAAATTTGAGAAAATGAGCTTTTTGTGAAAGGAGGTATTACAAGCAGATAAGTGACTTTGACATCAATACTTATTGATTTAGTGACACCTCAAACATCTAAAATAACAGAGAAAGATTTTTGATTGCAAATAATTTTTTTTTTATTTACAAATATAAGAAATAACTATATACAAATTGACAAAGAGAACAATCTTGAGAGAATAACAACAGTTACAATAACAACAGAACAATGTGTGCACGCGCGTGAACAATGTGTGCATGTGCGTGAACAATGTGTGCACGTGCGTGAACAATGTGTGCACGTGCATGTATGCGTGTGTGTGCGTGTGTGTGTTGTTGGCCTTCAGGGAGAGCGGCAAAGTACTGGCGAGCATAAAGGTTTGTCTGCTCAGTAATGTGTGCCAGCAGCTCATTTGTGATGAGGAGCTCAAAGAAGTCTGCTGGCACGTCAGACTTCAGCTCCGCTGCAGCGCTCCGGAGTCCAGGGGTGGCCGTGAAGGGAATCATGTTGGGTTCCCAACCTTTTTGTTGCCACTCCACACTTTGTGTGGCAGATGCACCACCTGTAAAATGACAGAAATGTACAACATTACCTAATGTAATTTTTTTGTATTGCTGCAATGTAATGGGGAGAATTTTTTTTTTTTTTTACCTTTCTTCTCCGCTTTGCGAGCAGAGGTCCCCACCCCTGCTCGCAAAGTAGGTCCTCTGCTGGATGAAGGCTCTGTAAATGGGAAATTCCTTCACATCAATAGTGGCATTTTACATATACACACACACATACCCAAGCATAAACCTTTACACACACACACACACACACGCATAAACCTTTATACACATAGCTACGCACGCGCACACACGCACGCGCACACACGCGCACGCACGCGCACGCACGCACAGACACGCACACACACGCACGCCTGCATTCATTCACACAGTAGCTCCCGGACATTTGGACAAGAGGGAAAAAGTGCATGCAGGCAGGGAGGGGATAAAGTAAGTTCATTCATTGATTCACCACACAGCACGTAAACTTAGTTCTTACCCATCTCTTCCTCTGGAGAGGGGGATCTGCTTCTCCCAGAGGATCCCGACGGCAGCCGCTCATGGGCGGGTCGGGGTCTGGCTCGCTGGACTCAAATTCGCTGTCCTCCGGGTCTGAGACCCGAATAGACATGGCCCCTGCCTCGGACAGACGAGATCTCTTTCTTGCCGTCCTTGCCTGATCCGGCGTGTCTCCGCGGTCCTGTGGTCCGGGACCTTGGGTCCCAAGACCACTCCGACCGCTCGGATCACTCCGTAAAAACCGATCGATTGTTAGCTGCCGCTAGGCAGCTAACGCCATATTGCTCCACTACTCACTACACACGGTGAGCGCTTCTGGGCTCTCCGCCCCCGATCGCCAAACTAACACACACACGATCACCACCTACGGGTTGGATGTGTGAATTACACCTTGAACTATGAATTACAAGTTGCTCCCGGACGTATCCTAGCAACCCCCGCTGAAAAACGGCTTTGACGTCAATCGACGTCTCGGTAGACTACGTCTGGAATCGCTCTGACGTCAAACGACATCTCCGGTAGAGAAAGAGTTAATGGTTCCCTAATACTGTAAATGAATCCTTCTTCAAAATCAACACTCAGTGCATGAGAAACAGAGATAAGATGAGAAAGAGTATTTTTTCTCTCTCTGAACACTCCATAATGGGCGTTGTTGCTTGAATGCAAATGAGGAGAAAAGACCTGGCCTATAGTAGAGGGTGGGGGCGTGGCCAAACTCTCCACTCTCGGCTGTCAGCTGATCCATTTCCTTGTTTTTGCACGGGGGGAGAGATTTGAAGCGTTCCATTGAAAAATAAACACATTTCCACAGAAAATAAAATTAAACCACTGCTGTTCAAAGGTCCAGAGGCTCAGATAAAGGACTTCCGAGCCTAGAAACACTCGGACGTGCCTCCAGGCAAATAAAAAAACGCATTTCGCATTGCCTAGCGCATTCGCAGTCCAAACTCTCTGGGCGTGATTTACAGAGACGCTGAGTTCAGACAGACGGGCGTGGAACTGCATTTGGATTTCTTTTTTCGATCTGACGTCAATAAGGTGCCTTGTTCAAAATCGCCCGTTTGAGCTCTGATTTTTTGTAACGCAGAAAAGGATCGCAAATGCTCAGTTTAGACATTTCGCAACTTTTAACCATGGGGGGGCCCTAAACAGGGTAGGGGAGCTCACATTAACGTTCAAAAACCTCAGAAAGTGAAAATTTCATGCCATGGGACCTTTAATGCAATACTGCAGAACATGTTATGCAAAGCAGGTACCACCACTAAAGTTACACCTTTAACATAGTTGAGTCAGTTCAGTATTTGCAGCAGATGGTTGGATCTGCGGATAATTGTTTAAATATGTTATCACTGTTGACACAGGGTTTTGGCAGCAGCCCCAAGCATGAAATATGTGGAGCCCCA